>CM064490.1:8372266-8604766 GCA_032716605.1 Paralithodes platypus
ATTACACTGGAAAGGGGTTGAGGGTGGTGTGCGTGTCATGCGGTAGGGATAGAGGCTAAGGGTAGGGGTCGGGTTGAGGGTGTGCGAGTGAGGGGATAGGGGTGGGGTGGGGGGATAGTTATATGGAGGTGGGAGGATGATAGGGAGGGTGTAGGTAGGGCGTAGGGACGTTGGTGGATAGGGATAAGGATGGGGGATAGGGGTAGGGTAAAATTTACAAAGGAGTACAAAGGAAGTGAAAGCCAAAACAGGTCTAGCGAACCAACACACCCACGAGGTTGCTTGCACCCACCTCTACTCTACTCTGCAAATCTCCAACCCTAGAGAGACAACTTTAGTCTATTTTTGTTTTATATTCAAACGCCTGAGCTCTTGACAAGTCTCTCCCCGAATCAGTCTTTCCCTATTCCTATGACGTAAATTGGTTCGAAAATCCGTGGCATCCAGGGGATTTTGGCTCGAACGTCCCTTGATTTTGGCCCAGTCACTTTCAATTCAGGGGGAGGCACTCGCTACAGGCAGTTCTGCCTTTTGTCTCCCTCACTCACACAAAACAAAACAAAACTCACTGTTGTTCAAAAGGGTCCAACAGTGGGCAGAGTGGGTAAGGACAATTGGAACGGGAAGCACTGCCTTAAGAACAATGTCCTTGGCAGGGTTAGGAGATGTTAGTAGGGAACAGTTTTTCGGTTAATAAAACATAAAAACACGATGTATCTGAGCCCCCCCCCCAAAAAAAGGGGCATTCATTAACAACGGGCCAATACGTCCGCGGGTTTAGTGGCGAAGATATTAGTGTGTACTTTGACTGGTCCATCATAAAGTACTTATTACAGTTCATATTGTCGATGCCTTTGATGATTTTGAAGATTTGAATTAGGTCACCTCTAAATCTGAGCTGGGTTACAAGCAATAAACTTAATTCTCTAAGACGCTTCCTCGTATGGTTTGAATTTCGTAGAAATTTTTTTTTTTATCGGGGGGTATCATTATGGTAACTCTACGTTGTACCCGTTCAAATTTATCGATATCTTTTTGGTAGTAGGGGCACCAGGATTGAACGCAATATTCCAGAAGAGGACAGACTAGGGAATTGTAAAGTGTGAGGATTACATCTTTGGATTTATGCTCGATTGACCTCCCTATAAAGCCAACCATATTATTTGCCTTCTTAACACCTTCTGAACATTGTTGACTGGGTTTTAGGTTACCGGTACTCGATATTGCTACTCCCAAATCAGTTTCTCTGTCTACACTCTTAAGGGGAGGTTTTTAGTTTGTTTTCTACTCCTCCAGCAATCTTAAAATCTCACCCCTTGACCCTCTTTGAAGATAAATTTGTACATTTTTCGGTAGAAAAATTTCCCGGCTGAAAGCCGGTTCCTCTTATATTACAGGCTCACTATCGCTCGCAAGGATAAAATCGACACCTAAATTGCACGAAAGGTCTTAAAATTTACAGAAATGGGTTGAAAGTTCTTAAAATCGTCAAAATAATGGGGCGAACGTCTTAAAATTAGAAAAGCAATGGGGTTAGACATGAGGGAGGAAGGCGTCCAGAAAAAAATATCCCGCAAGTGCCAATATCCCCTTGAAAGCTGGGTGCCAGTCATTGAATAGTTGTGCTTTCTCATTTTGGGGTCCCAATATGGAGTACCGGTACCTTTGACATTTATCCGCATGAAAACTAATTTGCCAAAATTTGTGAGCGAGAGAGAGAGAGAGAGAGAGAGAGAGAGAGAGAGAGAGAGAGAGAGAGAGAGAGAGAGAGAGAGAGAGAGAGAGAGAGAGAGAGAGAGAGAGAGCGCGAGCGCGAGAGAGAGAGAGAGAGATTTTGGCTACCAGCGACACATACGCCTAAGTACTCTAGTTAAATCTAAAACACCCTAAATAACGAAGATTGTGGCAATACTTGACAGTCCAAACCGACCTATACTTTGTTTCTATTCAGCTGACGATAAATTGAAACTATTAGCAGCCAATGTCTCGATACTTAATGGCAAAATATGAAACTAGTATGTCTCTCCGTCCTATTAGGACCACGTTTATAAATCTATCACCATATTTCACTACAAAATCATCGCAATAACTGAGAAATTTTGATGGGAACTTTGCAATTTGCCGCCAGTTGAAAAGAAAGTCATACTGTAGCTTACCGGTACCAATGACGTCACAGTAAACATACCCATACAAGCTTATCAACAACAATAGTGTCATTCTGTGTGTGTGTGTGTGTGTGTGTTTTTTTTTTTTTTTTTTTTTTTTTTTTTTTTCTACATACCAGTAATGATTTTGATGAGTTATTTTGTCTTTATATATAATGCCGTTCCTGTTTCGGTTTGTTTGTTTTGCAAGTTTTACATATTCATTAACCCCTTCACCACCATTACGTAATTGTTAATCACAGTCTGGTTACCAATAGACGATTTTGTTTAGTACATAATCCACCTCTACGACTCAAATGGGTAAATACGATCTCCAATATCCCTCTTAATAACATTCTGAAACTGTATAAAATTGACTAGTATTTAGCTTGAATCAAAGGTAAAAAAGGCGTCATGGTGTGGAAGGGGTTAAGGGGAGGCTGGCCGTTTGTTTGGTCTATTAATTCATTGATTCATATATTTTTTTTATTTTCCTCCCTAGACCCCCATCAAGCTTAGAAAAACACCCCCTAGACCCCCCTTCAAGAAAATTTTTAAATTTGTCGGTAGAAAAATATCCCGGCCGAAGGCTGGTTTCTCTTAAAATTGCAGGCTCGCTATCGCTCGCCAGGAAATAATCGTAACCTAAATGGCACGGAAAGGGTCTTAAATGGACAACAAAATGGGGCGAAAGGTGTGAAAAATAGCCCCAAAAATAATGGGGGGGGGCCGAACGTCTTATAATCTCAAAAGTGGGGCTAAACATTAGGGAGAAGGGGGACCAGAAAAACGGTCTGCCTCCCCTTAATGAATAGAGTACCGAACACAATAGCATATAATCTGGTTTTCCCCAGAGGGTAAAGTGACAATATTATTTAACGTGACTGTACCGGTGACCCAAATGCTTTATTTAGCGCCCCCTTTCCCCCTCTGTGCCGGGGTCATGTCAACAAGGTCACCCTGGCCATGACCCCTGACCTCTCACGGCGGTAAATTAACCACTTGCGAGTTTCAGGCTATAAGGAAGTTCGGCCTGTAAACACAAATACAGTCATTATGTCGGTTTCTGATGGATAAATAGTATGTTGAATTTGGTATTATGTATTTATAACATTACTAACACCGTATTATAGCTGGGTATTCCGCTATATATCGATGTCTACAGCTCCAACTTCCTTATAGAACGAAACTCGCAAGTGGTCAATTGGAGGAGTCTTGTGTTCCCGAATAGACTATATACCCTATTTCAAGTAAGTAGGCCAAAATTCTTCAACAATAAGGGGAGGTATTTAGTTTGTTCCCTAGACCTCCATCAAGCTTAAAATTACACCCCCGTGAGTCCCTTTCAAGATAAATTAGTACATTTTTCGGTAGAAAAATTTCCCGGCCGAAGGCAGGTTCCTCTTAAAGACAGGCTCGCTATCGCTCTCGCCAGGATAAAATCGACACTGAATTGCACGAAAGGGTATTAATATGGGGTAAAAGTTCTTACAATCGCTAAAAAATAATGGGGCCAAAAGTTTTTATATATCAAAAAGCAATGGGAGCTAATCATGAGGGAGAAAGGGTCCAAGAAAAAAATCCCGGCCAAGGGGAAATCTCCCATTAGGGGGGGTTCACCGGTTTGTTTTTATCTTTCTCTCCGTTTCTCGCTTTCCCTGGCTGTATCCATTCGGCCACATTCAGCCAAACTGTTTTAAGGACGTTTGTCCCATCAAGGTAAGTCGATTTCTTCCTGGCAGCAATAGAGAGCCAGCAGTAATGGACGAACTCCGGCTTTTGACGGAGACATTATTCTATCGAAAAAGTACCATTTAGCTTGCGGGTCAAACCAAAAATATATATATGAGGCTCGACTACCGCTCGCCAGGAAATATGAACAACCGAGATGGGGGTAAACGTCTTAAAATAGTACGCTGAACGGGGCCGAACGGATACAAGCAACAAAGAGGAGAGAGGGAGAGAAAGATAAAAAAGCGAGGTGGGCTCCCTTAATCTCTATAACCTCACAAACGACTATAGAGTAATCCAGCTATTATCAGAACATCCCCCCCCCCCCCCCTTTACCCTTGATAAGCGGGGTGACGTCTATAGTATGTTTGCTTCTAGTTATACTTAGCCTAGACAATTTTACGTAGCTTAGGGTGGCTGCATGGTAGTTAAGGGGAGGTATTTAGTTTGTTCCCTAGACCTCCTCCATCAAGCTTAAAATTAGACCCCCTTGAGTCCCTTTCAAGATAAATTTGTACATTTTTCGGTAGAAAAATTTCCCGGCCAAAAGCCCGGTCCTCTTAAATTACAAGCTCGCTATCGCTCGCCAGGATAAAATCCGGACCTGAATTTGCACCGAAGGTCTCAATATGGGGTGAAAGTTCTTAAAAAATCGCTAAAAAAACTAAGGGGGCAGAACGTTGATAATATCAAAAGCAATGGGGCTAAACATGAGGGAGAAAGGGGTCAAGAAAAAAATCCCTCAAGTGGAGATCTCCCCTTAAAAGGGTTGATTCAGATTGTGTGTAGCCTTTTAACTACTAGAGGTCCTTGCTAAGCTGAATAATAGTGTCTAATGGTAGGTAAAAATCACCTAAAAAAAAGACGTTACCAGCCAAGAGTGAGTTTAGTTGGAGTTGCGTGAGAGTGTTGTACGGTTGGTCAAATAAGTCATGGCTCAGCTGTCATTACGTTTTGCTCGCTGTGTGCTGTATTAATGTATGTCAGATGTTGAATAGGGTGTGTAAAGATAAGAACATGTTTATATATATCTCACTCGCAACGATGAGATAATGCCTCGATAGTGCTGATATCAATTATTGATCGAAATATACTTGGTGCCGCGTCATCACTTATTTGGCCGACTGTACGAGGGTGTGAGATGAGCAGCTCTCCATTCGTGGTCTGGTAAGCTTAGTGTTCTATATACCAGTGTGTCTAATTATATCCACTAGCTACAGGGGTGGCTCAAATACCAGGAATAGTTAACATCTCAAAGACCTTGCCACCCATTCCAAGGAGATATTTTAACTCGTCCAGCACCATGACGCATTTTTACCTTCGATTCTGGCTAACATTAGATGATATTATGCAGCTTAAGAAGGACCTAGGTTACTAAGAGGGTTTATTGAGATCGCATTTACCCATTTGAGTCGTTGTTGTTGTTGTTGTTTTTCCCCAAGCTGCCTGACCGAACAGCCCCAAGGTCCCGAGCAAGGCCAAGGCCATAACCGAGCGCCCCCCCCCCCCCCCCCCCCCGCCGATCACAATAAAGCCTGGGTGACCGAAGCCACTCCATGGCGGGGAGCTGAGGAGGGTGCGGAAACGCCCGGGAAACCAAAGCCCCCACCGGGGCCCTGTTGCCCTCAGCCAATTATGAAGAGAAAGTTGAGGGGCAAAGGGAAGATGTGACGCTTTTGGAATTCCAATCTGGTAGATTAGGTCAATCCACGCAAGAGACGCCGTCACTTGAGATCTAGAAAATATATAAGTAAAAGGAACAGTCAGAGTAAGCTATGGGTATGGCAGAGATCGCTCAGTTCTCACTCTGATAGACCAGCCCATCACCCATTTGAGTCGTAGAGGTAGATTATAAACGAAAGAAAATCGTCTAATGGTAGCAGTTTAAGGAGGACCTATGTTACTAAGAGGGTTTATTGAGATCGTATTTACCCATTTGAGTCGTACAGGTACATTATAAACGAAAGAAAATCGTCTAATGGTAACAGTTTAAGAAGGACCTATGTTACTAAGAGGGTTTATTGAGATCGCATTTACCCATTTGAGACGTAGAGGTTCATTACAAACTAAAGAAAATCGTCTAATGGTAACCCGAATATGATGAATATATCGTAATGGAGGTAAAGGGGTTAAAGTCGACAACACATTCACACACATAAGCCGGTGTCACACGAGCGCTTTTTCCGTCCATTTTCCACGAGCGTGTTTTTTCTCGTATGATTTCTGGACTTTTTCGCACTGGAATCGGTAACTCGACTAACGCGCACACACACACACACACACACACACACACACAGAGAGGAGAGAAAGAGACAGACAGACAGACAGACAGACAGACAGACAGACAGAAGAGAGAGAGAGAGAGAGAGAGGAGAGAGAGAGAGATAGAGAGAGGGAGAGAGAGAGAGGAGAGACGAGAGAGGAGAGAGAGAGAGAGAGGAAGAGAAAGAGAAGAGAAGGAAGGAAGAGAAGAGGAGGAAGGAAGAGAAGAGAGAGAAGATAGAGAGGAGAGGAGGTACAAAGGAGTACAAAGGAAATATAGCAACAACAGGTCTAATGACCCTTCTAGGCTGCTTGTCTCCAAAACACTGAGGATCAAGTGTCCAAACAGAGGTTTAGAGTGGGTAAGGGACAACCCATTGGAAAGGGAACTACTGCCCTGCCACTTAACGTGGTAGGACTAGGAAGTTAGTAGGGGACATATGGGTTAGTAACTGAGGGGGAAGGATAAAGTTATTCATTTACCCAAACGCAGTCAGTCGCGGGTTTGATGCGAGAGATTTGTCGAGGCGCAATGTAAATGGAATATAACGGTTGCTGCAGTCTATAAGTATCGGGGAAGCCCATTCCACAAGTTGACAAATCGATTGAAGAAGAACATCTTAGATTCGTGCGAGTGAAAAGATTAACCAAGAATTTTGCAACCTTTCCCCGCGTTGTAATTAGATTGGGTCGATAACGAAGTACTTACTACAGTTCATATTGTCGATGCCTTTGATGATTTTGAACACTGAGATTTAAGTAGCCTCTTAATTTCTGCGCTGGGTTGTAAAGGAAATAGATTTAATTCTCTAAGGACGCATATCGTATGGGTTTGTTTCTTTAGGCTAGGTATCCATTTGGTAACTCTACGTTGAAATCGTTCTAGCTTGTTTATATCTTTTTTGGTAATAAGGGCACCAGGATTGAAACGCAGTAATTCCAAGAAGAGGGCGGACTAAGGGAATGTAAAGGGTTAGGATAACTGTTGGATTTATGCTCAAATGACCTGCCTAAAAGCCAATTATTTTGTTGGCCTTCTTTCTTAACAACTTCTGAACATTGTTGACTCGGATTTGAGGTTACTCGATATTGTTACTCCAGATCCGTTTCTCTGTTTTACAGCTTAAGGGAGTGCACTTCATCGAATAGTTTATGCTTTTATTTAGGTATCCGACCTGTAGTACTGTACACTTACCGCATTGAAACTCATTTGCCAAATGTGGGACCAACAGGACAAGTTATCTAGATTGTGTTGAATATCGTCAACTTGTTCTGTTAGAGTACGCGCTATTTGCAATTTTTGTATCGTCAGCAAATTTTGAGGAGAGGAGAGGAGAGGAGAGGAGAGGAGAGGAGAGGAGAGGAGAGGAAGAAAGGAAGAAGAGAGAGAGAGCGAGAGAGGAGAGAGAGAGAACCGAGAGAGGCGAGGATGCGAGGAGGGAGGCGAGAGGCGAGGGGGGGGGTGAGAGTGCGGGAGGAGAGAGAGGAAAGAAGGGGGAGACGAGCGGAGGAGAGTGAGAGAGAGGATGAGGGAGAGAAGAGGAGCCGGAGCGCCGAGAACGAGAGAGGAGACGAGAGAGAGAGGAGAGAGAAGACCGAGGAGAAGAGAAAAGAGAAGAGAAGGAGAAGAGAAGAGACGACGTAGAGAGAGAGAGAGAGGAGAGCGGAGAGAGAAGAGAGAGTGGAGAGTGGAGAGAGAGAGAGAGAGAGAGAGAGAGAGAGAGAGAGAGAGAGAGAGAGAGAGAGAGAGAGAGAGAGGCCTAAAAGAGTAATAAAGAAATTAATTAAAACAGGACACGAGTGGAGAGGAACAAATTAGGGTGAAGAAGGAGGGGGGGGGAGAGAGAGAGTGTGTGTGAGGGGGGGAGGGGGACCAAGAAGATATTAGAGGGAAAGAGGCAGAGGGGAAATTAAAGAAAGGGGAAGAGATAAGGAGAGTAGTAAAGGAGGGGATGGAGGAGGAATGAAGAAAGAGGGGAAATTTATGGGCGAGAACAGAGCCCCCCTCCATATATCGGATATAGAATTTGGGCCAATATATATAGAAAGGGCAATAAACAGCATGCCGCTCCACTCAGCACCAAGACCAGATTCATGGAGCTCAGTCCTGCAAAACATGGCTAGCAAGACCTCTAGCTATAATGTGGAGAAAGAGCCTAGATACAGGAGAATCCCAGAAAGTCTGAAAAACACAACAATTGCACCACTACACAAAGGAGGAAGTAAAGCTCTGCCAAAACACTACCGCCCAGTAGCACTTACATCTCACATCATCAAAATCTTTGAAAGAGTACTACGAGGAAAAGGAAAAGTCTCGGAATACATGGAAGAAAACGGGCTCCACAACTCAGGACAACACGGGTTCAGAGCAGGAAGATCGTGTCTCTCGCAGCTACTAGAACACTATGACAAAGTTCTAGATGACCTGGAAGAGAAAAGAAATGTGGATGTCATATACACAGACTTTGCCAAAGCATTTGAAAAGTGTGATCATGGAATTATAGCACATAAGCTGAAAGAAAAAGGTATCACCGGAAAGGTGGGGAGGTGGATCCATAATTTTCTCATTAACAGAAGACAATCAGTAGCAGTAAATCAAGCGGTATCGGAAGGTTCAGAGGTTAAAAGCTCTGTTCCCCAGGGTACAGTGTTGGCACCCTTACTCTTCCTAATACTAATAAGTGATATCGATGTAAATGTACAACACAGCAGCGTCTCATCATTTGCAGACGACACAAAACTAAGTCTAGGAATAACCACAATAGAAGACAAAGAAATCTTGCAAGCAGACATGAACGCTGTATTTCGGTGGACCAAAGATAACAACATGCAATTTAACGAAGATAAATTTCAGCTGATAAGGTATGGAGGAAATGGAGAAATTAAAGTAACCACAACCTACTTAACAGAGTTACTCCTGCCAATCCCACGAAAATCAGAGGTTAAAGATCTTGGGGTAATAATGTCAGAAAACATGTGTTTCAAAGAACATAATCAGGCCAAGTCAGTAGCGGCGAGGAAACTTGTCGGTTGGATACTGCGCACTTTCAAGACACGAGAAGAACGGCCAATGATAACACTTTTCAAATCGTTGGTGATCCCATGACTGAAGTATTGCAGTGTGCTAACATCTCCACACAAAGCCGGGGAAATATACGAAATAGAGAGTGTTCAAAGAAATTTCACGTCCCACATCAGCTCGGTAAAACATCTTCATTACTGGGATAGGCTGAAGGCTCTTAACTTATATTCACTGGAGCGAAGAAGAGAGAGATACTTGATAATTTACACATGGAAAGTTATCGAGGGTCTAGTGCCAAACCTTCACACCACAATATCATGGAACTGGAGTGACAGATGGGGGTAGGTATTGTAACATCCCACCCCAAAAGTGTAGGGGAGCTCTGGGCACACTTAGGGACTCCTGGTTGACAAACAGGGGACCGAGCCTCTTCAACAAAATGCCAGAGAACGTGAGAAACCTGATGGACGTGCCAACGGAAGTATTCAAAAAAGCCTTGGACTACCATCTCAAGTCGGTGCTTGATCAGCCATACTTCGCAAGGGGGGGGGGGGGGGGAGAGAGAGCTGCCCTCTCGAATTGCCTGCTGCATCAAACACTGGCAGCAAACATACTCGGGGGGAGCAACTCTCGCCGAGGCCGCTGAGGAGGCCGAAACAACTCAAGTAAGTAAGTAATGAAAGGGGAAGAGATAACGAGAGTAGTAAAGGAGGGAAGCAGGAGGAATGAAGACAGAGGGGAAATTAAAGAAAGGGGAAGAGATAATTATGGAGAATAATAAAGTATGTGTGTGTGTGTGTGTGTGTGTGTGTGTGTGTGTGTGTGTGTGTGTGTGTGTGTGTGTGTGTGTGTGTGTGTGTGTGTGTATTTACCTATGTGTAGTGTACAGGAATTGAGCAGCGCTCGTGTTGTCCTGTCTTAGTTACTTTATAATCAATCCATTTTACTTAGACAAGTATCGTAATGGATATTCCCAATTCCCAGTACTTTGGACTAACACATCATAGCTTATGTTGTCCTATTTCCATATTTACTTTTATCCAACTTAGATTTGAACATGTTAATGTTCTTCGCTCTCACCACCTCCTCCTCCAAGTTGTTCCAGGTCTCTATACTTCTATATGGGAAGCTGAATTTTGTTGTGTCCTTACGACATCTGCCCTTCCTCAGTTTAAACTCGTGTCCTCTTGTCCTTCCATCATCCCTCATGAATAGATCTTCCCTATCTACTCTTTCCAAACTTTTTACTCCCTTGAACATCGTTATTAAGTCGCCTCGTTCCCTTCTCTCTTTCAAGGTAGGCAGTTGTAGTCTTTAAGTCTTTCCTCATAATTATGTCAACTCCTTAAATCTTGGGATCATCTTCGTTGCTATCCTTTGGACTTTCTCTAATTTGTTTCTGCGTTTTTTCAAATGTGGTGACCATATCACTGCTGCATATTCTAATCTTGGTCTTATCATAGTCATTAACAGTTTTCTTAACATAATAATAATAATAATAATAATCGGTTTATTTCAAGCCGGCAGCCAATGGGGCTGAAAATACACAGACTTAACCTAGATCTTATCCTAATGGATCAACAGACTGATCCTGGCAGCTAACGAGAGCGCCTACATACTCCCAAGGGAGTAGGACGTGGGCAGGAGACTTTGTGGGTCCCCCGAGACGATCCGCCCAGATCTTGCCTTCACGGCCAGGGAAAGTTTTTGAGAGAACTTCCCCTGCCGGCGCGTGGGATTGAACCCCCGACACCAGAACTAGCGCTCCCAATACAGAGTACTAAGCGCGCTCGGCCACCGTAACATGTGTGTGTGTGTGTGTGTGTGTGTGTGTGTGTGTGTGTGTGTGTGTGTGTGTGTGTGTGTGTGTGTCTGTTTGTCTGTTTGTCCGTGTGTGTGTGTGTGTGTGTTCCAATTAAAACATAGTGAAAACAAAACTAATTCATGGCCAGTAAACTAAATATATACAATCTATATACGGCAATTCCGGAAATTATGCATATAGGTAACGTACACAAAAGCTAATTACAATATGCTTATTCGGCACAATCAACATCTGGCAGACATCATTAACCCATTCAACATCTGGCAGACATCATTAACCCATTATGTACCGGTGACGTCCTATTAATTTTAGTCTAACTATATTTAGACGATGTTGTGCAGTTTACAAAGGATCTGTAGTACTAAAAAGGGTTGAGTGAGATATTTTGAAGCCTGTTAATTGCTGGAGGCCCCTTTAAAACTGAAGAAAATCGTCTACAAGGAGCCAAAATGAAATTGAAACCCTTCAGCACGATGACGTAATTTGTATCATATTCTGGTTACCATTAGACGATTTTCTTTAGCTTATAATCTACCTCTAGGGCTAAAGGCGGAACATTCGATCTGAATAACCCCCCCTGAACAACATAGATCCTTCACAAACTGCATAAAAGTGTCTAATTGTGGCCAGAATTCAAGGTAAAAAGGCGTTATGTTGCTGAAGGGGTTAAATATGGAGAGAGAGAGAGAGAGAGAGAGAGAGAGAGAGAGAGAGAGAGAGAGAGAGAGAGAGAGAGAGAGAGAGAGAGAGAGACAATTGAGATGAATATATGGAGGGCTACGGGATGAAACCAGGAAGTAATCGTAATCTATCTCTCTCTCTCTCTCTCTCTCTCTCTCTCTCACACACAAACACATTCACATTCACACACACACACACACACACACAGACAAACACACACACACGCACAATAATATTGTCCACATGTGCTACCCAAATTCACCCAGTCGGCTTAATCCGTCCTGTGCCGGCGACGTCTTTTCATTTTATTCTAGCAATACTTAAAGGATTTTGTGAAGTTTAAAAAGGACCTGTGTAAGTGAAAAGGGTTAAGCGAGATAGTTCAAAGCCTCTTATTTACTGGCAAACTGAATACAATAATCGTCTAATAGTAGCCATAATAAAGTGAATTGGACGTAACCGGAACAGAAGAGGTGAAGGAATTTAAGGGGTTAGTGCTTGTTTTTGTTTTTATGTTTTTTTTAGTTTCCTCGCTACACCTCCATCAAGCTTAAAATATCACTCCCTAGAACCCCTTTCAAGATAAATGTGTACATTTTTCGGTGAAGGCCGATTCCTTCTAAAATTATAGGCTCGCTATCGCTCGCCAGGAAAAAAAATCGACACCTAAATGGCACGAAAGGTCATAATGTTGACAAAGAAATGAGGCGAAAGGTCTCAAAATCTCCAAAGTAACTGAACGAGCGTCTTAAAATCTCAAAACTATTATGCTAAACATGAGGGAGAAGGGGGTCCAGAAAAAAGCGACTACCTCCCCCCCCCTTAAGGTCATGTTAACCCCTTCGTTATCGACGACGACTTTACGATTTTATTGCAGTAATGTTTAGACGATTTTGTGCAGCTTAAGAAGGATCTGTGGTAGTAAAAATGGTTGAGAGAGACACTTCGAACCTGTTAGTTGCTGGAGACCCTTTTTAAACTGCACAAAACTCGTCTTTTAGCAGCCAGAAAAAAAGTTAAAAAGACGTAGCCGGTGCAGAAGGGGTTAAGAAGGTCAGACACCCGTAAAATAAACATGGAGCTAAATTTATATAACAAGGTCAGTGCGAAAGGTCAAGGTCATAATCTCTCTCTCTCTCTCACACACACACACACACACATCCCCCCCCCCCCCCACCACCACCACCACCAACACACACACTTCCATAAAGGCACATCTCTTTAATTAAGGGGAGATGGGCTGCTTTAATTAAGGGGAGATGGGCTGCTTTAATTAAGGGGAGATGGGCTGCTTTAATTAAGGGGAGATGGGCTGCTTTAATTAAGGGGAGATGGGCTGCTTTAATTAAGGGGAGATGGGCTGCTTTAATTAAGGGGAGATGGGCTGCTTTAATTAAGGGGAGATGGGCTGCTTTTTTTCGGGATCCCCTTTTCCCTCAAGTTTAGTCCCATTGGGTTTAAGATTTTAAGATGGTTGCCCCATTAGTTTGTCGACTTTAAGACCTTTCGCCCCATTTCGTTGTCAATATTAAGACCTTTCATGCTACTTAGGTGTTGATTTCTTTCCTGACGAACGATAGTGAGCTTGTAATTTTGGAAGAACCGGTCTTCGGCCGGGAAATTTTTCTACCGAAAAATGTACAAATTAATCTAGAAAGGGGATCTAATGGATGCTTTTATAAGTTTGATTTAGGTCTAGGGAGGAAACTAGAAAAATAATTAATAAATTAAATAATCGACCAAAAAGTGAACCATCCCTCTGTTAACCCCTTCTGTACCGGCAACGTCTATTTTCATTTTATTCTGGCTACGACTAATCGATTTTATTCAGTTTAAGAAGGACCTGTAGCAAATATGAGGCTTCGAACAAGGCCCTGTAGCAAATATGAGGCTTCGAACTATCTCAATCAACCCCCATACAGTACCGGTGACGTCGTTTACAATATATTCTGGCAACTATTAGAGGATTTTCTTCAGCTTAGGAAGGATGTCTAAGATTGTCTACCCATTAAGAGGTTACAGACTACATCAAGTAATCCTTTTAGCTACAACAGATCCTCCCTAAGCTAATTAAAATCGTCTAATAGCTGCCAGAATATGATGAAAAGAACGTCACCACCGGTACTGAATGGGTCAACCAAACCTAGACCCCCACACTTCGTGCATCAGTAGGGCTTCCTTAAGGGGAGGTTTTTAGTTTGGTCCCTAGATATCCTTCAAGCTTAAAGATTACGACCCCCTTGAGCCCCTTTCAAGATAAATTTGTACATTTTTCGGTCGAAAAATTTCCCGGCTGAAAGCCGGTTCCTCTTAAATTACAGGCTCGCTATCGCTCGCCAGGATAAAATCGACACCTAAATGGCACGAAAGGTCTTAAAATTGACAGAAATGGGTTTAAAGTTCTTAAAGTCGTCAAAATAATAGGGCAAACGTCTTAAAATTCGAAAAACAATGGGGCTAAACATGAGGGAGAAAGGAGTCAAGAAAAAACTCCCTCAAGTGGAAATCTCCCCTTAATAAGGTAACACTACAAAATTATACATCAGTTTCCAAAGAAAAAATACGAAATAATAGAGGAAGTGTGTGTGTATGAGAGAGAGAGAGAGAGAGAGAGAGAGAGAGAGAGAGAGAGAGAGAGAGAGAGAGAGAGAGAGAGAGAGAGAGAGAGAGAGAGAGAGAGAGAGAGAGAGAGAGAGAGAGAGAAAACGAACGAAATAATGGTGGAAGAGAGAGAGAGAGAGAGAGAGAGAGAGAGAGAGAGAGAGAGAGAGAGAGAGAGAGAGAGAGAGAGAGAGAGAGAGAGTGAGAGTGAGAGTGAGAGAGGGGGGGGGGAATCTCTCTTATTAGAAATATCTTCAGGTAAAGACATCACACATTAAAGTACATGCATGAACAATACTGTGGCAGATACAAAAACATAAATACAAAAAATATAGCCTATTATATAAAAGTAAAAACTCGTTACTGTCCTCTTAGATAATTAAATCTTATTATGTGTAGTGTAATCCGCTTAAGGGGAGGTTTCTAGTTTGTTCCATATATCTCCATCAAGCTTAAAATAATTACACCCCCTTGAGCCCCTTTCAAGAAAAATTTGTAAATTTTTCGGTAGAAAAATGTCCCGGCTGAAAGCCGGTTCCTCTAAATGTCCCGGCTGAAAGCCGGTTCCTCTAAATGTCCCGGCTGAAAGCCGGTTCCTCTTAAATTACAGGCTCGCTATCGCTCGCCAGGATAAAATCGACACCTAAATTGCACGAAAGGTTTTAAAATTGACGGAAATGGGGCGAAAGTTCTTAAAATCGCCAAACTAAAGAGGCAAACGTCTTAAAATCTCAGAAGCAATGGGGCTAAACATGAGGGAGAAAGGGGTCCAGAAAAAACTCCAAGTCGATATCTCCCCTTAAGCCTACCTACAACACTTTTAGCAGTACAGTACTTTTGTCTTCGACCAACTATACTGTATATAGTGGTAACAGCCTAACTAACAGCTGAGAGAGAGTACCAGGTCACGTGAAGGAATTGACCACTTGCGAGTTTCAGGCTATAAGGAAGTTGGAGCCGTAAACATCGATAGTAACCAGAAATACAGTACACTAATAATGTAGGTTTCTAATGGATAAAAAGTATGTTGAATTGGGTTTTATGTATAATGTATATACTGTATAAGCGCTACAACCGCAATTTAGGTGATAATTTTGTTAATTATCGATGTCTACACCTCCAACTTCCCTATAGACCAAAACTCGCAAGTGGCCTTCACAACGGCACCTCGTATCTACTTTTCGAAAGTGTTGAGAGGGGAGAAGAGGTGTTGGAGAGAGAGGAAGCTGTTAGTGTGGCTTTGTTGTGTACCTCTTATACTTTTCAAAGTGTTGAGAGGGAGGGGGGGGGGGGGGGAGAGGTGTTGGAGAGAGAAGAAGCTGTTGGAGTGGGTTTGTTGTGTATGTACAGTACCTGTTATCAGCCTTAGGTTATCACACCTATAGGCCTAAACTTATCTCCCGAACGGTAATAAAGAGCGAAGGGTGTCAAACCGGAGGAATTTAGTTTGAAAACTTAAATGACTACAGCATATTCTATTTTGTATTAACTTCATCACAACATAAAACACCTCCAATGAAATTAATGAAAGCACATTTGCGATCCACCAGGATTTGAACCCGGGTTATCACGCACAAATTGTTGACACCTTAACCATTACACCACCAAGACGGTTAAAGGTTTTATACACACGCCTACGACTTATTATCCATTCTCGAATACTGGACATTAATCTAATCATGTTCATACTCCCACCGCACCATGGTAGCCTAATGTTTAAGGGGAGATCTCCACTCGAGGGATTTTTTTCTTGACCCCTTTCTCCCTCATGTTTAGCCCCATTGCTTTTGATATTATAAAACGTTTGCCCCATTAGTTTAGCGATTTTAAGAACTTTCACCCCATATTAAGACCTTTCGTGCAATTCAGGTGTCGATTTTATCTTGGCGAGCGATAGCGAGCCTGTAATTTAAGAGGAACCGGCCTTTGGTCGGGACATTTTTCTACCGAAAAATGTACAAATTTATCTTGAAAGGGACTCAAGGGGGTGTAATTTTAAGCTTGATGGAGGTCTAGGGAACAAACTAAATACCTCCCCTTAAGTGAGAGGAAAGAATATTTATGGGGCACAGATCATATAGACCGGCCTCGCTACCAAATATCCCTGAACCTACTGATAATCTATTTTGTATTAACTTCACCACAACACCAAACACCTCCAATGAAATTAATGAAAGCACATGTGCGATATGAGAAAGAATACAAGACAATTAACATGAAATAGCATTGTTTATCCATTTTATCACTTCCAAAGACATAATATGAACGGCTAACCAAAATTGTATCTATTATATTTCTATCTATTCACTCAGGCCCAATCCCCACTTTAAAAAAAAAAAAAAAAAAAAAAAAAAAAAAAAATTGAGGGAGGGGGGGGGGTGGGGGGGGGGGGGCGACTCAAGACAGCAAGAATAGGGACAACACAACACACAACAGAAAACAATTAACACAAAAACAAAATACACATTCACACACATCTAGGTCATCCAGAAGACCCAGTAGGCTATACAGTATATATATATATATATATATATATATATATATATATATATATATATATATATATATATATATATATATATATATATATATATATATATAATAAAGACTAAAAGTAATGGTCTCTGCCTTAGTTTGACACATAATAGGGGAGGTGGGAAATAATAGCGATCAACCCACCATGGAGTTATATCACACCCATCCGTGGTTTAAAGGCTAGTGCTTGTTTTTTTTGTGGAGCTACTTATTAATTTTTTGTTCAATTTTAAGTTTCCTCTCTAGACCTCCATCAAGCTTTAAAAAAACACTCCCTATACCCCCTTTCAAGATATATATATTTGTACATTTTTCGGTAGAAAAAATGTCCCGGCCGAAGGCCGATTCTTCCAAGATTACAGGCTCACTATCGTTCGCCAGAAAAACAATCGACACCTAAATAACACGAAAAGTCTAAATATTGACAAAGAAATATGGCGAAAGGTCTTAAAATCGACAAACAATGAGCCTAACTTCATAAAATCTGAAAATTAATGGGGCTAAGGACGAGGAAGAATGGGGACCAGACAAACGGCCATCTCCCCTTAAACAAATTATTTATGACTAAAGAGTGGGAGAAATCATGATCAAATCTGGTCTAATAATCTCTGTGACATAAATAATATATTTAGAAGTGATTCAATTTAGGAGGCGATCTGGATCATATCCTGAAACCCAGATCCCGAATTATTATGTATTATTATTATTATATATATATATATATATATATATATATATATATATATATATATATATATATATATATATTTCTAGTCTTTCAGTGGGGATCGAACCATCGACCATCAGAACGATAGCCGACGCTTTAATCAATTACACCACGGCAGTCGGCGTCGGCGTCGGCTATCGTTCTGATGGTCGATGGTTCGATCCCCACTGAGAGACTAGAAACATTTAGTGGCTCACGTGTATTTGTGATATATTCTCAATATATATATATATATATATATATATATATATATATATATATATATATATATATATATATATATATATATACAGATAGCCTATATATATATATATATATATATATATATATATATATTTTATATATATATATATATATATATATATATATATATATAAATATATATATATTACTTATGCCTAATATCCTAATCTCTTCTAAAGATGTACTTTCTACCCTCTCTGGGCTTAACACTAATAAGGCGTACGGTCCGGACGGTGTTCCTCCTGTTGTTCTCAAAAACTGTGCTTCCGTGCTGACTCCCTGCCTAGGCAAACTCTTTCGTCTCTGTCTATCCTCTAACGTCTTCCCTTCATGCTGGAAGTTTGCTCACATTCAACCTGTCCCAAAGAAGGGTGACCGCTCTCAACCCTCCAACTATCGTCCAATTGCTCTTATCTCTTGTCTTTCTAAAGTTTTTGAAACTATTCTTGCTTCCAAATTTCTTAAGCATTTCTCTTCTCATAATCTGCTCTCAGATCGCCAGTATGGCTTCCTTAAGGGTCGCTCTACTGGTGATCTTCTTTCATATCTTACTAACTCTTGGTCATCCTCCTTTCGGGACTTCGGTGAGACTTTTTCTATTGCACTAGACATATCGAAAGCCTTCGATAGAGTCTGGCATAAATCTTTAATTTCAAAACTACCCTCCTTCGGTTTCTATCCCTCCATCTGTGCCTTTGTCTCTAATTTCCTTTCCGGCCGTTCCATAGCTGCGGTTGTGGACGGCTATTGTTCACTTCCTCACCCTATAAACTCCGGTGTTCCTCAGGGCTCTGTCCTATCTCCTATTCTCTTTCTAATTTTTATAAATGATCTCCTTAACTGTACCTTAATTCCCATCCATTCATACGCAGACGACTCAACCTTACTCTACTCCATTAGTTTTTCAGAACGCCCCAGCCAGCAAGCCCTCAACGACAAACGTAATGAAGCCATAGAACTCTTAAATTCTGATCTAAATACTATTTCCAATTGGGGCAGAGAAAACCTTGTTAACTTTAATGCTTCCAAAACCCAATTTCTCCATCTATCTACCCGTCAGGATCTCCCAGCGGACTATCCCTTATTCTTCAACAATACAAAAATCAACCCTTCATCTTCTCTCAATATTCTTGGTGTCTCTTTTTCTTCTGCTCTCATTTGGAAGGACCATATTACCAGTCTTGCTAAGGCAGCCTCCCAGAAGCTGGGTGTGCTCAACCGCCTTAGGGGGTTCTTTTCCCCTGCACAGCTTCTTGCTCTGTACAGGGGCATAGTGCGCCCTTGTATTGAGTATTGTTCACATGTGTGGGGAGGTTCCTCTCACACCGCTCTCCTAGACAAAGTTGAAAGGAAGGCCTTTCGTATCATTAACTCCCGTCCACTCACCAACTCTCTGCAATCTCTCTCTCTCCGCCGCAATGTTGCATCTCTCTCGCTATTCTATCGCTACTATAATAATCAGTGTTCCTCAGAGCTATCCCAGTGCATACCACCTCCTTTACGTAGGGCACGTGGTACCCGTCTTGCAACTCAATCCCACCCCTACTCTGTGCAACTCTCCAACCCAAGAGTGAAACGTTACTCTCAAACTTTCTTCTACTCAACAGCTGAGCTCTGGAACTCTCTCCCAGAATCAGTCTTTCCCTCTTCCTATGACTTAAATTGCTTCAAACTCCGTGTGTCCAGGCATTTTGGCTCGAACGTCCCTTGATTTTGGCCCTGTCACTCTTTCAACTATGGGGGAGGCACTCGCTATAGGCAGTTATGCCTTTTGCCTCCCTCAATCACATAGAAAACAAAATATATATATATATATATATTTTTGTGTGGTTTTTTTTTAGGCCGGTGATATTAATGGTAAAGAATCAGCCAACGTAGGCAGAGGTATGTGGTCTACCGAGTGTCAGTTAGGCCTATTAGGCCTAACCGTCTTGGTGGTGTAATGGTTTGAGTATTTAAAAATATGTGTGATAACCCAGGTTCGAAACCCGGTGGATCACATGGGCCTACAGTATAATTATGCTTTTATTGATTGCATTGGAGGTGTTTGGTGTTGAGGTGAAATGAATAAGATATAGATTATTTTTACTGTAGTAGTAATGATAGTAGCCCTGGTAATGTTATCTAGCCTAGAACTACACGTCTGACTGTCAGACATCACTCTTGAGGCTGCCCACATAAGGAATGATAACAATATAAATATAATTAAATTGGGTAGGCCTATAGAATCTGGCAAGGAAGGCGTGGGATGTATCTATGGACCTTGGCATAGGGAAGAGCTCATAACTATAGTATATTCACTACGACCAGTCTAGACTCATCCGCTCCATTGACAGGGGGGTGTCAAGCGAAGGCAGAGTCCATACATTTTAGTCTGTGTTAGTGTATTTTGTAAGTATGTATGTATGTATCCTACTCACTAGTACTCAGGCCCATTCCCCATTTTTCCTTTTTTTATTTTTTATTTTTATTTTTGTGTTAGTGTGTATGAAAAGATAACATTGTGCTTTATAGTTCTAATTATGTCTTTGGAAGTGATAACATAGCCGAAACAATGCTATTTCATTGATATGTTCTTGTATTCCTTCAAATATTCATTCAATTGCTCCGATTTGACGCGGCTCCAACCTTTATATAACTCCAAAAGAACTAGAGTAATCGAACTGCTATTCTACCAATTGGGAAGAACCAAACAATAATTATATACGTATGAAAACTTGCACCTCGTAGTTCAGCCTTCCCCGAGTTATAAGAATCTAGGGGTCACAATGTTATATAGGGGGCTTAAGGGGATAGTGGCTGTTTTTTGGCCTATTAATTCATGTACCGGTATTCATATATTTTTTAGTTTCCTCGTTAGACATCCCTCAAACTTGGAAAAACGTCCCCTAGACACCCCCCCCCCCCCCCCCTCAAAATATATTTGTACATTTTTCGGTAGAACAAAGTCCCTGCCGAAGGCCGGCTCCTGGCACGATAGGTCTTGTAATTGACAAGGAAATAGGACGAAAGGTCTTAAAATCGACAAAATAATGGGGCAGACATCTTAAAATCTGAAAATTAATGGGGCTAAACATGAGGGAGAAGGGTCCAGAAAAACGACCCATCTCCCCTTTATAAGAGTTTTACCGCCGACAATAGGGAGAGTTATAGGGAGACATTTGTTACAGTGCTGTATACTGTATAGTGCACATATAATGCGTTTTCGGTGGTTGAAACCAATTTTAATGCGATTTTTACAATATTCTGTTTATATGATAGGCTTCAAATGTTAAGAAAATAATAGTGGTAGTTACGGTAATAAGTAACCATATTTTGAGTATGGGAATATTCATACAATCTTATCATATTGGAAACAGCGAGGGTATTTGTATGGCTCGTCGGTGAGCTATGTGGTGATGCACTTTAACTATAGTCTGTGCATTCTAGGTTGGGCAGAAATCGTAACCTCTAACCTCTGTAACTCAACAAGGACTAGATTAGGCTAATAGAGCTATTTTTTCTACCAAAATGTGCATTCTAGGTTGGGCAGAAATCGTAACTCTGTAACTCAAACAGGACTCGAGTAATCGAGCTAATTGTTCTATCAAATAGGAAGACTTGTCTAGGGAATAGGTGTGGAAATTGACAGTTCATTTGTACTAGCCGTTTTTTAGTTACAGAGGTTAGAGGTTACGATTTCTACCCAACCTAGAATGAATGGACTGTCACTATATCCTAGTACTACTAGTAGGCTTACAGCTCAAATGCCATCCCAATAAGATCTCCCCATTGACACATCGGGATTTGAGCCCGGACTTTAAGATTACCAGTCCAGTAACAAGAGCACTCCACCACACCTTGATATAATGAATTGCCACTAATGATCCCACAAGTGCAGCCGGTGTGATTGATCTTCTACACCGTGGGAGGCTGGCAGCGCAGATGAGTTACGTCATGGGAAGCTCATGTTATTCTCACCTTGGTCCTTTGTTTTCATATTTGATAATTTGAAAACACCTACTCCTAACAATGTACGAATTCTGTATAGTTGTCTTGACTTAGAATTTTGGCTACGATAGGTTAAAGGGGTTGCACGTAATGTTACTTGGGTTATTCTTAGGTAGGCTACCGGTAGGCTAATGCTATCAAGAATAGCTATAAGTATCAAATTTCAATGTAAACAATAATAATATATACTGAAGTAGGTACAATTACGTTGTCTTTGCCACATGTTTATTGTGGTTTGATTGGAGCAGTAGATTACAGCGGTATCGAACGTGGTGGAGCAAACAATGATGATAGCAGCCATTGTTATAGGCTTTACTCATAAAATGTCGTCCCTGATGTAGGCTATTCAACAGGGAAGGAAAAACACAATTAATATTAATATACAATATACCGGTGTATATATATATAGATTAATCATTAATGGAGGCCATTTTCTATTGTGTTCGTGAATTATCTAGGCTAGGCCTAGTACATTAATCAAATATATTTTCCAACCGCCTATAAAATTAGCATACACAGGTAATCTCTAGGAATATCCTAATGGAATATATGCATAGGCTATAATATAGGCTACTAGGAACAATTGATGACGCATTATTTAGGTAAACCGTATACTTTTTTTTGTTTTTTTACTTCCGGTAGGGCCTATGCCTTAACCTAGCAACAGGAATCAAGTGATGAAATATAATCAACGCTAATATTTATTAACTTCCTCTAACATTACTAGGCTATAGGCTAACTAACATGATCGATTTGACACGTGGTGCACCTGTAGGCTGATTTGTACATACGATAGCGGCTAGCCTGGCCACATAGCCTAGTTTATGACAGGATAATAATGTCCCAGTAGCCTACCCCGTTAGCTGAATTTTATATTTGTATGGGGGACAAGATAATAAGTTATAATTTGACCATCTGTGCGCTTTATTAGTGTAACCTACATGTTCTAATAAAGAACACATTTGGTGTAGGCTACTGTTCAGTATTCCCTTATTATGACAGCCATCTCAAAACTGAAGCATTTGAATCAAGAGATTAGACATTGCAGTAGCCTATAGCCTACCACGAGAACTCGAGACCATTATTTCTTTATCGTTCGGCACAAGAATCAGAACAGATGCCTGATGTATCCTGGGAACAATGAAGACACTTGTACCATTACACCTGACACACACACACACACACAGACTCACATCCCGGGCGCACCCTCTCTCTGCCTACCGTTTCAACATCGGTAAAATCAATACAACACACCTTTTAGATCCCACACCATACGAATCAAACTATCGCTTCGGCATTCACATTGGTCTTTGAGGATATTACAAACTAGGGAACTGGCCGAGGATGTGTAAATAGGGTGGTTAGAGGAAGGGGTGCCATTATGATCACTCAGTCTGGCCCTCTATCCTGGCATCATCACATCTCGCTTGTAACTCAGGCAACGTCTCAAGATTCTCCTATTTGTCCACCTTATCCCCGCATTTGACATGTATCGGAGGAATGGGAGGTGATACTGACCTTGCCATCCTTCGAGGTATTGAGATAAACGACGAGCCCGAGTGTCCACAGGCAGGAGATTAATATAAATAGCTTGCAGTTCCTCCGCATGATCCAGACCGTCCCCATCCACACAGCACGAAGTCAGGCGCGACACTGATGAGTGAGCCGTAAGCGCTTGTTGGCACTACCTTCTTCAGTGCCACTCCTCACTATTGGCAATTATCCGTAACACCGGCTAGATCTCTGTTTCCTCCTGTCTGTTTGTTTATTGTATTAGGATTAGATTTGTAACTTGTCGCTCTGTATGCAAGCAATCATATGAACAATATAATTGTGCTCCTTCCCCCCTACCCTACCCATCCAGCCTCTACCTCAGTGCCACACCTCATAAGTACTTAATATAACTACTTATGGCACCAACAGGATGATTGGTAGTTGATAGATAGTTTGATATTAAATTTGGCGAAGAATAAGGACGTTTTATCTCTTACGAGAGATGTTTGAAGTAAATCAGCTGTTCGATCAACATCAAGAATGACACACGGTGAAAATAATTTATAATTTACACAACCTCACGATAATTGAATTAAAACGAAGTCTTTAACGTATCACATTTATGGGTAGATGCCACATACTACTACATCTAATATAATCTATTGTATCTTAAAAATCAAAGTAATTTTGATTGCTGTGAAAATAGCCAATTGGACAATGTTTTGGTTGTGTTGTCAAAGTACGAAGATGTCCTTTTCGCACCCTATTTGATTATCCAGGCAAACATGAGCACGCATGTCTCCATTCCAGATGAGAAGACACCGTTGATGCCCTCGGACAGCAAATATTCAATAGGTAATATGGTTAATGTATGGTAAATGGTGGATAATGTATGTGACGTGTATCACGCCGCCCCGCCACCACTACTACCTTATGTTAAGTGGTGGACTGGTTATGTTCACCAATACCTCTCATAACTTACAAGGGGTTCTAGGACCTTGTAAGTTATAATGGCATGACACTAATAGACTTAAGGGAACAGGCTGCCAGTCACTGTAGGCCTAGGCATACTAGGCTAAACAAACTGTCCTTTTTAGGCTAGGCTACTTGATCAAGTTTATATGATCTTACTTGCCAGGCCTTTACAGACTTCCATTTTCGATAAATGTTTACCTATGGTCCTGTTAAAATATCCTCAAGTAACCTATTAAAAACTGTTCAGGGGACTGGTTAGAACTTGTAGGATGTTTAATTGAATGTCGGAAATCAGTATTTACTGAGAAATAAAAGTCTTAAAATGCGCTATGTTTTACGGGAGGGTCTGTACGCCGCCACATACGCGCGGCCCCGCCCACTGCCCAAAATGTACAAATATTATATTAGATTACTGTAGATTAACCTAACCTAACCTAACCTAACCTAACCTAACCTAACCTAACCTAACCCTAATATAATATAATATAATATACTATACTATACTATACTATACTATGTTGAATGATGTATGTATGTAGCCTATGTATGGTTTTTTTTATTTTTTTTTTTTTTTTTAAATATTAATATATTATTTTTTTTATAAAATAATATGTAGGATATCAAACTAGAGTGATTTTGTTTGAAGACTTGAATGAATATGAGGAGGAATACAGGAAATTAACAAGAAATAGAATAGTTTTGGCCATATTATCACTTCCAGAGGCATAATTATAACTATCTACTACAATTTGATCTATAGATATACAAATATAAAACTAAAAAGAATGGACTCGGCTTTCGTTTGACACCCTGTATACTATACTACAGTATACTATACTATAACATAACATAACATAACATTACCTGGGAAAGAGAGGGTAGGGACCCTGGGTGACCCATAGCGCATTTTAAGAGTTATTTCTCAGTAAATACTGATTTCCGACATACAATTAAACATCCTACAAGTTCTAAGTAACCAGTCCCCTGAACAGTTTTTGATAGGTTACTTGAGGATATTTTAACAGGACCATAGGTAAACATTTATCTAAGTCAATTAAAGTCATGGGGGGGTTGCCATTATTGTAGGCTATCTCACGGCAGTCAAAATAGATGGGAATATGATGTGAGCCGCGGCGAGCGTACTACGGTACTAGTAATGTAAACAAAGCAGGGTAAGAATTGTGTTAGCGGGCGTAGCCTACCATCCGCCCACTCCGCTTTGTTAACATAGTCGCACGCTTGCAATTACATTCGCGTCTAGCCTAATTTGACTGCTGTTATTTGCCGCTGCTGGTAATATACCGGTATATGAATGATCTCAATAAGTCATGGGGGGTTAGGGGGCAAAGCCCCCCCCCTCAACCCATTATTGTATCCCACGGCCAAAATGTTGGGTAAATTATTTTGTTACCGGCTGTGGGATACAATAATGGGTTGAGGGGGGCTTTGCCCCTGCAGGCTGCAGCCCTCACTTTGACCTTCAGGTTCCGTTTCTCGCACACAATTCCAAACTTATATATAAATCCCTGCAATTCCCACTCATCACTCATCTGAACTATATCATCAGTTGTTGTTGTTGTTCCCCAAGCTGCCTGGCCGAACAGCCCCAAGGCCCCGAGCAAGGCCAAGGCCATAACCGAGCGCCCCCACAGAACCCTCCCCGCCGACCACAATAAAGCCTGGGTGACCGAAGCCACTCCATGGCGGGGAGCTGAGGAGGGTGCGGAAATGCCCGGGCCCTGTGTCCCTCAGCAATTATGAAGACAAAGTTGAGGGGCAAGGGAAAAATGTGACGCTTTGGCTTCCAATCTTGGTAGATTGGGAGGTCAATCCACGTTAGAGACGCCGTCACTTGAGATCTAGAAAATATATAAGTAAAAGGAACAGTCAGAGTAAGCTATGGGTATGGCAGAGATTGCTCAGTTCTC
Source organism: Paralithodes platypus (assembly GCA_032716605.1). Lineage (NCBI taxonomy): Eukaryota > Metazoa > Arthropoda > Malacostraca > Decapoda > Lithodidae > Paralithodes > Paralithodes platypus. Next base: position 8,398,425 of record CM064490.1, read on the forward strand.
ACTCTGATAGACCAGCCCATCACCACTATATCATCAGTAAATACCGGTAGTAGCACAGGCAACTTCCACTCACTCCCTTCTCTGCTATTACCGGACACCGGTACCTTTTAAGTTCTATGTTTAGCATTCTCCACAACTTTAGGCTGCAGTGTAATTTTACTTTTCTAACTTCTTGCCATAACACCTATTCTACAGCTTTAGTTATGAATCATAGCTTGACCTCAAGTTACAGGGATCAGTACTGTAATGAACGGAGCACTTTATAACCTACAATTTGTTGCAGGTAATGGTGTACGTCAGCGAGGAGCCATGGGGGAGGCCGGGGACTCCACCGACACACCACACGTGAGTTTTTTTTTTTTTTTTTTAAAGAGACAATGAACGGAGGAAGGAAAAACAAAGATAAAACAAAAAGGTCCATGTGCCTAAAGGCATCCTCCATTCATAAAATATTTTTAACAACTGGATTTAAACATTTGTAAATTGTAAGTTTGTGGAAAGCAATTCGAGGGAAGTGAATTCCAAAGAGTAGTAGCTCTGGGGATAAATGAATTCTGATAAGCAGAAGTTCTGCATTGTGAGGAGAAAGTGTAAATTCATGGGCGCTCTCAGCTGCCCTAGTTCTACGGGGAAAGATGTGGAGAGGCGGCACAATTGAAGCAAGTTCCTCGGAACAATTGCTGTGAAAATATCTGTAGAATAATGCAAGGGATGCAACGTTTCTTCGTATGGATAATGTAGGAAGGTCCTGTGTGATTGCAGGGTTATTGATTAATCTAATAGCTTTATTTTGAATTTTGTCCAACTGCCTCAATGCAACCACTCCACTTCCACCCCACAGAGGTGAACAGTAATCCATCTGAGAACGCACATGACTTTTATATATTACGGCCAACTGCTCGTCAGTGAAGAATTCTCGAACTCTGTACAGGAGTCCCAGTTTTTTAGAGGCATTCTTAGCAATGCTTCTAACATAATGTGTCCAGCTCAAGTTAGTAGTTAATGTTTCACCGAGAATGTCAATACTAGGGGAAGTAGGAATATTTACATCATTAAAAAATATATGGGAGTCAGTGAGATTCTGTTGGTTAGAAAATTGAATGTACTTGGTTTTCTGTGCATTAACCCTTGTCTAGCGGGGTGTTTTGGGATATTTTTGGCATATTCAGGCCCTCCTGAATGATCAATCAAGTATCTGCATGAAAAGAAATATATTCAGCAAAAAACTAGGCGCTAAAAGCTTCAAAATGAGAACAGACCGAGCTACGTAGCACTCGTGGTTCTCATGCAGTGGTGCCACCAACATGGGAGTTTAGCGTATAGCGGCATATTTTTCCCACTACGCTCACTAATGGTAACAATGCCGTCCTCTCGAGAACAGAGGGAGCGTGAGTCAGTGGGTGGCGGTAAGCCCTGGGTGTCGGACGTGTGTCCTGCTGCGCTCCCGGCCATTTGCACTCGATTTTAACCCTTTAAAAGCCTTAATAATGCTCCTAACTTGCTGCAAATTGGTGCAGGACTTAAGTCGAGCGCCGCTCTTTAAGGGTTAAAGGAAACTAGATTCTTTTGTCCCCATCCATTAATTCTAGAAAGGTCCTGGTTCAGAGAAATTGCAGTGTTTATTTTTGAATTTATAAGATCGGGTTGGGTGAAAGAATTGGTAAATGTGAAGGAACTGTGGAGTGTTGAGTCATCTGCGTAGGAATGTATTGGATTATGAGTGGTAGATATGAGATCATTGATATGAATGAGGAACAGAATTGGGGCCAAAACTGATCCCTGGGGAACACCAGCATTTATTGAGTGAAATTGAGAATAAAGGCCATCTACCATTACACGTATTTGTCTGTTATGAAGATAAGAAGAAATTAGTGGAACTAATGATGCAAGGCCGTAGTGTGACATCTTCGACAATAAGGATTGATGCCAGACTCTATCAAATGCCTTTGATATATCCAGTGCTATTGTATGTGTTTCACCATGTTGGTCTGTAGCTTGGTTGATTTAATGCGTAAGAAGGCAAAGAATGTCTGCAGTTGATCGACATCGTCTAAAACCATATTGCCTATCACTGATTAATTTATTATTCTCAAGATGCTTAATTATGTGATTATTTAATATAATTTCAAAGACTTTACCAAGAGTGGAAGTTATAGCTATTGGTCTGTAGTTTGAGGGATCTGAAGAGGCACCTTTTTTAGGAACTGGATGAATGTTTGCTTCTTTCCAGGGTACTGGGAAGCATGAGGTATGGGTACACAGACGGAAATTTTTTGCCAATACAGGAGCGAGCACCAAGGAGCAATTCTTAAGTACTATTGGAGGAATTTCATCTGGACCAGGAGCCTTATCTACTGAGAGTTATGTTATGTTTGGTTCTTTGGCCAACTTTTTAGACTTTCCAGGGACAGTAGAAGTCAAATGCCTGTATATGGGACAGCTGGATATGTTTGACCACCAATGGTATGAGATAAGTGAAGTATTACATTGAAGAGAAACTTTCACATAGTGGAATCAACATTGTGGCATGGGCAAATACGGTAGGCTATATGAATAAAGTAGCCTGGAGGTGTTTCTACCTTTAGCAAGGGTTTCCCCGGAGAGGAGGAAGCAAGGCGTCGGTGATGATAATAAGTGGAAGAAGGATTTGGATCGTATTGGGAGAACTAGAGTTATCATACGTTGAGTGATCTTTCAACTACACCGAGTTCACACCTTACATCATATCACCCAGTGCACCTTTAATTAATGTCTTTACTTCTATATATTTAAGTCAATCCCTTCTCCTGAAGAGGTCTTACCTAAATGCCCTCAAACATGTTCTATCTTGTTGTAGACATTAATTTAGTTGAGATAAGTTTCGTCCATCCTCAGCTCTCCCAGCAGCACCACCGTTACAGGTGGATCTCATCAGCGAGTTATTCCCCCTTTTAGTTGCCTTGTTCAACACACAGTAAGATACGTGGGGCATGTTCTTTTCCTCCACTAAATATGTAGTACCGGTACTTATTGATGTTTTGTACACCATCAATGAGAGTTCCTCTAATACTGTATAATATTTATACAAAAATATCTTAGATTTTGTATACCGGTATTCTGGTAGTAGCCTACAGTAATTGGTACTTTCTTGCAGTACTTCATTCGGCCGTTCAAGGAAGGAGTGGGAGGAGCGTGGTGGTTTCGGCGGATGGCGGTTGAGGTGGTATGGGTGTGTAGACAACCTGAGGGTCGAGTCACATTACTATTGGTGGCCATTAACCTTGCCGCCACACTCCTGTTGTTGTCCTGCTGCCACGCCACTCGCAGCATGGGTACGTAGAGGGAGAGCCAGAGAAAGATACTTAGCTTAGAGTAGTTTGTGGTGATTGTCATAATGATTAAGATGATGGTGATGTGTCAGAACTTATAGACCTTCTATTTTTACATTACCGTACTGTACTCACTATGCCATTTTTGAAAGGGAGATAAATTTTTTGTTTTATTTACCACTTCACAATATTAGTAAAGTATCTGTAGCTTACTTATTATGGGGATATATTAAAGAGAAGGAAACATTCTAAATATGTAATGTTTCTAATTCTAATTATGATAATATCTCATAAGGACACAGGACCTATGCAGTTTCTTGTGGCACAATAATACATTTATAAATAAATAAATAAAAATAAATATACAAAAATAAACAATAAGTGATAAATATAATAGTGTATGTGCCAGAGTAAATAGATGGATAGTATATAGACTTCCCACTCATCCCTATCACTTCCCTTCCCACTTATCTCAATTTACACTCATTCCTCTCGCCTCACTTTCCACTCATCCTGCTCATCTTACTTCACTCTGATCTCACTTCCCACCCATCCCTCTCATTTCACATTTCACATTTCATCCATCCCTCTCATGCCACTTCCCACTCATATCTCTCATTTTATTTCTTACTCATCCAATATCCTATTAATCTACTGTAATCCCTATTATCTCACTTTTGACTCGCATTTCCCATTCATCCCTCTCATCTCCCAATTCATCCCTCTCATCTCCCTCCTGCATATAACTTTTTATGGCTTGTTGTTGTTGTTGTTGTTGTTCCCCAGGCTGTCAGGCCGAACAGCCCCAAGGTCTCGAGCAAGGCCAAGGCCATAAACGAGCGCCCCCACAAAACCCTCCCTGCTTACCACTAACAAAGCCCGGGTGACCGAAGCCACTCCAAGGCAGGGAGCTGAGGTGGGTGCAGAAACGCCCGGGAAACCAAAGCTCCACCCAAGGCCCTGTGCCCCTCAGCAATTATGAAGGGAATGTTTATGGCTTGTAATGCTTGTTTAGTTATATATAATATCGTAAACATGGTTATATTATATACTGTACAAGTACTTTATATTATACTATAGGCCTATAGTCACTTTTGTACATTACCATACAATAATGTTACTCATATTTTATTTTTCAGCACTGATGGCTTACACTTACCTGTCCTGGTTCAGTCTTCTCAGGTGGGTTACATATTGCTTCTCAACACCCACCCATATTTTACCCTTTCATTTATCTTTGATATGACCTTATACCTTTAGCCTAGGGAGATTGTAGGCACCAGTCGAGCAGGGTAGGTCAATAATCATAAAGGATAAGTACAGAGTATTTATGGAACTATCTGTTACTAGGTTTATGCAGACTCTCTATGATTTAAGAATTATATTAATCATTTATACTTTAATTAATTTCATTGGGGGTGTTTGGTGTTGTGGTGAAATTAATAAAATATAGAATATATACAGTATATATATATAGGCCTACCGGTATATATATACATATACTGTATACAGTAGGCTCACATATCTCGATCAATCTCATCTCGATATTTCGCATCTCGATGCCACCTTCAAGCTCTCCCCAATCACAAATCTCGATGAAAAAACGTTAATCTCGATAGCTAATAGCTAAATATCGATGCTAGATGCTTATATACTAATATAAACAGATTAATCTTGACCAAATCGATGTGTGAACCTCACAGTCATTGTGTTTTGTTCACCTGTATACTAATGTACCGCTAGTATCGATCGTCTCAAGCGGTAGTCTAACCTGTCTCTGCCGCTTTCATTTACGTAGTAATATAAATTACTTTACCATGTTTTAATATACATTATTATTTGTATGAGGAAAATCTAATATATAATAATAGTAAAGACAAAAGAAAACTTGATTAAACTTTATACCATGGAAAATTTATTGAAGTCGGTAGATCTAGCGGCCACTTGGTGTACCAGTCACACATCCGCCATTCGCTTGAAAACTTGTATTGTGAAGTCGTCTACCTGGACCTTTTTTTATCGCATTCATAAAATGCCGGTACTAGTGGTGACAGGGTGAGGGAAGCAATTGCAAGAATTGTTGACGGTGACTGTGCGCCGGGTGCGGAGACGCAGTAACCTAACTGCGTTCGCCTCGGAACCAACAATCAACCACACAAACCTCTTTATCAATAAATATAAGGTAAAAATAAAACTCTTTCATTATTAATTTTATCTATTTTAACATATTATATATATTGCATGTGATTGTGGGGGGCAAATGTGAAAATTGACAGATTTGATGTAGGTTAGTCGGCAAGTGGCTGGAACCGATTGTATTTTTTCCCATAAGAAGTTAACTTCGCATCTCGATATTTCGAATCTCGATCGGTATTTGTGGGAACCAATTATGATCGAGATTGGAGATTCCACTGTATACAGTATTTAAACTACTATATTCAGGTAGTCTATGTTTTTTTTTTTTTTGTGGCGAGTTTGCACTAGGTTTCTTTAAGCAAGAGAACTCTACTTTTAGCTGAATTGCTGATGGTATTATACTGTGTCCAAATAGCATATTTCATTTACTAAAACAAGCACAAGATATATACAACACAGAACCATCACCCAAACACCTTCTAGCTCAAGCTGATCAAGTACAAACTTGCCAGTGTTAGGTGGGGACACCCATCATTCACATTCTGTGGCCAGTGTTCGTCAGAGAATGCTATCTTTGCTGGAAAGTGTATTGGGTCATCGACCAGTTATTCTTTTTAGCATCATGTCAAGGTGGTTGACAATATAGCTCGGGGCACCAGAAAGGATGTGCAGCCATGTAGTTTGGAGAGGTGTTCTACTCTCAGCAGTCTTATATGGTAACATAATTGCTGTATATCAGTTGGGGATAACCCTTTCTGTTTCCACAGCCACGGGGGACCAAGGCTCACACATGCATGCATGTCTGTCATGTGTGCGTGTATCTAGGCCATTTAGAATTAATTCTTGATTTTTTCCAGTGGATTTTGAGCAGATCCTGACTAAGTAAGTTTGTTCTTCTTTATTTGCCCCTGTAGCTTGGTGACTGGACTGGTGTGTGTATGGGGTGAGGGCCAGAGAGCCAGTGGTACCTTCCCCTGTGGTTACTTAAGGTGTGAGGTGGCTGCAGTGTTTGCCTCCGTCACTCTCTCACTCCTGGGGGCCGTCGTCATCGTCAAGGAGTGTGTGGAGCGACTCGTTCAGCCCGAGGTCGTACACACGTAAGGAACTACACATTTTTTAGTATTAGTTTTAGAACTTGACAGGATAAACAAAATGGATACACCATTTGAGGAGTTACACTGTATTAATGAGATAGATATACATACTGGTACAGTACTACATTATATATGTGGTTAAGATATATACAGTATTTGTAATTTGTGTACAGTACTTTTGTATTTGAATATTAATCTAGGTCTGTGTGTGAATTATATTTTTTCACCAACCAACTTCACTTCAAAACGCAATTAACCCCTCAGACCCGGTTGGGCTCTGAGGCATCCATAAAAAACACCCCCGCGGAACCCGGAAGGGTGCTGAGGCTCCGGCAGCTTGAAAGCCTGTAAGCTTGGTGTGCGAGGCGTCGGTCCGACGCATGTAAACAACAGCCGGCTTGACCGACGCCGCGCATCTCCGACCACAAGAAGGAGAGCGTCGCTTGTTCGTGTGTGCCTGTATGTTATTGTTAAGTAGTGAAAAGTAGTGTAAAGTGGCTGATTTTGCCACAAAGTTATCTCCACGGAAATCGTCATCACAACTGAACCAGTTGACTTAGAGAGCTCTACTCAATGCCATTCTACAGGTATGAAACACATCTACGCTTGGGGATGCGCGGGAATGCGGAAGCAGTCAGAATAACAAAGATACGGTAGCCTAGGCGTAGATGTTTTTCGGCCAAAACCCCCAGGTTTCGCTATGGAATACATAGCCGGGTCTGATGGGTTAATGAAATCAACAAATACATGTGGCACTCCAAGGACTCGAACCTAGGACACTCATACTGAAATTCCGCGCACTTATGCATTACGCTCTCTGTGGATGAAGCGGTCTTTAACCCTCGTGGCCCGGGCTGGTCCTCCAAAGGACGGAGGTCGTATCCGGGCGATCTGGCCGAAAAACGTCTAGGCCTAGGCTACCGTATTTTTGTTTATTTTAACTGCTAGAAATTTCCCACGATCTATAAACGTAGTGCGGTTTTCAATCTGTAGACTGGCGTTGAGTAGAGCTCTGTAAGTCAACTGGTTCAGTTGTGATGACGATTTCAGTAGAGCGAATTTTTCCGCGATGTTGACAATATCGGAGCTTTTCAGACACTAATTTCGTCTTACGTCACAACAATAACATTGATCCGACGTCTCATTGTTTTCGGAGGTGCGGTGACGCAACGATCGGCTTTGTTTACATGCGTCGGACGCACAGCGTTCAGACCAAGCTGAATAGGCTTGAAAGCTTACTCTCTGTTGAAAGGACACCCGGGCTGCTGCCCAATTTCCGCGGTGTCCTTTCACAATGACACCCGGGCTGGAAGGGTTAAACTTGTATGTATGTAATGTGTTTGCAGAGGGCTGTTGAGTATGGGAGGTGTAGGAGGTTTGGTGCTGCACCTCGGTATGACCAGCGTGGCTCGTAACCCGCCACTAACCCAGATACTCAGGGTCTCCTATTCTTCAGTACTACAGGAACATGTTGCTGATATGTGTCACAGGTAATGTAGGTTTGGTTTACACTCATCGTAGTACCTTTAGGCTCTGTCTCGAGTTGGCCACCCACAAAAAAATATATATAATACCCCGGTACTGTAATATATAAAAAAAATAAAATAAAATAAAATAAAAAAAGAGAGAAAAAATGGGGTATGTACCAGAATATATACTGTAGATAGATAAATAGATAGTAGTACCTTAAGTATGATCGTATTTTTGACCTATTAACCCCTTCTGTACTGGCAACATCTTTTTCATTTTATTCTACCTAAACTTTGACAATTTTCTGAAGCCAACTAACGTGTTTTCAAGCTAACCTGGCAGAAATTGGTAACGCTGCCTTTCTAAACTGCTTGTGAGATGCAGCCTTTATTCAGTACAGTACAGTATACTGTAGTACTGTATATAGAAAGGCAGCATTACCAATCTCTGCCAGGTTAGCTTGAATACACTTTAGTTTACAATCTGTTTCTACATAAACTACAGTAATTTCTAACATAAAGTTGTACAGTAGTTACGTGCGTGAAAACAAGACTTTAAAGGAAATAACAGCAAGAATGTAGTTACCGGGTGTACTGCCCGCTTTGTTTACACTACACGGACGTTCGCGATTATGTTCCCGTCTATTTTGACTGCCGTGGGATACAATAATAAGTTGAGGGGGCCCCCCATGCCATATTGTCATAATCATATATATTGCCAGCAGGGGGCAAATAACAGAAAAAATAGACGGGAACTTAACCACGAGCAATCGACCTACGTAAACATGACGATCGTTGGACCATACACCCGGTTACTACATCCTTCCTGAAATATTTTTTAAGTGAGGCCGTATTTTGTTGTATTATTTCTTGTAATTATGCAGCATTAATAAATTGTATAATACTGTATATTGTTACCCCCCTCAGCCTGTGTGGGTACGTGCCGGGACTGACCAGACTGTTATTACCGAGGGTGGATCCGGTGGTACTCATCTCCATCACTGGATTCCTTGCCATCACTCTGGACCACCTCATACTACAGATATAGTAGGTTAACCACCTCATACTCCAGATATGTACAGGTCTCCCTCGATTTATAATTGAGTTACGTTCCTGAAAACCTAATCTTAAATAGAAAAATCGTATAGCAAACCCTAAAATTGATGGGTAAATGGGGAAGCGTTCTTGGACCAGCCAAAACACAAACACCTAAAAACCTATAATAATAATATAAATTGGGGCATCGGATAGTGAGGGAGACCTGTATGTATGTATAATTGTACATACTCAGGCACATTCCCCATTGCTGGGGGTGGCCGACTCGAAATAACATTCAAGGGTTCTAATTCTCAGGGTCTGAAACCACTTTCGTGTTCCCTCGCCCTTTTCTCTGTCTCGATGAGTAAGAGAATTTTACAAGGGAAGGAGGATTCCTAGCCCCCTGCCCCCTACTCCATATATAGTGTGTTGTTATTAATTAAAATCAGGTTGTCAAACCAGAGCAATTTTGTTTGAAGCCGTGAGTGAATATGAGAAGGAGTAGGCTACAAGAAAATTCACATGAAATAGATTTGTGTTGGCCAGTTTATCACTTCCAAAGACATATTTTTATCTTTGCATATACCGGTACATTAATAATGGACTCGCCTTTCGTTTGACGCCCTGATTAAAATGTAAACTTGCAAAATAAACAAACCAAAACAGGAACGGCACAATATAATGACTGTGGTCTAAAATTGGCAAACAAAACATGTTAAAATATGGGAGAGTCGAGTGACTTTAAATGTTTATTAAAAACACATAATTATATATAATTAGGGTGGAAATTTCCGGCGCGACCGAAGCCGCTCCAAGGACCCGTGCCCCCAGGGAGGGGGCAGGGGATGGTTGTGACGGTTTGGCTCCCGAAACTGCTCCCCGCGGCCGGCATCCGGTTTTCCCCACTGGGCGTTGATTTTGTCTTCGGCCATGGAGGGTCGGCAGCCATCCGCGGTTGGCAGCCTTGGGAGGTGGCCCCACGGCGTAGACGCCGTCACATCAGGGTGGGGACTGGGGTAGGGTGGTAGTTATTAGAGAACATGTGTTTTTTCTGTCAATTTTAGACCATTGATGATGGCATGAGCTACTGTCGAAACGTACGGTATCTCAGTCATGTGGTGATGGGCTGGTCTATCAGAGTGAGAACTGAGCGATCTCTGCCATACCCATAGCTTACTCTGACTGTTCCTTTTACTTATATATTTTCTAGATCTCAAGTGACAGCGTCTCTTCCGTGGATTGACCTCCCAATCTACCAAGATTGGAAGCCAAAGTGTCACATTTTTCCTTTGCCCCTCAACTTTATCTTTATAATTGCTGAGGGGCACAGGGGTATTTAGAAACCTTTAATTTAGTTACTTTAACCTCTGCAGTTGTCTTTGAGTTAGCTGTGGGCAGAAAACTAATTTTGGAGAGGTAATTATAAGAGTGAGAGTAATCTATTTCTTATTGCTAATCTGGCAACCTCTGCATCATAAGGATGTGAGAGGGTTAATAGGCTACCTGTATCTTTGTTATTTTAACTGCTAGAAAATTCCCACGCATCTCTAAACGTACTGCTCTTTCCAATCTGTAGACTGGCGTTGAGTAAAGCTCTCTAAGTCAACTGGTTCAGTTGTGATGACGATTTCCGTGGCGAGAGTTTCGAGGCGATGTTAGCAATATGGGACACTTTTCAACACTGAATTTGTTTTAGCAGACAACACAATAACAAACTCCGATCTTCTGCACCCTCCTCAGCTCCCCGCCATGGAGTGGCTTCGGTCACCCAGGCTTTATTGTGGTCGGCAGGGAGGGTTCTGTGGGGGCGCTCGGTTATGGCCTTGGCCTTGCTCGGGGCTTTGGGGCTGTTCGGCCAGGCAGCTTGGGGAACAACAACAATAACATTGTTCGTATCTACATTGGTTTCATTATTCCTGCTGATCTACAGGACCAGAATATCTACCAGTCTACAATCAACCAAGTCTACCAAATCTACTACATCTACTACCAATAACCCACAACCTCATCCCCAATATGGTTGTTAAGAAGGACTATTAACCCCTGCAGCATGACGATGCCTTTTTACCTTTGATTTGTGGCTGACATTAGACAATTTTATGTAGTTTAAGAAGAACCTATGTTATTTAGAGGGTTTATTGAAATCGTATTTACCTCAGAGTCCGAGAGTAGATAATAACTAAAGAAAATTGTCTTATGGTTAACAGAATAGGATTAAATATACTGTACGTCTGTGGGGGCACTCGGTTATGGCCTTGGAATTGCTCGGGGCCTTGGGGCTGTTCGGCCAGGCAGCTTGGGGAACAACAATAACAACAACAACAACAACTGTACGTCATCATGCTGAAGGGTTTAACACAAGCAACATATACAAGAGGAGAGTGGGGAAGGTGGAAAATCAAATAAGACAGGTTTGCATTTGGTGATCATTATAACATTAGCCTCCCATACCATTATACCAGGAGTCATGATCTAATAGAGTGTCTGTGTGTCTCTGCAGTAACTACCAGTGGGCGGATAGTCTGGCGGCACTTGTGATCGCTCTGTTGACCATCACCACCATGTTCCCTCTATGTGTGTCTTCTGCCAGTATATTGCTCCAGGTTAGTTATGTCTCTTGCTACATATATTCTATTCTATTCTATATACTCAGGCCCAATCCCCACTTTTCCTTTTGTTTTTCTTTTTTTGGGGTGGCCGACTCAAGACAGGGCCAGAATAGGGACCATACTGTACGGTCGCGCTAATGAGTCATGTCCCAGTTGTCATTACGTTTGGCTCGCTCTGTGCTGTATTAATGTTTGTCAGATGTTGAATAGGGGTGGTAAGTGTAGGAACATGTTTGTATATTTCACTCGATACGAAGAAATGAAGCTTAGATATTGCTGATGCCAATTATTGATCAAAACATACTTGGTGCCGAGACATCACTTATTAGCGCGACTGTACCATCATTACTATACAGTAGTCTATTTATTATAAGTAGACCAAAAATCTTAACTACTAACCTCTATAACTCGCAAAATAACTTGAGTAATCGAGCTATTATTTCTACCATTTGGGAAGACTCGGCCAAGGAAGAGGTGTGAAAATTTGCAGCCCATTTGTTCTAGCCCTTTTTGAGTTACAGAGGTTAGGAGATTTCTGGCTTACTTATAATGAACAGGGTATAGCAACAACTATAGTCCGTTAATTCTATGTTGGGCAGAAATCGTAACGTCTAACCTCTGTAACTCAAAAAGGGCTAGAGCAAATGAGCCGTCAATTTCCACACCTATTCCCTAGCCAAGTCTTCCTATTTGGTAGAAATATTAGCTCGATTACTCTAGTCCTTTTTGAGTTATGAGAGGTTAGAGGTTACGATTTCTGCCCAACCTAGAATAAACAGACTACACCACTACTATCATTACAATCACTAAATCCACCACTACTATACAAAAAAAAACCATTACCATCCCGTATTCTCCGCTTCCTCAAAGATTCCTCTCTCCTCGGTCAGATTTTATCCTCTCCTTCCCTTCCCTACCTCACCTTGAACAGTAGTCCATCTTGATCTTATCCTTCAGGCCAGCCATGTGGGAGTTCTTGTAGGGAACTCAGTGGTCTGGTTAAACTAATCTAGAAAAAATAAAGAAATCAAACATAACATAACCACCCTACCACCTTCACCACCACAATGACCATCATGTTGTCTCTGTTCTGTACATCCTCCGGCATAATGCTGCTCCAGGATAGTTATACAGGAGTTCCTATACTCTTACATTACTTTCTTCCAGCCTTATGAAGGCTTTTGTCCAATTGGCTGATGACAAATAGTTTTGATTTTGATTATTATTACTTTACAGTACTTTCTATATTCTTTTTCAAAGTCCCAAGTTTTCTAGGGTGCCAAGTCACTTCTCTAAAGACCAGTTAGTATGCTGAGAGCCTGGAAATGGTATGAAACAGTTGTTATGGAAAATGTAGTAGGCCTATGCCATTACTTACACCGGGTGCTATAAGGTTACGGTATTTGAGATAATTTCTACCCCTTTGACTCCTAAAGGCCTTTTTTAAACAGAGTAAAATACTTAGCTACATGATTGCTGCTGGTGGTGGGGCTGAGGCCTGCTCAGTCCTGAGAGTCAGAAGTGGATGGAAGAAGTTCAAAAAGTTGCTGCCGTTACTGACCATGAAAGAGCTCTCGAAACGACTAAAAGGGAGGTTATAAAGTACCTGTGTTAAAAGTATGGTGGTGTATGATAGCAAAACCTTTTCAGTCAAGATGGAAAATGTAAATAGGATGGAAGGAAATTCAATGAGGATGGTGCGATGTATACATAGGTCTGCTTAGAGAGACAGAACCACCAGTGTGGAATTCAGAGGGCAATTAGGAGTACAGTACCACATGTATTCATTACGTTTATTGATTTAAGTTGTTAGGTTTATTTGTAAAATTAATTGGTGAGTTTGTGAAAATAAATATGAATTGAGAGTACAGTATTAGTGAGGATATGCGTAGGAGTAGGCTTAGGTGGTATGGATATGTGGAAAGGATGGATGCGAAGAATTGGGTTAAGAAAAACAAATTATGAATGAGGAGGGATTCACAAGGAGAGGTTGACCAAGAAAGATGAGAGATCAGGTAGTACAAACTGATCTCGCAGCCAAAGGACGGACTAAGAGGTACGCGAAAGACCAAGCTGCCTGTAATGCTGCCATAGGGTGAATGAAAAGACTGACCTACTCACATATAGATCATAGTCTTTGATGTATGCCAAATTAAATTAAAGAAAGCATGTGAGCCTGTTGTGTTTTGTGTTGTCCCTATTCTTGCTCTGTCTTGAGTCGGCCATCTCCCAAAAAAGACAAAATAGATAGATACAGTAGATAGATAGATGTGAGCCTCCCAGGATTGGAACCTAGGATATCTCATACAGAACTTACAAGCTCTAACCATTACACCATCAAGACATAACCACTGACGGCAATTGACCAACTTACTGAAATGCTTACCGTAGTAATTTCTTCCCTCCTCCAGACAACACCTGGCAGCATCTTAGGTCCCCTGGACCAATGTCTGCGTGAGGCCCTGACTCTGGACGGGGTACTGGAGTTTCGACATGAGAGATTCTGGGCCCTTGGAGTGGCTGCTGGTAATAAAGTGGGAGCTGCCGTCGGGGGACTTAAACACTTACCCGGAGGTTTAACTGCAGGAACGTCAGGTATTGTCACACAAGGTAATTCCATTTGTTTAAACATTAGATTAGAGCAGTTGGGAGTATGTATAAGTTAGATTAATATACAGTATTCGAGAATGCATAATATATTGTAGGCTTGTGCATAAACCTTAACTGTCTTGATAGTATATTGCTTAGTGTGCAGAATTTTGGTGTGAGTATACAGAATGAATATATCAGTTTTATAATGACTAATACAGTTTTTATTACTGTATTATGTTGGCTACAGGGGCACTATGGTTGGGAGAGAGATATCCTTCTCAGTGGTCTGGTTTAAAAAAAAAAAAAAAAAAAAAAAAAAAAAAAAAAATCCTGACCAGGATTCAAACCCATCACTCTGGGTATTATTTGAAGAGTTGGTCACCGTATCCACTCGCTCATGGCCGAGTGGATACGGTGCCCAACTCTTCCATAAATACCTGGAATGAGTGGGTTCGAATCCTGGTCAGGATACTCCTCTCCCAACCTATCTGACATTATCCTTAGACTAACACTGTGCTCTGTTCGGTAGAGATACATCTGTAAGCCCCTCCCCATTCCACTAGTGCCGTATGTTGAATAAAGATTATCATACCGCAATATTGAACGTATCATATAACATCTTACCCTGAAGCTGATAAGATCTAATAACATTCAATGCAGGATATAAGAACACTGATATCTGTAGATCTGTAGTTATGTTTTATACTGCATAATTCTCCCTTACACCACTATACTCGTGAATGATTATCTATGGAAATATATTTCACAATGGTTAAGACTAGAGAGGCTACAGTAATAAATCTAGAGCAAGAACAAGTAGAAAATTACTTGAGAAATGTTTATACCATCGTTTACTTATCGATTTTTTAAGCATTTATTGAATCAATTCATGAATCAAGTAAGCATTCTCAGACAAAAATGTTTTGCCAATATCATGGTCACTTCAAACTGTAGGTAGAGTTCGGTATAGCAGAGCTGAGGTAGAACATGTTTATGCAAAGATTCGTCCCTGTTTTGGTTTGTTTAGTTTGCAAGTTTTACATTATAATTTCAGGTTTAGGAATATCTGGTCCAGGACGAAGCATGCCAGAGTCGGGAGAGGTGCTGGTGGGAGACTCTGGAGGCTTCCTAGTGACAGGCAGCCTCCACGTACGTATCAGACGTGACGCTAACGAACAACTGGTGTTGGCCCACGTCCGGCAGCGTCTGGCACCAATAGTACCACTACTTACTATACAGGTTAGTGATGTCCTTGGGTCACATGAAAACTATACCTCTTACCATGTTTTTTTTCTCCCTAGACCTCCATCAAGCTTAAAATTACAAACCCCCAGACCCCCTTTCAAGATAAATTTTTACATTTTTCAATTAAGCCACATTAACATATTTACAATATAATTTACTTAGTTATTGATGCAATAATAATAACTACTAAAGTATGGCAAGTGTTTAATGGTGTGTATTTTGTCAGGTGTACAAAGATGACTGGACCCGAAGTTCAACCACCCTACAGCTCCTAAACGACTCTGCCCGGGCCCTGGTTACCTCCCCCTCCCACTCCCCTCACTATGTTAACGTTACATATCCTCCCACCACCACCATCTTCCCCCCACGATCACCCGCTGCGCCCTTCCCTCCCCACTCACACTCTCATTCCCCACCCCCAAGATATTCTAGTAATGTCATACCCCACTCCCCAGTCGTACCTTCTTTCTCGCCTGCGGTGTACGAGTTGCCAGGTTCGGCCACGCCTCGGAGCTATGCCGACAGAACCACCGGGAGTTACACCACCGGGCAGAGTAAACACAGTCACGGTCAAAGTCACCCTACTCATCAGATTATTCAAGGAGCTGTGTATGAAGCTTCAGATTCGGACGATGGGGGGGAGAGTGACCGTGATCCACGCAAAGTTTCCGGCAGTGACTCAAAAACTGGCAAAGAAAGTCATAGTCCCAAACCTTCTCCATATTATGTCAATGTTGATTTTTCAGCCAAGCCAACCACCACACCACCTACCACTGGACAGCAGCCGGCACCAAGTATAAATGATCTTCCTCACAATCCCAGATAATATTTATAGAATGTTGAAGTATTGTAGTCATTGATGCTTTATTATTATTTTAGTGTAATGAACAAAGACATTCATTAGTGCAGTAGTATTAACTAATTAATATGATACCAGATTGCATAAAATATTTACAATATAAAAACTGTTATGGGCAATTGTCCATATGCAATATTTTTATAGTGAAATTTGAAACTAGAAAATATATAAAGAGTATCATTTATAACATGAAATATATTCCAGTATTTACTTTTTGACCATTCAAGCAGTATCAATGTGTTCATGTTTCGTAGTTCGATTGGTAGAGCGTTCGCCTGCTAACCGTGAGGTTGGCGGTTCGAGCCTCGGGCCAGCCAGTGTGTTATTGGCAGATGTCAGTGCTGTTGGTAAACGGTGCGGTCTAGCAATCTGTGGCAACTATTCACTAAGTCCCTGATTCATCAGGGCACCCACCCTAGCCTTGCTATTCAGCAGGGAGTGTATGGTGGTAAAACCTGCATCATCATCATGATCTATATACAGGTCTCCCTCGATTTATGATTGGGTTACGCTCCTGAAAACCCGATCTGAAATAGAAAAACTGTATAGCGAACCCTAAAATTTATGGGGTTAATAGGTATGCGTTCTCGGAGACCAGCCAAAACCCAAACCCTAACACATAAAAAACAATAATAATATGGTAAATCGGGGCACCGGATAGTGAGGGAGGCCTGTACACAGTGTACAGTATAAATGAATATTTGTAAATGCTATATATTGTGTACGGTAATGAGTATGTAATATATCTTAAGTGTTATAATATTGCTTGGAGCCTCGGATATTACACCTTGTTTTATGTTTGTGCTTAACTGGTTCACTTTTTGGTCGATTTTTTTTATAAACTATTTTTCTAGTTTCCTCCCTAGACCTCTATCAAAATAAAAAAACATCCATTAGATCCTCCTCCTAGATTAATTTGTACATTTTTTGGTAGAAAAATGACCGAAGGCCTGTTCTTCCACTGATCTCTAGTTGATACTGGTTTAGGATCGTACCAAATGCTATTGTTAGTTACTATTTAAAGGGAGATGGGCCGTTTTTCTGGTTCCTTTCTTCCTCGTGTTTAGGCTGGGACATTTTTCTACCGAAAAATGTACGGTATCTAATGGATGTTTTTTTTAAGCTTGATGGAGGGAAGCCTTTTTAATACAGAATAAAATTGTCTAATACTTGCCAGAATATAATGAAAAGGACATTACCGGTACAGAAGGGGTTAATTACCATAAGGCAGCACTTTTATTTATTGTACAGGTATTTTAATCCACCTTTGCCATTTTTGTTTATTCATGGCATCTGGCAATATATAAATAGAATATAGTTTTTACACCTTTGTTTCCTTGATATCTTTAAGGAAGGTAAATTATCTTATATTCACCAAAATGTAATGAAAAAAAAAAAAAAGTGTCATAAAACAAGAATGGATTTAAAAGGAATAATAAGATCGAAGTTGTAAAGGTGGGGCACAGCTTTAGAGGGTAACTTTACATTGAAATAATTAGCTATGTTTACTATATTTACTTGATTTTGTGCAGTTTAACCCGCAGAGTGCCAGACAATTATTGACCCTATGCATCTGCCAGTGCCAGAGGATTTTTTATTTTTATTTTTTTGGCTAAATCTATCAAGTTGGGTGAGAAAGGAAGGATAATGGTAAAAAAAACACTCCCCTTGTCCATTTTCACCAGAAATCAGGTCCCCGATGGTCCCGAATGTAGCTGAAATTTTCAGAGTAAATCATCGACTTTTATGGTATCGGGTATCGGAACGTATAGGTAGGAGGGTGGTTTGGGGGATGGTGGGGGGAAGGTAGAAGCATAATTGACTCTTGTTACAAATATGAAGCCGATTGGTGAGGTAGTTTCGCCACCACAGATTTTCCTTTTTTTCCTTTTCTTCGTACGGATACGCTGGTGGTGGGAGGCATAAGGGTAAGGGACTTGTCACACAAATATGGAACCGATTGGTGCAGTCGTTTCGCCGCCACAGATTTTCCTTTTTTTTCCTTGTGAGGCGACCGATAGTCAGTGAGCGGGTGGGGGGGAGGGGGTTGTCTTGGTGGTGGCAAGAAGCCAGAAGGGTAAGGTACATGTGGTAGAAATATGAAAGCCATAGGTGCAGTCGTTTCGCTGCTACAATTTTTTTTCGGCGAGTCCGTATATATACGGACCTGGCACTGGGCGTGATAAGACCCTAGTCCGTATATATATATACGGACCTGGCACTCTGGGGGTTAAGAAGGATCTGTGACAGTAAAAAGGGTTAAGTGATATAGTTCAAAGCCTGTTAATTGCTGGAGGCCTTTTTGTAACAGAATAAAATTGTCTAATACTTGCCAGAAAATAATGAAAAGGCCGTCGCCGGTACAGAAGGGGTTAATTGTTACTAATGTTTACTGTCCCATAAAAATCTCCCCTTAAGAGGAGTGACCTGCTTTTTGTTATTTCTGTCCTTTTCTCTCTTTCTCTGGCTTGTATCCATTCGGCCCCTTTCAGCCAACTATTTTAAGACGTTTATCCCCATCTACAGTAGGTGTCGATTTCTTCCTGGCGAGCGATAGCGAGCCAGCATTATATGAAGAAATTCAGCTTCGCCGGAGAAATTTTTCTATCGAAAAATGTACAAATTTAGCCTGCTGTCAAACAAAACTAAAAAATATGCTGGCTCGCTACCGCTCACCAGTAAAAAATTTATACCTGGATGGGGATAAACGTCTTAAAACAGTAGGCTGAATGGGGCCACATGGATACAAGCCAGAGAAAGATAGAAAAGGACAGAACAAAAACAGGTCACCCCTCTTAAGCTGCCAGACCCAAATTACCAATAAAGGTTAAGAGAAGAAGCCCTTGTGTGATACCTACTCCAGACAGTGGCAAAGTTTTTATTTGTTTATAGATTTCGAAGGAAGTGAAATGTTCATCCCGGTTACCGGGTCTCTGGGTCTTCTCCTGGGTGACCTAGATATGTGTGAATTTTCTATTTTCTACATTTATTTTGTGGTTTTTGTTCGGGCTCCGTCTTCAGTCGGCCACCCCTATACATGCCGGATATACTGTATGTGTAAAGGTGGTGTCACACGGCCAGTTTTTCCATTGTGTGTGTGTGTGTTTTTGTTTGTTTTTTCAAACCTGTCGTTGACTGGCAATCATTTTTCACGTTTTTGCCTTTGGTGATTTCTGTACAATCACCATTAAATCCAGGTACTATAGTCTATTCGCTGTAAGTAGGCGAGAAATCATAAAATCTAACTTTTGTAACTAAAAAACTACTAGAGTAATCGAGCTAATGTTACTACCATTTGGGAAGTCAGTCAAGGAATAGATGTGGAGATTTACTCAAGCCCTTTCTGAGTTACAGATGATAAGAGGTCATGATTTCTCGCCTACTTACAGCGAATAGACTAACTTCATATTAGTGAAATTAATCGACATGTGTGACTAGCATTTGTATCCAAGAATCACAAGCCAAAGTTGGATATTGGCTAGTAATTAATGCTGGAAAACTGCCCGTGTGTGATGCTTACTTAACCCTTTCACACACAGCACACAATTTGAGCCTATTCTGGGATACTTTAAAGCCTTTGTGACCATCAGGGGTGTTTAGAAACCTTTAGTTTAGATCAACCTCTGCAGTTGTCTTTGAGTTTGCTGTGGGCAGAAAACTAATTTTGGAGAGGTATATTTCCGATTGTTAATCGGCAACTCCCGCATCCACAGGATAGCGAGAGGGTTTATTGGCAGCAGCTATTAAGTACACTTTAATTTGCAGTATGGCAACTTTAAATACTCAATAAATCCTTTACATAAATCATTCTTAATTCTCATACACTTTGAAGCCTCAACAATTTTAATGGAACCGAAATACAAATAATAGGTAAAGAATTAATGAAGCAATTCAGTTCAACCCTAAACAGCTTAGAAAATGTCTATCAGCATTAATTACTGCTGCTGTCTTAACCAAATTATTTTATACTACTGAATCAGTATTTTAAATTTACACGTTTATAATTTAGGATGTAATGGACCATAATGTACGCTCAACGACATAAATCCGGGCCCAATACAATAAATATACAGTATATATACACACTTAGGCACATACCCAATAGCTGGGGGTGGCCGACTCGAGACAGGGACAACACAACAAAGAACACAAAACAAAACACAAATCTAGGTCACCAGACGCTGTAATTCCCGAGAAGGGGTGGCCATGAACATTAGGCGTTTGTCACGAATTGCAAAGTCAAGATGCCCAGGCTTGATATCTACCAATAACATTTTGACAGTGCCGACGCTCTACTGATTATGCCACGGCTCGCTATGAACTCTCTAACTGCAAAACAAACCTCCGAAATGAAAATATTAGGCAAACATATTAAGGAGATAATTCGATTTTGTTCGGGATAGCTTTGAAAACTTTGCCCTAATTTATGTCGTTGAGTGTACCAACAATTGTTATGTATTCTTCAGTTGGTTGGTTTTGAAGCAATCTAGGTTTTCAGTACCTTTGCTTCATATTAAACTTGAAAACATGTAGGAAGGCATATATTTTAAGAAAGTAATGTACAGTTTATTAAAGCTTATTTATTGACATCTACCGATTTCCTGCATCTTCCTGATACAGTTGAATATGATTATGTACAAATAGGTTAGTTAGAGCATCACTTGCATCAACCTATTGGTGAATTTACACAAACGTTTTTTCCCATAACTTGATATAAATTTATATTCTAATAAAATGTTCAGACTAATGAGCACTGCTATCGGCAACTAGACTTAAGTTTTATGTTATTATTGGCCACAGAATTTTTATAATAGTATATTTCCGAAACTGTCAGAACAGTCATGGAAAAAGCGTTTGTGTAAACCCACCTTAACTCGTTCGGCATCAGCTGAAATAACATTCTGTGATTTTACTGTTGCCGGGGGATTCTAAAACCGTGGAAAACTGTAATGATTTTACTTACCAGACCATGGAAGGTGGAGATATGACCACCTGTAATTTGCGCACCCAGGCCTGTAGTTCGTCTTTCGCTCTTCCATTTCTCATTAGGATGTGTTTGGTGTAGGGAGTGATAATAATAAATGAGATTATTCCTTTTCCCCCTCTCCACACTTTCTGGAAGATGGACCTCACTCCCTCTGCTCTCTAATCCATCAAATCCTATATCCTCTTATTCGGAGATGTGGCCGGTTAAAGCGGATATCAATATAATGGAACGGAATGAGAAGAGAATGGCGAGATAGATGTGTGGGTTAACCTCGGACCTGGTATCGAGCGAGGAATTGAGAAGGCGTCTGGGCATTAGGAGTGTCAGTGAAGTGATGCGCATGAGCCGACTTGGTTGGTTTGTCCATGTGGAGAGAATGGATGATCAGATACTGGGTGAAGAAATTCCGGACTGTGAACGTGGGGGGAGCTGCGCGTAGGGGTGGACCTAGAATGACGTGGGCTCGGGTACTCCGGTCCGATCTCAAAATAAAGAACTTTACAACAGAGGCAGCCCTTGACAGGGCTGCCTGGAAAGCCGCCATTTAGGACGCAAGACTGTAACCACTTTCTCTGTGGACAGAACAATCTTTTAACTTGTATGTTTGTACGTATTCCTCCAGTCTTATTTATCTTCCCTGCCCATTTCCATTTTCTCTATCCTTTCTTTCACTCTCTCTACCTTTTAGGAGATGAGTCTCACTCCCTTGATTCTCTCATCCTTCTCTATCCTGGTTTCTTTTTTAATCTATCCTTTCTCTCTTTAACCTCCTTTCCCCATGTCCCTCGTTTCTTTTCTCTCTATGATCACTTCTCTCTCTACTCTTTCTTGCTTTATCCTTCTCTCCTATTCATTTTTTCTTTTCTTTCTTCTTCTTTTCCTCCCTGTAAGTCAACGTGTTCACCCACTGGTAGCTACGGGTACACTAAACAATGGTACTCACGTGTGTGCTCGTGTACGTGGGATCAGAGTGTTGCTACATAGGCCTGTAGACCTATTGTCTTCTTTTGATACGCTTGGGGTATCCTCCATATATGTGGGAACAGCCGCCACACCAACCCTGCAACCTGGGTTGAGTGCCAAAATGTATGATTAACCCTTCCTTCCCGGAAGGGCTCTTGAACGCCCATAAAAAAGCATATAACAGGTACCCGGAAGGGCTCTTGAACACCCAGTGGTTGAAAGCCTGTGAGCTTCGTGTGCGAGGCGTCGGTCCGACGCATGTAAACAACAGCCGGCTGGACCGACGCCCCGCATCTCCGGCCACAAGAAGGAGAGCGTCGCTTGTTCGTGTGTGCCGTGTGTATCGAAAAGTAGTGTAAAGTGGCTGTTTTTGCCATAAAGTTATCTCCAATGAAATCATCATCACAACTGAACCAGTTGACTTAGAGAGCTCTACTTAACGCCATTCTACAGGTAAATAACACAGCTACGCTTGGGGATGCGCAGGAATGCGGGAAGCAGTCAGATTAACAAATATACGGTAGCCTAGCCTAGACGTTTTTCGGCCAAAACACCCGGGTTTCGGGGAATATTTTTGTAATGCGTAGCCGGGGCTGGAGGGTTAAGTGTGAAACGTATTGCGTATATACTACGCAGTTGACGCCTGATGCACACATTTATTACTACATATTCCCTACACAGTTGTTGTTGTTGCTGTTGTTTCCCAGACTGTCGGACCGAACAGCCCCAAGGTCCCGAGCAAGGCCAAGGCCATAACCGAGTGCCCCAACAGAACCCTCCCTGCTAACCACAAAGAAAGCCCAGGTGACCAAAGCCACTCCCATGCGAGAAACTGAGGAGGGTGCGGAAACGCCCGGGACACCGAAGCCCTGTGCCCCTCAGCAATTATGAAGGGAAAGTTGAGGGGCAAAGGAAAAATGTGACGCTTTGGCTCCCAGTTTGCCAGCCTCTAGGTTGGCAGTTGGGAGGTCAATCCACGGAAGAGATGCCGCCATTCAAGATCTAGAAAAACATATAAGCAAAAAGAATAATAAGTATAAGAGAATGCTCAACTCTCACTCTGATAGACCAACCTATCACCACATGACTAGAACCCAATCCTCTCGGCATCAGCTAGGAAAGGCCCTAGAAAACCGATTTTGGCGGGGGGATAGCTCCTATTTTGGGGTTGGTGCACCCGCCTTTTCCCACAGTCGATGGCATATGAGTATATGGTGTGTGTTCCAAGATGGAATCCCCCTGATTCATGGACTACATGCCGACATTATAAGGTTCAATACCATTTGAGAGTTTCATATTCAGCTAAAACTACTACCACATTCTTACATGACCAATCCACCATGTGATAATTTCGTAATATCAGCCACCAAATAATTTGCAAATAAACTTAATTATAAGGGCAATAAATACAGTTCTTATATCCGATTTATTTTGAGCACAGTACTGGAATGCATTGGAACAATTTAATACTCTCTTAAACTTAAAATAACAAGCTGGTCTAGGTCTTACCATTAGCAATTGTTAAAGACAGCCAAGAGGAGAGGTACAATAAACAAAGTGTGGAGGGAAGCAATGATAACCCACTTTGTACAGTATACCTCTACTTCTCGCCATTAACGTTTTTACTATATCAGACATCCTTCTCATAACTGCTTGTAATTTACTTTTCTTTAGCTCTTACTTCCACTTCAAGATTGTATATCCTTGTAATATATTTTTCTATAGCTCATTAGGTTTCAAGATTTTAAACCTTGTATTGCACTCGATGTATCCTCTATAGTTCAGGGAAGCACTGTTCTACGTCACATTTCAATACTTGGAAAGGGAAGCACATTTGTTGAAAAGCACGTAGAAGTATACAAAACTGGAGAAGCATTTATCATTCCTGTATAAAAAATATATAGAAATCTCTTTAAAATTTCAAACTCTAGGCACGTAACCATTAAGATGTTAGAAATTGTATGTTGAAGGTGTCATTCTTCTTACTATTAGAAAAGGTGACCCAGGGAAGCTTAACTTTCATTTGTATTTAATAATTTAAAGTATAAAACAAATAACTAATATAGTGGAATGACAATCTGTTACCACTGAAGATGAAACTTGGCACAGAAACTTAATATATTTTCATAACACACTGAAAATATGCATATGTATACGATATTGGACTAATATTTGTGCAACAATAATAATGTATATACATTTGATAAAATTTGACATTCCTATAACAAACAAAAATTTCATAACATATATCCAAGAGACAAAGAGAAACCAACTTGTGAATAGTCCTGGTAATTTGATAAACCCCAGCCATCAGAAGACTACATTTTGTTCTCTTTATAATTATAGTTACAGGATTTTGTTGTTCTAAAGTCCAAGTTGCCTAATGTACAGTAGAGTCTTGGTATGGTACGGTCTTGTTGTAGTGCTGTTGAGGCTGGTGTGGTTTGCAGGTGCTACAGTTGGACTTAGTCGAGTCTTGCTGCGGCACGGTTAGCACTATGCTAACATCAGGCAAAGTGATGATATGATGGGGCGGTGTTGTAACAGGACTCTATTGTATTATATTCCAATTGCGGAAAGGCAACCACGTCCGAGCCGATATGATGTATGTAATGGAAAACAATGTTAAACCATTGTAGGTACCAGTATGTATACGTACTTCCTGATATTTTATATAACTTATGAAAGACCTGAAGAAGTCCAAAGGTTAACTACAAATAGTCCTTAACCCTTTGATTCCTAGAGAGCCTTCTAAGCGGTTTTAAATCACCTGGTAGTAGTAACAATAAAAGTAAAGAAATAGTTTTCTGCTTGAAGGAATTAAAATGCCCCCAAGGTCTTAAGTGTACAGCCAGACCTATGAGAGTTCCATATGGAGCTCAGTGGTCTGGTTAATCTGCTCTACATAACTAACTAACTTAACTTAAGTGTACAGTCGTGCACATAAGTTCCTTCCCTACCCAAAATACTATAGACTTAAAAATAGTAAGACTGATTGAAGATAATAGTTTGTTATGAAATGATTAATATTGGAAGCTTAAATTAACCACTGCATAACAAACTACATTCTTAATTCAATCTTACATAATATCACAGCGAGGGAGAGAACTTCTATGTGCGACTTCCTAATCTGAATTTGTTTTTATCTAGGTAGATAGAATAAAACTGAACTGGCTTCATCTGATTGGAAGGGTTAAAATGTGGCGAATAAAGAACAACAGACAGACGCTAAATGTGGAACAGCCACAGTTTTATATTACTTTAAAAAACCAACATAACTGAATCAAAAGCAAGAAAAATACTGTACACAATAACAATTATTATGTTCTCTCCACCAACCAACTTTACTCCTAAACTCGATTAATGAAATTAACAAACACATGTGGCAGTCCGGGGATTCGAACCTAGGATGCTCACACCGATAATCAACACACTTATGCATTGCACCACGAAGACAAGAGACAGTACAGTACAACGAAACCATTGAAATGGAGTAAAATAAGATTCCATTTTCATGAGGACCTTGGAGTAAACCATTGGAACTTTGTGAAGTCAGTGCTTTTTCCGACAATATTCTATCACCAATTTTATCTGGGTACATATAAATTTGTATTAAAATGTAAAACAAACTAACCATAAAAGGAACAGCACAACAAAAAGACAAAAGAACTTATCAATCAAAATCATGTGGAAATAACGATTTATCAAAATATAATTATGAACAACAAAAGCACAAAACATTATTATATTAAACTGAAGATAACTTATAGACAGCTAATTTTGGATTAATTCATTGGTACCGGTATTGGCAACTAGATTAAAGGTACCGGTAGATTAATTTAGATGGCTGAATTCTTATAATTTTAAATTTTAAAAAGCAGCCAGATCAGAATTGCTGGCAAAAGCACTTTTGTGTGACCGTTCTAGATTTGTGGCGTAGGCTTGACAGTTTTACTCCAGAACCAGTTCAGTCTTACTGTCTTTGGTGACCAGCTTAACCAAACTGCCAGTCGGGGGACGCTCCTCAGCCATCGTCCATTTATGGAACAGTCTGCAGGAAACATTAGAAGTTTAGTTTACATCATACATTCTAGGTTTAAAGGTTAGCTGTAAAATCATGTTCACTCCAAGACATATTATAATGTAAAACTTGCAAAATAAACAAACCAAAACTTATACGAACACAGTAAAAAGACAAAATAACTAATCAAAATCGCTATGTGGAAACGTTTAATTAAGTAAAATAATGATTTATAAATAAAAGAACACAATCCACCACATAGGGTGTACATTACTACATGCGCAAGTTAATCCGTTTCCCAAGCAAACTAATCGCACACATAACAACGCACTGTAGTCACGTTCAAGGAATTAGTCAATTTGGGAAGTCGGGGACGTTCTGGTAAATTTTACTAAACTCTGCATGAATAAATAAACTACATTAAGTGTCAAAATGTTCTTCAAATTTGCAACTTGACAAGATAATAACAATAGTACAAAATACAAATATAACTCACTAACGATAGTGCTATCGGGTAGGTACCTGTAAGCATAGCATGCTTCAAGTGACCCCCCTAACAATATTACCCTAATAACCTACATTTATTGTACAAATAAACTAAGGAAATCGCAAAAGCAAGCAATTGATAATATCGACAATGAATAGATACAGTATAATAAATAACAATATTTGAAAATATGAAGAAGGCACAATAGATTTAAACAAAAGAGTACAGTCCATCCTCCTATAACACGAGTTCCTACAACGCGATCCTCCTTCAACACGAGGGGGGGGTCCCAAATTACCTAAACCTCTTATAACCCGAGCCGAAAACATATAACGCGAAATGGCCTTGCCGAGTGCTTCAAATCCGGCGCCTCCTCTTACTGCGCGACCCCCCCCCCCACCTACAGCGCGACGGCAAGAGCTTCGGAGCTGGGTTGACGGCAAGCTGAAACATCTCGCTCAACTTACTGTTTCTTCATTCTAATTTAATTCGGTATATTTGTTTATCCAAACATGATCTTATAATTTACTTGCCTATTATTAGAAAGTAGAGTAATAAGAGCCCACAGTAACGAATATCCAATTGTTGATAATAAATTAATGTCGGACAGTATGTTTGGTTAGATGTTGTCCAAGAAACAACAACAAACCTCAGCTGTGACTATGCTTGGCGGTGAATGTTATTCCGATGAAATGGAAGTTGTATAGCCTAGCCTATATATTTATTAAGCTAAAAAAAATACGGAAAAGTGGCAAAATTGGGGGGCCCAGTCCCATATAGAATTATCTCCATTTAAAGTGTTATTCCTACAACGCGAAATACCTACAACACGAGGCCCAGTGCCGCCCCTAAACTCGCGTTATAGGAGGATGGACTGTACTCTTTTAACAAGAACAATTCATTATAAAGAATAATAATAATAACAATAGAAAAAATTAAATATTAATACATACAGACAAAACGTAAGCAGAGGTTATAATAGAAACTTCAAGTTAATAATGCTTGATTAAAATTATTGATATCAAATTTTAAAATACAGTCACAATAATTGACCTTAAAAAGATTAAATTTATTCAACAATTTACTTGCAACAGCTCTTTAACCTCTTTTTCACCAGCAACGGCAGTAAAAAAGTGACTTGCCAATACCAGCGACGGCTCTAGGCTGTTAGGGCCCACTATCACACCTCGAATAGAAAAAACTAACAAAATGTGAATATTGGGCGACTAAGGATCACATGTATAGTTACGAGCATAAATACTGCAACACTAACCAAATACCGTTCTCCCCTTCGTCTCGAAAGGATTACTAAACTTTGATTTCAAACCCACAACAATTTCTAATTTTAATTCTAGTTACCGTCAAACGATTTTATTCATCTTAGCATAAACCTCTCATGATGATGGAGTTGACGTCATCTGGTTGATGTTGCAGCATTTATGCTCGTGACTGTACAGTACATGCATTCACATTTTTGACGGATGAACAGGCCAGACTTCGAACCCTGGCCTGTCGTGTGGCAGTCCAACACCAAACTGACTGGACCACCGAAGAGCACATGATTTATGTGTGCAAGTATCTACAACTTTTAAAATATATAATTGACTTTTCTGATGGATTTATATGCAAATCTTCTGCTAAGAAGTATTACAGGAGAGTTGACCATTTGAGGTTTACATTTATGGCTGGAATTGTACCGGGGCAGTTAACCCGTACTGTACCATGTCATAGTAGATAAAGGTGTACCCTCCAGTACCAGACTTGTTACTATAATTAACGAGACAACACCCCTCAGCTCAAGAGTTGGTGGGTAACTGAGTCACCTGACCCGCAGTAGCTAAGAGGGACCATGGGAAGTGTTGCCAACTCCTCTCAGCAGTGCCCCCAAGTTATGTTAGCAGCTCCAGCTAGATATTAGCAGAACTAGCAGAACAGCTGAGAGCCGTCGCTGGTATTGGCGAGTCACTTTTTTACTGCCGTTGCTGGTGCAAAAGAGGTTAAAGAGCTGGTACAGTAATATATTTTAATAAACTATATGTATGTATTCTCCACCTTTTATTTACATTCGCTGGTGTCGTAATAAGTAACACCCTGTTCTTAACATTAACCTTTCCCGCCCGGGCAGCATTTTAAAATGACACCACGGTAGCTGGGCAGGAGCCTGGGTGTCCCCTTGAAATCTGTAAGCTTGAAAGCCTATTAAGCTTGTTTTGAAAGCCGAGGGTCCGACGTATGTAAACACAGCCGGTCGGAGGCGACGCGCGCACCTCCAAACACAAGAAGATCGGAGTTGTTGTTGTTCTCCAAGCTGCCTGGCCGAACAGCCCCAAGGCCATAACCGAGCAAGGCCAAGGCCATAACCGAGCGCCCCCCACAGAACCCTCCCTGCCGACCACAATAAAGCATGGGTGACCGAAGCCACTCCATGGCGGGGAGCTGAGGAGGGTGCAGAAGATCGGAGTTTGTTATTGTGTTGTCTGCTAAAACAAATTCAGTGTTGAAAAGTGTCCCATATTGCTAACATCGCCTCGAAACTCTCGCCACGGAAATCGTCATCACAACTGAACCAGTTGACTTAGAGAGCTTTACTCAACGCCAGTCTACAGATTGGAAAGAGCAGTACGTTTAGAGATGCGTGGGAATTTTCTAGCAGTTAAAATAACAAAGATACGGGTAGCCTATTAAATAAGTTTTTCAGCCATATCGCCCGGATCTCAACGGCCTTAGGATGGCGAGCCCATGCGGGAAGGGTTAATCATCAATTACAAACACCAATGTACTTGAATATAATAATGAAAGCATATGGTCCTCCCGGGATTCCAACTCGGGGCACCACACCCAGAACATAAGCACCTAAACCATTACACCACCAACACAGTTGCCAGATTCACGAGACAATCTCAGAATACAATTTTTGTTTTCTTTCTTTGCCCTGACAACACTAAAACTTTACCATCTGTTTCAAAGTCTGTTGGTTTAGAACCTTGTCTTATCATCATCAGGTCACTCATTTTAACTCATTAGTTATTGGAGACATGGTGGCCAAGATAATGCTCAAAACATTATAACCGGGTGGACCCCATAATGGTGAGAGATATAGACTAGATAGAGATTAAGCATTTCAGATATGTGCCATGTAACACTATGCATATGGCTGATGAGGAAGGCTCGTGTGTGTAGGGGTAACACCGGTTTTGCCTTCCAATCGCTAGCTTGCACCTACAACTGTTAGAACTGATTTGCGCACTACAAAGTCGCTCACTCTGTGGATGCCGATATCTTTCGACTAAGAGAAGCCTTTTCTGTGTTAATTAATATTCTCAGTTAGCTAGAAGACAATAAAAGAAGGTACTATTACACTGCATAAGTTACATAAGATGAACAAACTCAGCGACTTGAGTTGTAAATGAACAGAAAACACATAACGGTTAAACCTACTCAGCAACAAACTCAAGTGGCGTCCATTTAGTTTGGTCTTCTTTGGCCATCCACTTGCGATTCATGGGAGTGTCCAGTGTGACCGGGAGGAGGGCCACCGTAGTCGTACCTGACGGCAAACCAGACTTCTCCATTGCCAGGCTCTTGGTCAGCTGATGCACTGCGGCTTTGGCCATACCGTAACCAATCATACCTGAAAAATCACAAATATTTTAAAAACAAAATTATTAATATATTAGCTGAGTGTCCTACATGAACAAGATCACTACAAAATCACAAATAGGAAAAAGACTGGCACACATTCATGTGTTGATAAAAATATACAGTAAGATCATTATTTGAATAATCAGTATTCTTAGGAGCTTTCTCAGTGTATCTATCCCTCCTCCCTCAAGGAGAGCGGGTGGCAGGGGGCTAGGAATCCTCCTCCCCTTGTATAATTCTCCTACTCGACGAGACAGAGAAACGGGCGAAGAAACGCGAAAGTGGTCCTAGACGCTGAGCATAGGAACTTTAAATGTAGTTTCTGTTCGGTCTCTGTCTTGTATTTACCTAATTGTAGTTTACAGGAGTTGAGCTAAGCTCGTGTTGTCCCGTCTCTCAGTCTACTTTTATCCAATTTTTTCTTGAAAATATGGATGTTCCTTGCCCCTACCACCTCCTCCTCCAGCCCATTCCATTTGTCAATACATCTATAGGGGAAGCTAAACTTCCTGATATCGTTCTTGCAGGTACAGTAGGTCTTTTTACTTTGTAGCTGTGGTCTCTAGTTATTCCTGTATCCATAATTAATATATCCTCCCTATCCAGCCCCCGGGTGCATTTGTACATCATTATCATGTCTCCCGTCTCTCTCCTCTCTTTTAGACTCGGTAGATTTAATTTGTCTAGCCTCCCTTCATATGGCAGTTCTCTGAGACTTGGAACCAATCTAGTAACTGCTCTCTGGATTCTTTCTAACTTGTGAATATGCTTCTTTAGATGTGGGGACCACACCACTGCTGCATACTCCAATCTTGGTCTAATCATACTTTTTATAATTTTCGCTACCATGGTCTCATCCAAGTAGTTCAGAGCAACTTTCATATTCCCGGCCATTGCATACATTCCGCTAAAGAGTTTGTTAATATGTTTCTCTGGCGACAAGTTATCTTGTATAATCAACCCCAAATCCTTTTCTTTTTCGGCCTTGCTAATTATATTATCTCCCATCCTGTACTCCCAATTTGGTCTATTCACACTTCTTCCCATATTTAACACATGGCATTTACTTATATTAAATTTCATTTTCCACTTGGTGCTCCATTCGTATATTTTATCTAAATCCCCTTGCAGCTCCTCACAACTACTTTTATTTGTTATTTGTCTCATAATTTTTACGTCATCTGCAAACATTGACATGTAGGAGTTTATGCCTATCGGCAGGTCATTCACGTACATAAGGAACATGAGAGGTGCCAACACAGATCCCTGCGGCACACCACTCTCAACTTTCCGCCACGATGAGTAAGTTCCTCTAATGTTGGTCCTCATTTCCCTATCTGTTAAATAGCTCTCCATCCATTTCAGCAAACTCCCCCCGACACATCCTAGCATCTCAAGCTTAGATAACAATCTCTTATGTGGTACCTTATCGAATGCTTTGGAAAGGTCTAAGTAGACGCAGTCCACCCATCCGCCTCTTTCTTGGAGTACATCTATCACCCTACTGTAATAACATAGCAAACTGGTAACACAAGATGTCCCTTCTCTGAATCCAAATTGCTTTGGGGTTATTATCTTCTTTCTCTCCAACATTTTCATCCATCTCTTCCTAATTAGCTTTTCACAAATCTTTCATACAATACTAGTAAGTGAAACTGGTCTATAGTTTAGAGGGTCCACAGGGTTTCCATTCTTGTATATCGGAATGATATTAGCTCTTTTCCATTCAACAGGAACCTGTCCTTTATCTAAGGAAGCTTGAATTATGTCCCTCACTGGCTCCACTAATTGCTCTGCACGCTCCTTTATAACCCAGGCAGACACTTCATCCGGTCCCATAGCTTTCCTTACTTCAAGTCCTCTCATCGCAGATAACAGCTCATCTCTAGTTATTTCAATCTTACTAAGACCACTCTTTAGTACTCCCGCCTGTGGTTCGTCAAAACCTTCCTCTCTAGTAAAAACTGACCCCAATTTGTTATTCATTACCTCGCACATGTCCGATACATTTTCATACGTCCTAGCATAAACTCTTAATTTAGTCATTAGTTTCTTTACCTTCAACTTACTGTTTATATATTTATAAAATAATCTAGAGTCACTTTCACATTTATTTACTATGTTCTTCTCATAGTTAATTTTAACTTGCCTAATTATGTTAACATATCTATTCCTCTCCTGTTTATATTTATTCCGATTACTCTCAGTGTTCCTTCTTCTTAATCTAGCCCAAGCTGCATCACGCCTACCCAAAGCTCTTTTGCATTTCAAATTAAACCATTCTTTCTGCTTAGTAAAATTTCCAGTTTTATATCTTGGGACAAACAGATTGGTTCGTACTCTATAAATTTCGAGGAATCTATATTTACCTTGTACGTCCTGTTCCTTCAAAATAAGATCCTAATCTACTCCCTCTAAATATCTTTTCAAGGATACATAATCAGCTTTATTATAATTTAATCTGTCATTTATATAGCTATTGTCTAATCTATTGGCATTACTCGAGGTCAACTTCCATTTTAGTAATAGGTGATCACTTTTACCTACAGGACATAGATAGTTTATATCACTAATTTCGTGAGGATCTTTTGTAAAAATCAGATCGAGTTTAGGAGGTTCGTTATTACCCCTCATTCTAGTATTTTCCTTCACATGTTGTGCAAGTACATTTTCCGTAACCAACTCCACTAGCCGACTTCCCCAAGATCTCTGATTTGGCCCTGTATCTCCCGATTCCCAATCAACCTCACTACAGTTGAAATCTCCTACCAAGATCAATCGATTCTTCCTTAAAAGCAATCTTCTCAACGACTGAATCATATCCTCGACCATCTCCTCAAACTCCAACTCCCTCCATGCTCTGGTCTTTGGTGGCATGTAAGCTACTGCTATGTCTAGCTTTTTTCCTTCTATATCATTGAGTTCAACTGCCATTATTTCTGCCTTGTCATTATTTAACTCCACGTGCTTTGCTGTCATATGGTTCTTAACTAATACTGCCACTCCACCTCCCCTTTTACCCTTTCTATCATATCTCCATATATTACAGTATATCCTTCACTAAACACTATGTTGCTGTCAAAGTCTTGGTTCAGCTTTGTCTCCGTCAAACAGACTATCTGTGGTTGATCTTTTCTTAATATATCATCTAACTCTACCTTTTTACTGTTTATTCCATCTATATTAGTGTAGTAGCACAGTATATTTGAATCCACCTCCTTGTTTCTCTTCCCTCTCTGCCTCCTACCAGGTTCACCTCCTCCTCCATCCCTTCCCTGACCTAGTTCCACCTCCCCTGCTAATTCTATTCTCCCCCCCCCCTCCACAACCTCCCATACCCCCTCTCTCTCCCTCTGTTCCACCTTCTCCACCATATCCTGGCTCTCTCTCCGGTCTCCTGCTCCCTGCATTATCTCTCGCTCCGTCTCCTTGCTTTGACTTGGTACTTGTCTCTCTGTCTCTTTCCCTATCACTCCTCTTACTTTCGGTTCTTGGTGGCTCCTGATGTACCACTTCCTTAATTGCCCTTCCCTTATTCTCCAAAAAAAAATCTTCTTTTGCTTTTCAGACAACTTTCCATTCTCTTCATCAGCCTTAGCTTGGAGTTCCCTTAACTGTTCTCGTTCTTCCACACTTAGGTCCTTTTTTACCCTTATATGATTCAGCTCTGTCGAATATAATTTCCAGCTCACATTGGCTACTGCTTCTGCTGTTGATCTAAACTTTAGTTCCACTCTTAGTGGTCTCATCTCGCCCTTCTTATATTTTCCTAACCTTCTCACCTCCTCCAATTCTTTTACCCATCCATAACCCTCGTCTAAGTAATCCAGTATCCCCTTGACTTTCATAACATCCCTTTCCTTTCTTACCTTCATATCTGCCAGGTGCTCTTCCACATCTCCAAAGATTACTACACACTTACCTCTATCTATTGTCTCTCTTTCTTCTTTAAAACTTGCACTACATTTTTTTTCAAACTCTTTCTTTTCCTTTTCTCTCTTCCTTCTGCTCCTTCACAATTTCTTCAAGGGCTACCATCGTGGCACTCTCTACCCTTGTCCACTAATTTTTTACCTCACTAATTCCTTTTACTTCCTCACTCAGGTGGCCCTCATATTCCTTAAGCTGAGCCTTGAGTGCCACATTTTCCGCCGCTAACTCGTCTACTCTGGCCATCACTGCCTCTAGGCTGTCACTTACTGGCCTAGGCCTATCCACCCCGCTAGTAACGCCACATATATCGGACAAAACTTCTACTTTAGCCCCTAACTCCTTCCTCCAATTTTCCATCACTCCCCTCCATCTCACAAGACCCATCAATTTTTTTTTCATACTTGCCAACTGATCATCCTTGTCCTCGGTGATAAAGCCTTCGAATTCGTATTCCTCCTCATCCCCAGCTAGGCTTTCACGCCTTTCCGCCATCGCGAGGTGGTCGTCTGCTAGCCTAAAAACAACAATCGCCCCACTATCCCATCTCACTCCAGGAACTGTTTTACTTAATCCATATTTTCAATTACAGTACAGTAAAAGTCCGTTAATCCGACGACCGATGATTCGAATCTCCCAATAGTCCGAATTTTTCAATTTGAGGCCAAATCCGAATTCACCCGATGGTCCGAATTTCAAGAAGTCCCAAAGTCCCCTTTTTGAGGCATTAGTCCACTCAAATGACACATAATGGAGCACACACATATCATACGTTCATGAATTCACTTTAAAAGTTCACCATTGTCATTGTAGCCTATTACCTACTTCAAAACATTCAGATTAATGGTCAAAGGAAGCTACTGATATAAACGTAAACACCTTCTTCTTCTTCTTCTTCCACATCGTCTGCTAGAGAGTTTGTTTTGCTCTTGAACGCATCCTTGGGACGCTCCGATGCGCTACTGGCTTGCACCGCATTTTCTGCAAGCGCATTCAGTCTTGAGCTTGAAAACGCACCTTTGGACGTATTAGTCTTGAGCTTGAAAACGCACCTTTGGACGTTCCGATACGCTACTATTTATAGTTCAGTGATCGGAGCGTCCCAAGGGTGCTTTCAAGACAACAAGACAAGGGTGCTTTCAATACAATATAATATAACAGAGCACGTCACAAAAGGAAAATCACAAAATGAAAATTACAAGAACCTCTCAGGGAAGTGCCGTTGTTAAGGCATTACTTCCCGAACCACATCTGATCTGATCTTCAAGAGCAAGACAAACTCGCTAGTAGACGGAAGAAGAAGAAGACGTTTATATCAGCAGATTCCTTTGACCATTAATCTGAATGTTTTGAAGTAGGTAATAGGCTACAATGACAAGGGTAAACTTTTGAAGTGATTTCATGAACATATGATATGTGTGTGTGCACCATTGTGTCATTTGGGTGGCCTAATGCCTCAATGTTTTCGTCATACACAGGTTCGTAGGGGTAAAGTCCGATAATCCGAAAAATCCACTAATCCGAACGAGGCCCGGTCCGCTGCCCTTCGGATTAACGGAAGTTTACTGTACTGTACTTGGAATATCCAATTACATCTGAATTGCTCATAAAACACCTAATTACTTATGAAATGCTCATATAAATTTCCGGGACAACACTTAGACACTCCTATCAACTTCACACAAGGTAACTCATTGTCGGAGAGCAGCTGCGAGGTGTTGACAGCTCGGAGGTCGGCGGTGTTGTGTCGGCCACCTCCAGCAATGGGGTATGTGCCTGAGTATATACATACTGTACATACATACATACAATACCGTTCCATACATAAACATTGCCTGGTGTGCCATGAGAATGAGATTATACTTTAGCCAATACTGTATTATTTGTGTATAATATTATCATACCCTACACGATCTTGGTGACCCTGGTCTCTGCGTCTTCTCCTGGATGACCTAGATGTGTGTGAATTTGTATTTTGTCTTTGTGTGTTCGTCATTTTCTGTTGTCCCTGTTCTTGCTCTGTCTTGAGTTGCCCCCCCCCTCCAAAATAGGAAAAGTGGGGATTGGGCCTGAGTAGATAGATAGATAGACAAACATTAGCGTACCTGGTGTTCCGGCGACGGCTGGTGCTGCCCCGGGTAGAGTAATAAGGCCCCCTGGCTTGAGGAACTTGGCGGCAGCCGTGGCCGTGATGGTGGACGACCACACACTCTGGGACCACATCATCTCACAGCTCTTAAGGAAATCTAATTAAAAAGATAACGCTATTAACATTATAGGAAATCTAATTCATATTATCACCAACCCACCAATTAAGTTACAAATAATCTAGTTAATTAAATCAATAAATACCGTACATGTGGTACTCCAAGGATTCGAACCTAGGATGCACCAAATTTTGGCGCACTAACTATTACGCTACCAACATAGTTAAAGGTTTAAGTAAAAGCTCACGATATATTATCCATTCTCGAATACTGGATATTAATCTAAGCATGTACCTATACCCCTTCAGCACCACCACGCCCTTTTACCTATGATTCTAGCTAAAATTAGATGACTTTATGTAGTTTAAAAAGGACCTATGTTACTAAGAGGGTTTATTGAGATCGTATTTACCCAAGTGAGTCGTAAAGATGGATTTTACGTTAAAGAAAATTGTTTAATGGTGACCAGAATATGATGGAAATTACGTAATGGTGGTGAAAGGGTTAAGATGCTCGGAAATCTAATTAACCCCTTCAGACTTATATGACTCAGAGGTTGCCAGATTAGCAATAAGAAATAGAGTTCTCTCACTCTTATAATTAAGTCTCCAAAATTAGTTTTCTGCCCACAGCTAATTCAAAGACAACTGCAGAGGTTGAAGTAACTAAACTAAAGGTTTCTAAATACCCCTGATGGTAACAAAGGTTTTAAAGTATCCCTAATAGGCTCAAAATCGCGTCATATGTCGAAGAGGGTTAAAGAGAAAATATTAACCCTTTCGGATATATATTTAAAAAGAAAATATTATGAACCCTTTGCCACATCAAGATTTTCCAAAGCTGAAAAAAAAAATGACTAAACAACAGGACCATATCAAGAAATCTACAACAGGACCATATCAAGAAATCTACAACACTAAAGAAAAACATGTGTTCATTAGTTTCATTGATTTTGTTAACTCCCAACGAGGGAGGGGGATCACCGTAGCGCCTGGCGAGTATATTTACCGAAAATGAGCTTCATTCCATGCTCTTTTTCATGCATAAGCAAGAGCCAGAGCATAATACAACTATATATCCGTGAAAGGGCGATAATAGAGCTTTCCAATGACACCTGAATCATCCTTGTAAAACCTCGGGTTCTCTTGCAACGATCGTGCAACAGAAGGCGAAAATACCCTAAAATGAGGTATTTTTGCCGGTTTTATCCTTGTTGAAAGGTGTAGGGAGGCAAGGATGAGATGCAATAGTTCCCAGTGCCGGCCAAGGAGCTGTGGCGAGCGTTCCAAGATCGCCTATCGTCCCCCCAATGCTCTGTCTCTCTCTCTCTCTTTGTACTCCTTTGTACTCTTTGTACTCAACGCTCATAATGGCACCCATCATATGACAGGTGCCACAGGGGTAACCAATATTCTCTCTCCCGTCAAATGCGGTCGCCGCGAGTTGAGGGTTACAGTAATTGGGTTTGTTTGTAAGTTAATTGGTGGATTGATGATATGAAAATACTGTACTCCTTCTCTTCAAATCCCATTTCAGTGTCATTCTCTGATCGTTGTATCCTAAATTCCGACATTGTAATTCTAGCACCATTAACCCCTTAAGGATTATGATGCATTTTGACACTATGTTCTGGCTATCATTGCATGCTTTTATACAGCTTAGGAAGGATGCATGGGAATTAAAGGATAAAGACTAAATTTTGGCAGTACGGTATATTCTGGCTATCATTGGATGCTTTTATACAGCTTAGGAAGGATGTAAGTGAATGAAAGGGTAAAGACTAGCTCAATCATCCCTCTGACTTCCATACACCTTTCCTATTCTGAATAAAATCATCTCATTATCGCTAGAAAACAGAAAAGAGGGTTAATGCTCAAATATATACAGGTCATAATTATTGTATTGCCACTTGGGAAATTCTAGCTTCCCTTATTATGATGAATTTAAGAGGGGGTAATTGACCACTTGCGAGTTTCGTTCTATAAGGAAGTTGGAGTTGTAGACATCGATATTTAGCAGAATTACCAGCTAAAATACGGTTGTAGCTCATTTATAAATACATAAAAATCCAATTCAACATAGTCTTTAGCCATCAGAAACCTACATTATTATTGCATTTATGTTTACTATCAATGTCTACAACTCCAACTTCCTTATACAACGAAACTCGCAAGTGGTCAATTAAGGATAATTATGGATCACCGAAACTTCTAGAATCTTGGAAGTATTAGGGCCTTGGTCTTTACTTAACCAAACCACAATTTATAGAGAGATTCATTATGGCTTAAGGGGACATGGTTCACTTTTTGCATGTACAGTATTCATTATTTTTCTAGTTTCTTCCCTAGACCTCCATCAAATTAAAAAAAAAATCCATTAGATCCCCCTTCTAGATTAATTTGTAAATTTTTCGGGAGAAAAAGGCCGGTTCTTCCAACATTACAGGCTCACTATCGTTCGCCAGGGAAAAAATTGACACCTAAATAGCACGAAAGGTCTAAATATTGACTAAGAAATGGGGCGAAAGGTCTTAAAATAGACTAACTAATGGGGCAAACATCTTAACACCTGAAAACTAATGGGGCTAAACACGAGGGAGAAAGTGGTTCAGAAAAGTGAACCATCCCCCCTTAAGATCATGGTAAAACACTCCAATTATAAGATCGGAGACATTATTCGTACATAAATTGGAACCGCAAAAGTGGTATAATTATTAATTAACCCTATTTGGTTCCAGGGGGGTCTTTTTGGACCTTCCCTGTTTTGCTCCAGTAGTTTGAAGACTTTTCACCTCATCTATCTATCTATCTTGCCTGACGCCGTGATCCCCGAAGGGGTGGCCACGAACGAACCGCCCCCATGCACCTCTGTCCCCAGTCAGTCGACGCCCCTCCCCCCAACCAGCACCGCCTTCGTTCATGTAGTTCCTCACTCCATCCTCATTCAGATTTCTATTTTTTACTGGGCAAGCAATAGGAAGCTTTCTTAGAAGACATTAGCCTTTGGCCAGGACATTTTCCTATTGAAAATACAGTATACAAATTTAGCATGAAGAAGGTCTGGGTGGGTAATCTTTTGTTTTAACCCCTTCCTTACCGAGGTTGTATTTTGTGTTATTTCAGTTATATTTAGACTATTTTATGCAGCTTAAGAGGAAACCGTGGTACCGTATTTAAAATAAAAATTAATAATAGAGATAGTTTGAAGCCTTTTAATTGCTACACGTCCTCCTTGAGCTGTATAAAATCATTTAATAATATCAAGATTACTGTACAATGATATGGACAACTTGGTACTAAAGGGGTTAAGTAAGTCTAAGATGGCCTTTTTGTTAGCCTAGAGGACAAATCAAATAAATTGTTAAAAAATGGCATAAACCAAGCAAAATCCTCAATAATAATGAACCCAGGAACTGGGACGTTCCTTCCGGAAGGCACGGTGTTTAACCCTCCTGGCCCGGGCAGCATGTTAAAATGACACCGCGGCAGATGGGCAGGAACCCGGGTGTCCTGTTAAAATCTGTAAGCTTGAAAGCCAATTCAGCTTGGTCTGAACGCCGTGCGTCCGATGCATGTAAACAAAGCCGATCGTTGCGTCACCGCACCTCCGAAAACAATAAGGAGACGTCGGATCAATGTTATTGTTGTGACGTCAGACGAAATTAGGGTCTGAAAAGCTCCGATATTGTCAACATCGCGGCAAAATTCGCTCCACTGAAATCTTCATCACAACTGAACCAGTTGACTTACAGAGCTCTACTCAATGCCAGTCTACAGATTGGAAACCGCACTATGTTTATAGATGCGTGGGAAATTTCTAGCAGTTAAAATAACAAAGATACGGTAGCCTAGGCCTAGATGTTTTTCGGCCAGATCGCCCGGATACGACCTCCGTCCTTTGGTAGGCAGCCCGGGTCTCGAGGGTTAAGGGGAGGCTGGCCGTTAGTTTGGTCTATTAATTCATTTATTCATATATTTGTTTAGTTTCCTCCCTAGACCTCCATCAAGCTTAGAAAAACACCCCCTAGACCCCCCTTCAAGATAAATTTGTAAATTTTTCGGTAGGAAAATGTCCCGGCCGAAAGCCGGTTCCTCTTAAAATTGCAGGCTCGCTTTCGCTTGCCAGGAAAAAATCGACACCTAAATGGCACTAAAGGTCTTATACCCCCCTCCCTTTATACTCCCCTCCCTTTATACTCCCCTCCCTTTATACCCCCCTCCCTTTATACTCCCCTCCCTTTATACTCCCCTCCCTTTATAGTCCCCTGCCTTTATACCCCCCTCCCTTTATACTCCCCTCCCTTTATACCCCCCTCCCTTTATACCCCCCTCCCTTTATACCCCCCTCCCTTTATACTCCCCTCCCTTTATACTCCCCTCCCTTTATACCCCCCTCCCTTTATACTCCCCTCCCTTTATACTCCTCCCTTTATACCCCCCTCCCTTTATACCCGACCCCCTCTCCTTCCCTCAACTTGACCTTATATTTTGCACAGGTTCAAGCAGTTCATTTGTAACGCAATATGTAATATCCCACAAGAGGTTGAATCAGATAGTGTTAAGGGGAGGCAGACCGTTTGTTTGGTCTATTAATTCATTTATTCATATATTCTTTTTAGTTTCCTCCCTAGACCTCCATCAAACTTAGAAGAAAAAAAACCTAAACCCCCCTTCAAGATAAATTTGTACATTTTTCGGTAGAAAAATATCCCGGCCAGTTCCTCTTAAAATTGCAGGCTCGCTATCGCTCACCAGGAAAAAGTCGACACCTAAATGGCTTGAAAGGTCTTAAAATTGACAACGAAATGGGGCGAAAGGTGTTAAAATCGCCAGACTAATGGGCCGAACGTCTTATAATCTCAAAACTAGTGGGGCTAAACATTAGGGAGAAGGGGGTCCAGAAAAACTGTCTTCTTCCCCATAAACTGTGATCCTCTGCCACAGCACCACTCATAAGATCATAGCTCTTGTAAATAAAGAAGTCTTGATATGTCCTTCAAAGATGCAACAGAAATCAACCGACTCGTACGGTAGATAACAGTCACTGATTAGATAATCTACACATCAAACTGCCATATTATGCAGGGATACCATTCTGTTTTACGAGTCTCCAATAAACTTTATACATGCCAATCTCCTTTTAATGATAGCTATAAAAAATAAAAATAAAAGTGCTACCGATACTGTAATTCTTATTTTCACTACTTTTGAAAAATAATAGTAAATAAATAATACAGTACAGTACAGTACATACATACATACATACATACCGTACATACATACATACATACTGTACAATGGTTTAACGTAATTTTTCCATTACATGCACTGTAACGGCCTACTAATATAAAAACAAGGAGTGAAGACTATAACTTACCTTTGTCAGCACAATTACCACCGGCCCAGCCTCCAGCCACATTGAGGATGGCATCCACTTTTCCCTTGGCTCCTTCTTCCCCTAGCTGGGCTTCCAACCCTGAAACACATTACAGTATTGCTGTATCACACCACAACTTTTATCATCAATTTTAAATGGTCAACTATTTTTTTCTGCAAAATTTGTGCATATTTGGTCAAATTCCAAACCAATGGATATTTTATCCACATTTTACATAGCGTACATTTGTATGACTATTAGATAACCTGTTTGATATATTAAAATTCAGAATCAGTCCATTAGACTTAAAATGCAGTACAGTACAGTATTAACCCCTTCAGTACTATGACGCTTTTTTATCTTTGGTTCTGGCTGAAATGTTTGTAAATTTCATTAATCGATTTTAGGAGTATGGTTGGTTGTTGGAAGGAACATAATAATTGATATTGGTTCAGGAGTAATTTGTCGAGAGGACTTCCCTAAGTGGTTAAGGCCCCATTAATTGCTCTTTCCATTCACATATGCATAGCCTACGTGAGTTGCAGTTGGATGTGTGTACATGCTTAGATTGATATGCAGGATTCGAAGTTGCATAATAAATCGTAGGCAGTGTCCACCAACCTTAACTGTCTTCGTGGTGCGATGTATAAGGTGTTGATTTTCGGTGTGAGCATCCTGGGTTCGAATCCACGGACTGCCACATGTGTTTGTAAATTTCATTAATCGATTTTAGGAGTATGGTTGGTTGTTGGAAGGAACATAATAATTAGACAATTTTCTATAATTTAAAATATAAAACTTGCAAACTAAA
The DNA here is from genome assembly GCA_032716605.1 of Paralithodes platypus. Classification (NCBI taxonomy): domain Eukaryota; kingdom Metazoa; phylum Arthropoda; class Malacostraca; order Decapoda; family Lithodidae; genus Paralithodes; species Paralithodes platypus. Next base: position 8,441,199 of record CM064490.1, read on the forward strand.
CAAACCAAAACTTGGACAAAGATAATATAAAGGCAAACTAACTTTTAAGAAGGACCTACAGTATGTTATTCAGAGGGTTTATTGAGAATATATTTACCCCTTTGAGTCCCAGAGGTACTATATATCATAAGTTAAAGAAAATTGTCTAATGGCAACCAGAATACTATGCAAAATATGTCATAGTGAAGTGGTTAAGAATGAGAATGTGGCCTCCAATAATGCATGGGGGTGTTTGGTGTTGTGGTTAAAAAAAAAAAAAAAAAAAAAAAAAAAAAAAATTGTAGCCTATGAAGGTTTTCTAAGTTTCCCTTATACAGGTATTGTACAGAACTTCCAAACGGTTGATATGATAAACGTGCTTACCAGAATGTTTATACAGGGTATCAAGCTGGAGCCATTTTGTTTGAAGACTTGAGTGAGTATGTGAAGGAATACAAGAAAACTAACATGATTTAGCATTGATTTCACCAATTTATCACTTCCAAAGACATAATTTGAACTAAAAACCATAATTTTAGCAATAGATATACAACAATAGGACTAAAAAGAATGGAATTGGCTTTCGTTTTGACACCCCGTTTCACACCTGTTTGACACACTGTACTGTATTTCATAGCTTAAAAATTATCCAATCGACCACTTGCGAGTTTCAGGCTATAAGGAAGTTGGAGTTGTAGACATCGATATTTAACAGAATAACCAGCTATAATACGGTTATAGAAATTATAAAAATACATAAAACCAAATTCAACATACTATTTACAGTATCTATCAGAAACTTAAATAATTGCTGTACTGTATTTGTGTTTAACCCTTCCTCCCCGGGCTGCCTTACTTAACCCTCCAGCCCCGGCTATGTATTATATATATATTCCCCGAAAACTGGGGGTTTTGGCCGAAAAACGTCTAGCCTAGGCTACCGTATCTTTGTTATTCTGACTGCTTCCGCATTCCTGCGCATCCCCAAGCGTAGATGTGTTTCTTACCTGTAGAATGGCGCAAAGTAGAGCTCTCTAAGTCAATTGGTTCAGTTGTGATGATGATTTCATTGGAGATAACTTATGGCAAAAACAGCCACTTTACACTACTTTTCGATACTTAACAACAACATACAGGCACACACGAACAAGCGACGCTCTCCTTCTTGTGGCCGGAGATGCGGGGCGTCGGTCCAGCCGGCTGTTGTTTACATGCGTCGGACCGACGCCTCGCACACCAAGCTCACAGGCTTTCAACCACTGGGCGTTAAAGAGCCCTTCCGGGCAGCTCTGGTATGCTTTTTTATGGGCGTTCAAGAGCCCTTCCGGGAACGAAGGGTTAAGAACGGAGGCTGTATCCGGGCGATTTGGCTGAAAACACAACATACGTTAACTAAGGCTAATCTCGCTTAATATACTACCTACATTAATCAAACATATGTCAAAATGGGCGCCTTACCTTGCCGCGTAGAATGGCGTTGAGTAAAGCTTTCTAGCTCAACTGGTTGCGGAGTGATGGTGATGGAAGTGGAGGTAACTTTTGCCGCCTCTTTACCTCACCGCGGCCCAGGCTACGACGAACGTTTTGACTCGTCGCTCTACCTTGAATTATGGCGGGAAGCGATTTTTTAGTGTTTTATTGTTTATTATGCCATATATTATTGTTATTATGTTATTTCCACTCAATAAAGTTATTTTTCTGAAGTAATTTGTGTCTCTGTCACTTATACTTAGTTTTATTATTATTATTATAGTAGTTATGATTATTTATACTGGACTATGGTAATTGATAGTGTCATTTTCACTTATTTATTGTTAGGAATATATATTTTAGTGTCACTTTCACTTGTTCATATTGTTCTGAAGGCACCTATTATTACTTATGTGTGTCTCTTTCACTTAGACTTAGTTTTATAGTCATTATTATAGTAGTTATAATTATTTATACAGTACTGGACTATGGTAATTGATAGTCATTTTCACTTATTTATGGTTAGGAATATATATTTTAGTGTCACTTTCACTTGTTCAACGTTCATATTGTTCTGAAGGCACATATTATTACTTATGTGTGTCTCTTTCACTTAGACTTAGTTTTATAGTCATTATTATAGTAGTTATGATTATTTATACTGGACTATGGTAATTGATAGTGTCATTTTCACTTATTTATTGTTAGGAATATATATTTTAGTGTCACTTTCACTTGTTCATATTGTTCTGAAGGCACTTATTATTACTTATGTGTGTCTCTTTCACTTATACTTACAGTAGTTATATTATTATTGAGTGTCACTATCACTGTCACTTACACTTCAATAGTTTGTCATAGTGTGGAAATCATTGAAGCAGGTGCCAGCACACAGTCCCACCTGACACTCGAGGCATTGCCAAGTGCTTTTTGTGGGTTTGCGGGGTCGTCGAGTTGTGCGGCTGCACACATAGCACCTCTTCTGCATTCTTATTCTGCTGTTAGGACCCTGGAAAGGAAGGACGACGAGCTGGTGCTTTCTGAAGAAGTCGGCACACCCTGTTCTGTCCAGCATGCCTGGTCCTTGTAGTGGCCTCCCTGGTGTACCCGCATGTTTACCCAGGAGCTCAAGTATCAGCTGCTTTTGAATGGTCCGCAGGCTCTTGTACTTCATGACTGGAGTCCTCAAACGGTAGATGTTGTACGTGTTGAGGACAGACATATCTACTGTATGCAGGACAAACTTCTTGTACCACCTGCAAGATGTTCGCAGGCAGTCTATGAAGCCCATCTGCATGTAGGACTTGTCGACGAGGCGCATGTTGATATTATAGTCCAGGACAGCAGCTGGTTTTGTGATAGGGTTCTTCGTCCTTCGGTCCACCTTCCCTGTGGTGACCATCTCTGCTTTGTGGCATGTGGTGAGGAGGTTGACCTTGCGCTGGTCATGCCAGTGGATGGAGAGGATGGGGCCACTCTTCTTATGGAAGATGTCCGTCTTCTTAGTCTTGGTTGGGTAGGCTGGCATGCCCTTCCTCTTCCCCTTCACTGTGCCGACAGTTCCGGTCTTGCGGTCATGGAGGTACTTGGAGAGGATAGGCGACGTGTAATAATTGTCGGTATAGAGGATGTGGTTGTCATGGAAGTACCTCTCCATCATCCTCTTTACCACAGCGCCGCCAAAACCAATGAGGGGGTCAATCTGGACTTCACCACCCTTGCCGCTGTAGACTATAAAGTCGAGCACATATCCCGTCTTGCAGTCGCAGAGGACGAAGAGCTTGATGCCGAAGCGGTGTCTCTTGGACGGGATATACTGTCGGAAGTGCAGCCTACCACGGAACAGGACCAGAGACTCGTCGATGCACAGCTTCTGAAAAGGTATCAGGTAGGTGGAAAACCGATGACGTATCATGTCATACAGTTGCCTGATCTTCCAGTGTGTGTCGGGCTCGTGGACATGCATGTTATTTGTCAGGAGGAAATATGAGAGGATGTCGAAGTACCTATCCCTTGACATGTATTTGCCAAATGCTGGAGTCGTTGCGAGGTCGCCAGTTATCCAGTAGTCGGCCAGAACGTGCTTCTTTATGTGTGTCATCAGCATTGTGAGTGCCAAGAACACATATAATTCTGCCACAGTGAGAGCTGCAGCAGGCACACGCCCTGGATGCCCTGGCACACGCCCTTGGCCACGCGGACGCCCAGGCGGACGCCCTGCACGCCCACGCCCAGGCCCAGGGGCAGCGGCGTCGGCAGGCTGACCACGTCCACGACCTCGCCCTTTTACTCTTCTTGTCGGGACTTCCTCTTCCTCTTCCTCTTCGTCTTCCTCTTCCTCTTCCTCAGGCGACGTCAGGTCATCTGGGGCAATGTTGGGGTCGTCAGCATCCTCTTCAGGAGACAACTCTGGTGAAGAATAGACCGGGCGTCGGCGGCGTAGGGCTGCGGGAGGTTGAGCAATGGGAGCCTCGGCCTCGGGAGTTGGGCTCCTTTTGCGGCTAGCCGTGGACTTTTCCGCCGGAAATAATGACCTACGATGCGGGGCCTGTGGTGGCACACTGTGGGAGGCCAATGACGCACTTGTAGAAGCCCTTTGGTCATCCTGAGGGACAGATGAAGCCGAGGGCTGTGGGTGGCCCTCCCGGCGTCCCGGGTCAAGGCGTCGGGACAAAGGAATGCGGGTGGTTGCTAGGCCTGGGTCGGCGTCACTATCACTATCTACGCCTTCCCTCACTTGTTCTGCTTCCCTGCATGCTTTCTTGGCTGCACTTTTCACTAAAGACTGTTTATAGAAGTATTTACCCACTTTCAAGGGCGTACGGGCAGGCAAAGGGGAAGGTCCTGGCGTAGGGCTAGGGCTAGGCCTACCCTGACCTACGAAACTAGGCGAAGGGGTTGGCTCTAGCACACTTGGTACTTCAATAGCACCTTCCTCCACCACTTCCACTTCAGGATCATCACTACTATCACCCCCCTCAAATAAATCAACATTGTCATCAGCACCAAATCCCACAAAATCGTCAACTTCGCTTCCACTTCTACTCTGAATATAGAGGTTTTTGTCCACAGAGCTTTCACCACTGCTCAAATCCGGGTTGAAAAGTTCACGGTGTATTGCACTCTCACTTAGCAAACGTTTCACTTTCCTTAGTTTCTTTTTCTTCTCGGTTGGCAGAGGCGTAGATGTTGCAAGCGGGTTAGCACTGGGACGCGCGGGAAATTGCACAGTATCGGACGCGTCAGAATTAATTTTTTGCTGTAGCTCGCAATGGCGGCAACGTAGGAACTGATAAGAGTGGTAGTTGAGGCTTGGTGGCGCTACGATCGCCCACGCCAATTAAAATTTGCCCGCGCTAAATTTAAAAGCGCGCTTTAAAGCACATACCTAGGTAAGGACGCCCGGGTAGCGGCCCTTCTGCAGAGTTGTCCTTACCTAAGGCAGCCCGGGTAGGAAGGGTTAATATCGGTGTTTACAGGCCGAACTTCCTTATAGCCTGAAACTCGCAAGTGGTAAATTCCATCTATTGTCATATGTAATGGTAGCCCTGGTGTTTACTCCTACCTGTCATAACACGTTCGGCTTGTTTGGCCCAGTTGTCTTCCCTCTCCAACACAATGGAGGAGTCAGCAGTGTCGTTAACGGACAAGTCAATGGACAACACCCACTGGAACAATAATAGTCTACATTAATATACCATATACAGGTCTCCCTCGATTTATGATTGGGTTACATTCCTGAATACCCGATATTAAATAGAAAAATCGTATAGCGAGCCCTAAAATTAATGTGGTAAATGGGGATGCATTCTGGGACCAGCCAAAACCCAAACATAAACACCTAAAAACCTATAATAATAACGTAAATTGAGGCATCGGATAGTGAGGGAATAACTACCCCCTTAAAGACCTAGTGATCTATAAGAAGTACGGTTTCAATCTTAAACCAATCCTGTACATAGATACAACCATATACTGTACTGTACTTTACAGACTGAGCAATCTTACAGTATGTGCTAATGCATTCCAGGCAGCACTGATTTAAACTGTCTTGATAGCGTAATGGTTAGTGCGCTGGATTGTCGGTATGAGTATCCTAGGTTCGAGTCCTAGGAGTGCCACACGTTTTCATTAATTAGTGTGAAAAGGAACACCTTGAGATAGTTCGGCCATGTGGAACATATGGGAAGCGAGAGAATGACTAAGAGAGTGTACGAGAGTGAGGTGAAAGGATGGCGTTAAGAAAGTACAGTACTGTACTGTATATGAGTGAAGGCGGTGCTGGATAGGAGGGCCGTCGACTGACTGGGGACAGAGGTGCATGGAGCAGTTTCGTTCGTGGCCACCCCTTCGGGGATCATGGCGTACGGCAATAGATAGATAGATAGATTTATACGCAAGTTAATTTTCTGGGTTGGTGATATTATGAATTAGACTGCCTCTCATCAAGTTCTTTAATTTGAGATCAGACTGACATACGTGATCCCATGTTTGTCTAGGTCTAGCCCTTCATGCAGCTCCCTCCAACTGTGGTATGACTACTGTATATTATTATTCCACTTAATCTATGGAAATATACATAAAGGGAGAGAGAGAGACAGACAGATTGAAGGAGGGGGGGACAGATTGAAGGGAGACAGATTGAAGGAGGGGGGAGACAGAGACAGATTGAAGGAGGGGGGGGGAGACAGATTGAAGGAGGGGGGGGAGACAGATTGAAGGAGGGGGGGGGAGACAGATTGAAGGAGGGGGGGGGAGACAGATTGAAGGAGGGGGGGAGACAGATTGAAAGACAGATTGAAGGGGGGGGAGACAGATTGAAGGAGGGGGGAGAGACAGATTGAAGGAGGGGGAAGACAGATTGAAGGAGGGGGGAGAGAGGAGAGATGAAGAGAGAGAGAGAGAGAGAGAGAGAGAGAGAGAGAGAGAGAGAGAGAGAGAGAGAGAGAAGAGAGAGAGAGAGAGAGAGAGAGAGAGAGAGAGAGAGAGAGAGAGAGAGAGAGAGAGGAGAGAGAGAGAGAGAGAGAGAGAGAGAGAGAGAGAGAGAGAGGAGAGAGGAGAGAGAGAGAGAGAGAGAGAGAGAGAGAGAGAGAGAGAGAGAGAGAGAGAGAGAGAGAGAGAGAGAGAGAGAGAGAGAGAGAGAGAGAGAGAAGGTAATCTGTGGGAAAGTCAATGTGGCAGATTTGTACTCTATGAAGGAATGATTCGAACCGGTATCTCTGAATGTGCTTGTTGCGTAAGAACACAAACAATATGTAATATATAGTTTTGTGAGTGATGTGAGGAAGGTGAGGTGTGCCCAAGGTTGGAGTGTGTAAACAGGTTACAGAACCAACCACCACAAGTCTGCAACTCATGCCATTGGTTGCTCACTACCATTATTGTAAATTTCTTGCCAGGGGGGCTGATATAAAGCCGGTTGGTGCACACTGTTGGAAAGTGAGTAAGGCCTTGTGGGGGGAAAAGAAGCGGAAATAGGGAAGGAATTTTAATACAGTAATGCCAAATCTAAAACGTATTAGATAAATTTAAGTTTGCAAAACCATTTAATTAAAAATACAGTACTGTACAGTACTGTACTGTAGTCTATGATGATGGAGAGAGAGATAAGGACTTGGAGGATAGGCAACTACAGTACTGTACATGGATTGGTTATTTAAGCTCCATACCACAGGGATATTGCAAATCTTTATAGTAGTATAGATTGAAAATAATTGGGTTAAGATAAACAATGAACTACACAACACCGGTCAACATCGGTTCAGAGCGGGAAGATCATGTCTCTCACAACTTTTGGAACATTATGACAAAATTCTTAAAGTGCTAGAAGAAAAGAAAAATGTTGATGTCATCTACACCGATTTTGCTAAGGCATTTGATAAATGTGACCATGGTATAATAGCCCACAAATTAAAAGCAAAAGGTATAACAGGGAAAATCGGACGGTGGATATATAATTTCCTCGTAAACCGGAAACAATCAGTAGCAGTAGCCTAAACCAAGTCACATCTGAGCCTTCGGATGTAAAAAGCTCAGTGCCCCAAGGAACAGTGCTAGCACCCCTTCTGTTCCTCATTCTAATTTGCGACATAGATACCAACACAAGACACAGTACGGCGTCGTCTTTTGCGGATGACACAAAACTAAGCAAGATGGTAAACACACAAGAGGACACGGGCCAGCTGCAGGAAGACATAAATGTAGTGTTCCAGTGGACCAGGGAAAACAACATGCAATTCAATGAAGAAAAATTCCAATTAATAAGGTAAAGAGAAAATAATGGCGTTAAAGTGATCACAAACTACCTAACAGAATCTAACCACATAATAGAACGGAAAGACAGTGTGAAAGACCTTGGGGTGTTAATGTCTGAATATATGTGTTTCAAAGAACATAACCAGATCAAAGTTGCAGCTGCGAAACGTTTAACGGCTTGGATTCTGCGTACATTTAAACAAGCGGTGAATTACCTATGATAACGCTCTTCAAATCTCTAGTGCTACCGCGGCTTGAATACTGTAGCGTATTAACATCCCCATACAAAGCAGGTGAAATAAATGACTTAGAGAGTGTACAAAGAAATTTCACTTCGCATATAAGTTCGGTAAAACAGCTACACTATTGGGATCGTTTAAGAGCACTGAACCTGTACTCGCTGGAACGTAGAAGAGAACGTTACTTAATAATATAAAAGTGGAAAATCGCAGAGGGTTTAGTACCAAACCTACATACTCTGATAATCATGAAATTCAGTGATAGGAGAGGCTGGGAATGTAATATCCCCCGGATGAATAACAGGGGTGCTATGGGCTCTCTGCGAGAGGGCTGGTTATCACACAGAGGCCCACGTCTCTTCAACAAACTCCCACGGCGAGTAAGAGACATGAGGGGCGTCTCTTTAGACAACTTTAAGAGAGCCCTCTATGTCGAACTGAAAAAGTGCCAGACGAGCCTATCTTAGCAAGGGAGCGGGCTGTCTCTTTAAACAGTCTGCTGCACCAAATCTCAACCCACAACGAGGGGCGACGCGCTCCTCGGTGCTGCTAGGAGAGTGGCGAACACAACCTAAGGTAACCTAAGGTAAGGTAAGTCTATGAACGTGGAGGGAGTCGCAAGGACAGGTAGACCAAGAAAGACGTGGGATCAGGTAGTACAAACCGATCTCGCAGTCAAAGGACTGAATAAGAGGTACACCAAAGACCAAATTGCCTGGAATGCCGCCATTAGGTGAACAAAAAGACTGACCTACTCACGTGATGATCAAGGTCTTTAATGTATGTTGTTGTTGTTGTTCCCCAAGCTGCCTGGCCGAACAGCCCCAAGGCCCCGAGCAAGGCCAAGGCCATAACCGAGCGCCCCCACAGTATGTATGTACTGTACTAGGGTGGTGATAGGGCAGTATAGGATAACATATAACCATAACTCTATAATATGTCTGTGTACTCATACCTCATGCTTCCCAGTACCCTGGAAAGAAGCAAACATCCATCCAGTTCCTAAAAAAGGTGCCTCTTCAGATCCATCAAACTACAGACCAATAGCTATAACTTCCACTCTTGGTAAAGTCTTTGAAATTATATTAAATAATCACATAATTAAGCATCTTGAGAATAATAAATTAATCAGTGATAGGCAATATGGTTTTAGACGATGTCGATCAACTGCAGACATGCTTTGCCTTCTTACGCATTAAATCAACCAAGCTACAGACCAACATGGTGAAACACATACAATAGCACTGGATATATCAAAGGCATTTGATAGAGTCTGGCATCAATCCTTATTGTCGAAGATGTCACACTACGGCCTTGCATCATTAGTTCCACTAATTTCTTCTTATCTTCATAACAGAAAAATATGTGTAATGGTAGATGGCCTTTATTCTCAATTTCACTCAATAAATGCTGGTGTTCCCCAGGGATCAGTTTTGGCCCCAATTCTGTTCCTCATTCATATCAATGATCTCATATCTACCACTCATAATCCAATACATTCCTATGCAGATGACAACACTCCACAGTTCCTTCACATTTACCAATTCTTTCACCCAACCCGATCTTATAAATTCAAAAATAAACACTGCAATTTCTCTGAACCAGGACCTTTCTAGAATTAATGGATGGGGACAAAAGAATCTAGTTTCCTTTAATGCACAGAAAACCAAATACATTCAATTTTCTAACCGACAGAATCTCACTGACTCCCATATTTTTTAATGATGTAAATATTCCCACTTCCCCTAGTATTGACATTCTCGGTGTAACATTAACTACTAACTTGAGCTGGACACATTATGTTAGAAGCATTGCTAAGAATGCCTCTAAAAAACTGGGACTCCTGTACAGAGTTCGAGAATTCTTCACTGACGAGCAGTTGGCCGTGATATATAAAAGTCATGTGCGTTCTCAGATGGATTACTGTTCACCTCTGTGGGGTGGAAGTGGAGTGGTTGCATTGAGGCAGTTGGACAAAATTCAAAATAAAGCTATTAGATTAATCAATAACCCTGCAATCACACAGGACCTTCCAACATTATCCATACGAAGAAACGTTGCATCCCTTGCATTATTCTACAGATATTTTCACAGCAATTGTTCCGAGGAACTTGCTTCAATTGTGCCGCCTCTCCACATCTATCCCCGTAGAACTAGGGCAGCTGAGAGCGCCCATGAATTTACACTTTTTCCTCCACAATGCAGAACTTCTGCTTATCAGAATTCATTTATCCTCAGAGCTACTACTCTTTGGAATTCACTTCCCTCGAATTGCTTTCCACAAACTTACAATCTACAAATGTTTAAATCCAGTTGTTACAAACATTTTATGAATGGAGGATGCCTTTAGGCACATGGACCTTTTTGTTTTATCTGTGTTTTTCCTTCCTCCGTTCATTGTCTCTTTAAAAAAAAAAAAAAAAAAAAAAAAAAAAATATATATATATATATACAGTATAAACCTTTCTTTATACAGTACAGGTCTCTCTCACTATCCGATGCCTCAATTAATTATGTTATTATATGGGTGTTTGGGTTTGGGATTTGGCTGGTCCGAGAACGCATCCCTATTAATCCCATAACTTTTAGGGTTCGCTATACAATTTTTCTATTTAAGATCAGGTTTTCTGGAATGTAACCCAATCGTAAATCAAAGGAGACCTGTAGATAGTTACAAGGATCATAGCAGTTCATGGCAAAGAAATACTAGTCATATCTTTTTTCCAGCTAATGGTAGATTCTATCTCGCCATCCTGATTGTTAGACTAATACCTGTACCAAGATTTTGTAGGGAAATGTTACTAATTATGAAAACTTGGCAATAATATGATGCAAAGGCATATCTGTACCATATTTTTCCATTAAGAATCAAGAAAGCAGATGATCTATTCTATCCATTTACTATTTACTCAGGCCCAATCCCCACTTTTCCTATACTGTATACCGGTATATATATATATATATATATATATATATATATATATATATATATATATACCGGTATATATATATTTTTTTTTTAAGGGATTCCATTTACCATCAGCTGGACAAAAATAGAGTTTAATAGTAGGGTGGTGACAATATGGTAGGACTGGGGTGGTGGTGGTGATGGGGCAGTACAGGATAACATTATATAACCTTGAGACCCCCCCCCCCCCTTAGGCTATTCCTCTACTGGATCCCACTCACTCACTCTACCCCCCTATATACATAAAACAGTAGGGCTCAAAAGTCATATACAGTACACCTCCACAAATGTTTCTTTATCTTAACCCTTTGAGTACCAGCGACGTGAGTTATCTTTTATTCTAGCTATATTTAGATGGTATTGTGCAGCTTAGGAAGGATCCGTGGTAGTTAAAAGAGTTGGTTGAGATAGTTTGAAGCTTTATTATTGCTAGAGGTCCTTCCTAATCTGAATAAAATCGGCTAATAGTTGCCACAGTACAGTATAAAGAAAAGGACGTCACCGGTACTGTATGGGTTAATGCTAGTTCTACAGTACCAGGGAATCACTAACATAGCCTCCCTATACAGTACAGTATACACATAAAACAGACTTAAACAGTAGGGGTCAAAAGCCATATACTGTACGCCTCCATAATTTGTTTGTAATCTTTATTTTTAGTTCTACCGGGAAATAACTGACATAGCACCGGACAGCTTTTTGTACCGGTACATAACCTCTATATATATATAACCGTACATTAGATACAGTATAGGGTTATAGGACATAAGGAATGGTTAAGGACATGCTTTCCAGTCTAATACTTTGACCAAACCTCATGCTCCTCTATAAAGCCCCCCGGATAATATTACATAATCTACCGGCACTACTGAGTGGAAGATGAGTCGCACTGGGGAGAGAGAAAGTACCCATATGATAATCTTATTCAGTGTCTCCGGGACATACACATACTACAGTACCGCTACCTTGTTTCACCAGTGTCTCTCCTATTTTTTTTTGTTTTTTTCTATATTCCAACTTACTTCCTCTCGGGCATAGGCTGAGAGCCTTAACATTCACCGCTTTACAATGAACAGTGAAGCCTGTGAGGTCTTGTTCCAGTCTAGTAGTAATCAACATGCTGTCTCTTATTCATTTCCATCCAACATCATTTAAGAGAGAGAGAGAGGGTCCTAAACTCCTAATTTATGTTAATGTCATTCTGTGGCTCCAGGGCATGGCTGATAAAATACCTTCTCTCACCAGTGTCCAGTAATGTCTGGCATTGTCTCTTATTGGAACCTAAACATAGGATATGCAAATATAAGTTACAGTGTATTAATTAGATATGTTTAAAATACAGTTCATGCAAGCCAAAGGGCAAAAGTTTAAAAACAAGGAAGGACCATGACATTCCCCTTCTCTTATTAAATAAAATATAAGGGCAAGAGTTGTGTTATCGGGCGTATCACCTATGTCTGACCAGGTATATCCTAGTGTTTACTATACCCCTTTGAAAGGACATTAGCCTAACCTAACAACCTAACCTATCCTAGTATTATGGGTGGGGGCTACCGCCCCCACACCCACGCTGTTTGACATCAACTTACATGTGTACACGATGTATGCCCGGTAACCCAACTCATTCCAATATAAGGAATAGTAAAAGATTTGCCTTACACCCATGCTGTTTGACATCAACTTACATGTGTACACTATGTATGCCCGGTAACACAACTCATTCCAATATAAGGAATAGTAAAAGATTTGCCTGATCATATTTAAGACTAACAACCATAATCACGCACCATGGTCTCTATTAGAGACTTCCAGTTTTCTATTAAAACAAGTGGTCTGTAAAATTTGCTTATTCTAACAAAAACAGTTGTGATTTAATATCTTATAAATACAAAATTTAAATCTCCTATAAAAATTATTGTTTCCGACTCTCCTGTACAGCGAGACACAGTAATAATAAACACTGCTGGTATTGTGTGAAGATTAACCTGGACAAAATGATGAGATAGAGCACCAGTGTCATCCTCATAATGTATGCTAATCTTATTCTGTGGCTCCAAGACATGTCTGATACTACTGTATCAACTCAACCCAGTCGAACCAGTAGTATCTGCTGTCTGTCTCTTACCACTCATAGTAACATTACTATTACCACTCATAGTAATATTACTGTTACCACTCATAGTAACATTACTGTTACCACTCATAGTAACATTACTGTTACCACTCATAGTAATATTACTGTTACCACTCATAGTAACATTACTGCTACCACTCATAGTAACATTACTGCTACCACTCATAGTAACATTACTGTTACCACTCATAGTAACATTACTGTTACCACTCATAGTAACATTACTGTTACCACTCATAGTAACATTACTGTTACCACTCATAGTAACATTACTGTTACCACTCATAGTAATATTACTGTTCATAGTAATATTACTGCTACCACTCATAGTAACATTACTGTTACCACTCATAGTAACATTACTGCTACCACTCATAATAACATTAGTTACCACTCATAGTAACATTACTGTTACCACTCATAGTAACTACTGTTACCACTCATAGTAACATTACTGTTACCACTCATAGTAACATTACTGTTACCACTCATAGTAATATTACTGTTACCACTCATAGTAATATTACTGCTACCACTCATAGTAATATTACTGTTACCACTCATAGTAACATTACTGTTACCACTCATAGTAACATTACTGTTACCACTCATAGTAACATTACTGTTACCACTCATAGTAATATTACTGTTCATAGTAATATTACTGCTACCACTCATAGTAACATTACTGTTACCACTCATAGTAACATTACTGCTACCACTCATAGTAACATTAGTTACCACTCATAGTAACATTACTGTTACCACTCATAGTAACTACTGTTACCACTCATAGTAACATTACTGTTACCACTCATAGTAATATTACTGTTACCACTCATAGTAATATTACTGCTACCACTCATAGTAATATTACTGTTACCACTCATAGTAACATTACTGTTACCACTCATAGTAACATTACTGTTACCACTCATAGTAACATTACTGTTACCACTCATAGTAACATTACTGTTACCACTCTAGTAACATTACTGTTACCACTCATAGTAACATTACTGTTACCACTCATAGTAATATTACTGTTCATAGTAATATTACTGCTACCACTCATAGTAACATTACTGTTACCACTCATAGTAACATTACTGCTACCACTCATAGTAACATTAGTTACCACTCATAGTAACATTACTGTTACCACTCATAGTAACTACTGTTACCACTCATAGTAACATTACTGTTACCACTCATAGTAATATTACTGTTACCACTCATAGTAATATTACTGCTACCACTCATAGTAATATTACTGTTACCACTCATAGTAACATTACTGTTACCACTCATAGTAACATTACTGTTACCACTCATAGTAACATTACTGTTACCACTCTCACTACTAAAAATAATATTTAATGGTAGGCTAATCAAATTATCAAACTATACCTAAAGGTAGTGAATATTTGTTCCAAAGTCCCTGACGGGATCCAATAGAACTTGTTAATAATAATTTCAATAACTTTGTCTATCTTAGGAAATTTCAATGTTCCCCACCACCAATGGGCAATGGCTCTCCTCTCTTTTCACAGACCAACCTGGTGAGCAAGCAAATATCTTGTCTATCCTAACGACCTGGAAGTTAGTTCAGCACCCTACTGGGCTTACTCGTATCCATGACCGCCTTGGAGATCGGCCCATTATTATGCCCAACCACCATGACATATTGTCATCATTATATATATTGCCAGCCAGCTGGGGGCAAATAACAGAACATTAAATTCAAAATAGAAGTGAAAGTGAACGTAATCGCGAGCGTTCAAGTAATGTAAACAAAACTGGGGTAGAATGTAGAGTTCGGGCGTACCGCCAGCCTTGTTTACACTACGCGGAGCAGTGTCGGACACTCGCCATCATGTTCCCGTCTATTTTGACTGCCTTTGGATACAATAATATGTTGAGGTATAATCCTGGGTAAGAGTTGTGTTAGCGGGCGTACCACTACCGACATACAACATAATGTATATCATCTATAAATACTTAACCTCCGACATACAACATGCATCATCTATAAATACTTCTATCTATCTATCTATTGCCGGACGCCTTACTCCCCTTACGAGGGTGGCCACACACAGAATGCCCCCAAGCAGACCTATTCCCTGGGAGAGGGACAACCCGAGCCAGTTTAGTGAAGGACTTACAGGATTGACCACTCAATTTAGGATCCGTCCGACTCCGAGGCCCTCTGTGTATCTTGTTAGCACTATTTTTCTACAGTGGTGTTCGGCTATATATAAATACTTATATAAATACTATTTATACTATATATAAATCTATAAATACTTAACCTAACTAAAAAAAAATAACCTAACCTAACCTAACCTAGGCCTAGTATTCTCATTACTACATGAATACTGTACTAGGTTAGGTTAAGTTAGGTTGTTTGGTTAGGTTAATGTTTTAGAGGAGTTATGCTGTATGTCGGTAGTGGTACGCCCGATAACACAACTCAGCAAGAATGTAGTTACCGGGTGTACCGCCCGTCTTGTTTACACTACGCGGACGCTCACCATCATGTTCTCGTCTATTTTGACTGCCTTTGGATACAAAAATACATTACCCTAACCAAACAACCTAACCTGACCTAACCTAAAGGTTAGGCTTTTTAGTTAGGTTAAGTATTTATAGATGATTTATGTTGTATGTCGGTAGTGGTACACCCGGTAACTACATCCATCCCCACAACTCTTACCGATAAATCTAGTTATACTACCCCTATTTTGTCGCTATTCTGTTGGTACTAATAGGTTAATATAATAGTAGTAGACTTAGTATGGTTTGATGATGCGCGGAAATGTATATTTGACTTGAAATAGATACATTGAAGTATTACAAATCTTCGGCAAAGTGAGACTCGTCCGCGGTTTGTTTACCTGGGTGTACAATCGGTTGGGCCGCGGCGTACTTGTTTTTTGCCTCCTGCTATCAATATACAGTACAGTATATCATGATGACAATAAGTCATGGGGGGGTGAGGGGGGGGGGGGGGGCCCCCTGATGGGGAAAACGTTTTTTCAGAGGCTTGTAATTACTTCCAAACACTATAATTATATTGATGAAAATTAACATAGAAAACTATATAAATCCATGGGAAAATTAGTGATATTCATATATAAAAAATAAGTTTCCGCATCTGCTGAACCATCCAAAAACACGCTAATAGGGGTGTTTTGAAGGGGGAAGGTCGGGGGGGATAGTGGGGGATGGGTAGTATAACTGTAGAATTACCCTCTTACCTAATCCTGAGTAGCGTATGGACCTGTACATAGGCTATATCTCAATAATTTGGTAATGTTATAATTTTGTTTACATTTTACATTCATAAATAGTCCACTAATATACTAGGTTAGGTTAGGTTAAAGATATTGTTCAATGATATTTTAATACCACAAATTTTGTTGATATATTTGAAGATAAATATTGAATCTATAATGTCTAAAGATCATAAGAAAATTTGTTTTAACCCTCGGCAAAACCTAATAAAAATGTATGGTACTAAAATGTCGGTATTTATCAAGGAAACCGGCCACAAATTTTCCTGGAAATTTGGAAGTCTCCCATTAAATGAACATAACCTATACATCATATTAATATATGTTTCAACTTTCGGAAAAACCGTTTTCAATTACTTTGAAAAAGTTAATATTTACGGTATATACCTCCTGTTATCCACAGCCAAAACTGAAGATTGCGGAGTAAATACCGTAGACTTCATTCAATTTTTTTTTGGCGACCGTCAACCTTTTATTAATTACATACCAAACCAGCGGGGTGTGGGGGCGGTAGCCCCCTCCTAATATACTAGGTTAGGTTAGGTAAGGTTGTTAGGCTAGGCTAATATCACCCCTTATTTTCGTCTTTTACCCCTCAATTTCCTTGTACATGTACTTCAGTGCCGTCCCCACTATCGGGGGGCCGTATCTTAAGATTGTTGGATAATGGGGAAAACGGTTTTTCCAAAAGTTGAAACATATATTAATATGATGTATAGGTTATGTTCATTCGATGGGTGACTTCCAAATTTCCAGGAAAATTTGTGGCCGGTTTCCTTGATATTTTCCAGAATGTCTTTTTCGTAACAAGTTTGTCAATACGGTACTTCCAGTTATCGATAGCTCTAAAAGATCATATGAAAATGTGTTAAACACTCGGAAAACCCTAATATAAAAGTAAGATACTAAAATTTAATTTTCGTAACAAGGTTGTCAATACGGTACTTCCAGTTATCGATAGCTCTAAAGATCATATGAAAATGTGTTAAACACTCGGAAAAACCTAATATAAAAGTATGCGGGAGGGAACTAAAACGAGAGGACACTCTAAGAAAATTTACAAAGAAAGAAATAGGCTTGAGAAGGCAAAGAACTCATTTTGTGATAGAGTGGTAAATGAGTGGAACGCACTGCCCCAGTATGTAGTCGATTCCGAATCAATAAGGGAGTTTGAAAGTAATCTTGATAAAGCATGGGGAAGACAAGATTTGAAGTTTGATTATAAAACAAAAATACAGAATAGTAAAAATGTTGCGTCTGCTACCGCCGCCGCCAACGCTGTGAACGACCGCAGCAGTGCAAGTACTGGTACTGAGCTGGATACACAGGCATAGTTTGCCTTTTTCCAGAGGATCTACTGTAAGAAACTGTAAGATACTAAAATTTAATTTTCGTAACAAGTTTGTCAATACGGTACTTCCAGTTATCGATAGCTCTAAAGATCATATGAAAATGTGTTAAACACTCTGAAAAACCTAATATCAAAGTACGATACTAAAATTTAATTTTCGTAACAAGGTTGTCAATACGGTACTTCCAGTTATCGATAGCTCTAAAGATCATATGAAAATGTGTTAAACACTCGGAAAAACCTAATATAAAAGTATGATACTAAAATTTAATTTTCGTAACAAGGTTGTCAATACGGTACTTTCCCGTTATCAATGTACTGTACAATCAAAGCTGAAGATTGCAGAGTAAACACCGTAGACTTCATAGACTTTTCTTTCACCTTCGTATAATCGACAGCCAATTTTAGTTTTATTTACTAAGGGATTAGTACTCAACCAGCGGGGGTGTGGGGGCAGTAGCCCCCACCCATAATACTACCGGTAGGTTAGGTTAGGTAAGGTTGTTAGGTTAGGCGGTCAATATATACGAGTCGCACCACAGCTGGGATCGCATTTATAATGGTAGTTTTGGGTTCCTATCATTATGCTTTATTGCTATATACTTTTTATCCACGGGATTTATTTATTTTTATTTTTTATTTTTTGCATTAACCTAACCAAAAAACCTAACCTAACCTAACCTAAATGTATTTGGGGGCTATTAGGTTAGGTTAGGTTAGGTTAGGTTAGGTTTTTTGGTTAGGTTAATGCTAAAAAAAAATTATGCCTAAGCCAAGAAATAAAAATAAAATCCCGTGGATAAAAAGTATATAGCAATGAAGCATAGAATGATAGGAACCCAAAACTACCATTAGAAATGAGATCCCAGCTGTGGTGCGACTCGTAAATATTGACCGGTTAGGCTAATGTCTTTTCAAATCACTATCGGGGCATTCGGGGGCGTGTCTCAACATCGATCGATAGGCCTAATGGGGAAAATAGGTTTTCCCGAGATTTCTAATTAATTACAAACAATATCACAGTGTGAGGTGAACTGAACGGTCAGGCTATGGAGATCGTCAACTCTTTTAAGTATCTGGGCAGTGTGTTGAGTAAAGATGGGACTATGGATGAAGAAGTGCGGGAGAGGGTACAACAGGGGAAGAGGGTTGTAGGAACGCTAAAAGCAGTAACAAGAAATAGGGTGGTCAGTATGGAAGTGAAGAAGTCCTTGCATGACAGTGTGGTAATCCCGACACTGACTTACGGAAGCGAAGCATGGACGTTGGGTTGAGAGACTCCGACCAAGAGTGAGAGCAGTGGAAATGAATTACTTAAGAAGTGCGTGCGGAGTTACATGGAGGGATAGACAGACTAATGAGGAAGTAAGAAGGCGTGGTGTGGAGGTAGATGTGCTGGAAAGTGTGAAAAGGAACAACTTGAGATGGTTCGGCCATATGGAACGTATGGAAAGCGAGAGAATGACTAAGAGTGTGTACGAGAGCGAGGTGGAGGGACAGAGAGGGAGTGGTAGACCGAATGAGAGGTGGAAGGATGGAGTGAGGAAGTACATGAACGAAGGCAGTGCTGGTTGGGGGGAGGGGCGTCGACTGACTGGGGACAGAGGTGCATGGGGGCGATTCGTTCGTGGCCACCCCTTCGGGGATCACGGCATCAGGCAATAGATAGATAGATAGACTATATTATATTGATGCAAATGAGAAAAGAAAAAGAAATTATAAAAACACTCCGAAAATTTGTGGTATTCAAATAACGTTTCCAATGTTTCTTAGTAAATAGGCCTAGCCTAGGCATCTGGAAAACAGTTCCACCCGCTACACAGCCTAACACAGGATCTTACCGGGCTTTGCCCCCCTTCACCCCCCTATGCCATATTGTCAATTTGTCATTATCATAATATAACAGTAGGCCTATCAGTCTGGTACGACAAGGAATCATTGGGTCTGATTATCTGTCTAGGCCTATTGTCATCTTTCATTAGCACTGGCAATTCTAGAATGGTCTTACCCTGTCATCAGCCTTCATAATCTGATCATAGAATTCATGTAGGCTACTGTACTGTGTAATTCTAGAATGGTCTTACCTAGCCTATAATCATAATTCACTCACACAAACCAGGCACCTTAGTTATTATTCATGTCACTGTGTCCGGGCTACCCTAGCAGTAGGCTAAATTCCTCCATTAGGCTAATCAATACAAGGCAATTCTCTGTAAGTCACGCGTATAGCTATAGCTCAAATTCTCGAAACGACTCAAAGAATCCTTTATTAGTTTTAAACAGCCATATAGCTTATACTTACAAAGTTTTTAGCTTTGAAGTGCTTTATCAGGTTATTTCCCAACGCTCCACGACCCCCGTAAATGATGACTTTCCCAGCAAACTCCGACATGATGGTGATCTAGTGAGGGAGAAGTGACAGACAGCCGCGATACCTTTCACTCCTACTACGTCTGTGATACACCGACTCGAACCACAGTCCGACTGTGGAAGGGAGTCGAAACTTCACACCAGTGTTACCACTCTATATAATGAAAAACTCCAAGATTGCGCTCCAAGAAAATCTGAAACATAACAATACAGTATATATATTTTATGTTTGTTCTATATTCCAACTACTCCCCATTTGTTATACTGGGTGCGAAGGGAATTTAACCCTCCTGAAAACTCGCCAGGTTTTGAGATGCCTGACGCGGGCTCCAACCCTGGAGGGATTTTACATTATCCCAGACGTCAACTCGGGTAGTACAGTATTGGGGTTGCGGGATTTTTTCGAGGGCATTACATTATGCATCCTTCTTTAACAAGGCTAGTCCTTATAGCCTCTTTAAGGCCGTAAGGTATCGTAGCCATATCACCTCAGCAATCTCAATATTCTTAGGGTCCGCGTGATGGGTGCTTTATCTAGCTACCAGATCACGTTCCGTGACTGCCACCAATGTTATACTGGGTGCGAAGGGAATTTACCCCTCCTGAAAACTCCCCAGGTGATAGTCTCGTGGTGATTCACATGATGGGTTTATTAGACTTCGCCATCAACGACTATTTTACACTATCCCAGACGTCAAACTCGGGTAGTACAGTATATATTGGGGTTGCGGGACTTTTTCGAGGGCATTACATTGCCTTCGTGCTTGAGGTGGTGGTTTTCTTAACCCTTGTGGAAGCAAGGGAACCTATAGCTTTTTGTTGACTGGGTCTTTATGGATTACAGGTATGATGGATGAAGGTGCTGGAATTATGTGAGTATTGCTTGCTATTCTCAAGGTTGGAGCTAACACGGTTGATTGATCTGAGACGAAAGGAACAGGGGATAGACGAATGTTGTGTGCAGGCGGGTGATTTAACATGACTATCATAGGAGGAGAAATTAACAGATGGTTGAGAATGAGAAATAGACGAAAAACGAGCTGGCGGTTTAGAGAGACAGCCTGATCCAATGTAAGTGGTTTTAAGAGTAGGAGGGGAAGATGATGAAGATGCGGAAGGTGAAGGAGAGGGTTGAGATTGAATAGCAATAGGGATCTTAGATAAAGAGGATTTAGGAAGGACGGGAGGCACACTTGATGGGTAAGTTTGATGAGGGGGGGCAAGGCATTGGTGAGTGGGTGGGGAAGGTGAAGAAACTAGGGGTGGATGAAGGGGGTTTACGTGATTTCGAAGGTGCTGAAGGTGATGTTATAGACATGGAGGCTGGTGGTGAAGGTTTAGAACAGGTTTTACAATAAAACTAGTTGGAGGTAGGTGGTCGAGGATGTGGAGGCTCCTGAGGTGGCTGTGGTTGGATGTTGACTTCTTTCTTCTTAGTTGATTTGGCCTGATGGTTAGGGCTTCTGTTCTTGATCGTTTTTTGTTTCTGGGGATCGTTAATTCTAGGGGAGTCTTCCGAAATTTGTGGATGGAGAGTTTTTTCTTGGTTTTGAAGGTTAACAGACGTCGACCGCAGTCTAGTTGGGCTTGTAACCTCTGCAGGACGTCTAACCCCATGTAGCCGTCATATTGGGTGCAGTCTGAGTGGAAAACTGTGAAGGAATGACGGCAAGAGCTAGGCTTCTTGTTGAGGGGTCGTGATGTGCAGAGGCGTAGTTTCTCCCCTGATAACTAAAGGTGTGTCATCTGCACTGATTAAGTTGGTGTTGGAAGCTTGAAGTGTACGTTCCTAGTTTTCTGCGATGTTTCTCATAAAAAGAATTGAAGAGAAAAGATCGTGCAGCTCCCGTGTCGATGAGGAGACGTACTGGAACACCTTCAATCTTAGCTAGGTGGTAGATGGGTGGAGGTTTCCACGGCACAGGATCCCCCGCCGAGGCCATATAAATGGACGGGGCAGGCTCTAAAAAATCCAGAGGAGGGTCTTCCTCTATTTCTTCTTCCTCTTGGTCTTCATCGATGGCTTGAATGTGGTAAATTTCCGGTGGACAATATTCCTCATCGTGGTACTCGATGTCCATTTTCTTAGCTTGGTCCCTGATGTCATGGATCGAGCAAGCGGATTTGCAAGCCTTAAAATTTAATGGTTTTTCATAACGGGGGGGGGGGGGGGGGTGTTGAGGGCCTCTGTTTTTTTGTTGGTTGTTCTGGTAAGATATCGACCAGGATGATGGTGGTTAGGGTAGATTCGCAGATTTCCTTGTGGGAGGCCTGACGAGGAGGGCTGGGGGTAGCTTTGGGATGAGTACTGCGGTCTTTTCCCCTAATAATTTGGTTGTCCGGGTCTTCGATTCCCTTGAGGGTGCGTGGGGAAGCTTTTGATGGCTCCTATTGTGGAAGTTTTAGGCCGGTTGGCCAACAGCTTGCGTATAGTGATGATGTCCCTTGTAAATTCCACGGGATCGTGGATGGCAAAGTGTTCCCTAACACTTGAAGGAAGGATCCTTAAGAGCACACAGAACACGTGTTGCTGTTTACGTTGCTCATAAGTGTACAGAGGGTATAAGCAGATTTTACCTGTCGGGTCACTATTCCCAAGGTACTGTCTAGATTTCCTCCGTATATTTGATTTCGTTGATTTTGTTTAAGGCTGCAACTGGGCCCAGTGATGGCTGTAGGCTACAGCATTTATCACAATAGTCTGGAAGTGTTTCCAAGTCAATTCTGGGGTTACTTGTTCGGCTACCAGGGATACGGCCTTTCCCAGGTGAATAAGACAGCGATCTTCTCTTGATCGGTCTGGTATGCCTGGCTGAGTAGCGGGCTGACCATATCTAGGTACGTGCGAATATCATAAGTTTCTGCCTCATACTTGGGTATGGGGATGTGCGAACGTGAAGTCATGATGACGTATGTGATAGAACGCTCTATTTCTTTCCTGATTTCTGTGTCAAACAACTTCTTCCCGAATCAAGAACCACCGTCTGCCGCCAATATTATGCCGGGTGCGAAGGGAATTTAACCCTCCTGAAAACTCCCCAGGTTTTGAGATGCCTGGCGCGGGCTCGAACCCTGGAGGGATTATAACCCTCCTGAAAACTCCCCAGGTTTTGAGATGCCTGGTGTGGGGTTCGAACCCTGGTTAGTGACAATATCACCCATAGCTAGGTCAACCAGACCCGCGCGCTAACCCACTGTAGCCTACTACCACGGACATACAATTAATAGGATATAGTAACCTTATACAGTTCTCCTTGAAAGAACCAGGTGATAGTCTCGTGGTGATTCACGTGATGGGTTTATTAGACTTGGCCATCGACGACTATTTTACACTATCCCAGACGTCAACTCGGGTACAGTATTGGGGTTGCGGGATTTTTTCGAGGGCATTACAATTTTCTTTCTCTGCTGCTTCTATTCATATAATAACATAATAATAGGCTATATGTATATGTCCAATATAACTAGCAAGGAAACATTAGGATGAAGGAAAATATCTCCAAATGATTTAATTTTACTTTAAAGTTGAACTTGATTTGAATTTTTTTTCATTTGCCCAGAAAACTCCTAAATATTCCAAGAACCATTATAATTTAGCCCTAAAACTCCAAGACAGAGTGGAAACTCCATGTGGCAATACTGCTCAAAAATGGGAGGTCCGATTATGGAAAGAATTTTATCAATCCATTTACTTAAACGCCATTTTGTATACCACATCTTTATACAACTTTGTACTTCAAGCTGTGAGTATCTTTTCAATTATCTTTATGCATACAAGTTATTTGATTTGTAATTTTTAACATATAATTTCTACAGTTTCAACATATTTGGACAGACAAAAGTCCAAATGCTCTTTGCAACAGGGCGCCTTTAAAACTTTGATGATAAGCTTCTTCCTATAAAAGCCTGAACAAAAGACTGTAAGAACCCCGGTCCCAATGCTCTTCTTGTATAGTGCTTATGATTTATTGGTGGTATGTTGTTTCTGTTTACGCTAACTTTACTATTCACATCAATCTTAAGGATAATAAAAGTAAATTTAAATGATTTATTATGGCAATTAAGACAGATAGCTGGGTATGTTTGAATGGGAAGTATATTGAGCCTGGGCTCTCTCAGCCCACATACGCCTCCCTTGGGATACCACAAAACAATATATTGCAGCGTACTCGTGCAAATATATTAAATACATTTTAAGATACAGTATTTTTACGTATATATTATTATATATGCATTTTGCTTTTGCCATGACAAAACAAAATCCGAAAGTCGCAGTGAGTTTTTATCAAAGTTATCAATAGCTATGGCATATAGTTAGTTTTACCTATATCTATAATATTATAATATATATTTTGATATGTTTTTTAACTCGCTACGATATATAAATTACTCGATAGGAGCATATTCTTTAGTCAGGCATTTGATGAGAAAAAACACTAATACACGGTAATATGCAAATCTGTTTAATTATAAAGAGAAATTATAGTAAAATATGTTGATAATTTGCTCCATATTACGAAAATGAAATACAATAAAAAAGTAAATTTGGTATATCTGTTGCAGATACTGCCGCGAGGAAGTTCCAAGTTCCAAGATCGAAGTTCCATGACGTCACCATGGCCTAGTTGAGATGCTGTAAACTAAATATTTCACCCGAAAATTTTGGTCTGTTGATGGTCGCGACACCCTGTGATATATTCATGATAAACAGCGACATTCACAGAGCGTACAGATAACGCCAGAGAAGCCATAGCCCGGCTGAGTGAGGCGCCAGAGAGGAAGAATTATGTCCCGTCATGAAGGTAGGTCTGGGACAGGGCCAAAACACTGCTCCATTCACCCTTTATTATACCCCCAAACTGCGTCTTATCCACTCACTCAACCCCCAACCTCCATCATGATTGGCAGGGCGGAGGAGGACGGAGAAATACCAGGTAGGTCCCTCATATAACCTAGTTTGGGACTAATTATGCTCGAGTGATGGTGGAGGGGATCTATTTTCGCGAACCGTGGGAATTTGCTTTGGTATTTTGGAGTGAAATTTTGGTGCCCTCTTTGGTGTGGTGGGGTTGATGGTGGTGGGGGGAGGGGGAGGTGGTGTGGGTGGGGGTAGACACGTTGGGACCCTTTGTTTCAATCTTCTAAATCCATATTTTGGTGTTTTATCAGCTGACATATTAGGGACTCATATTGTGCCTGAGTTTCCAAGTAGTCTATATGCTTTGTTTCAGCTTTTTATTTCTATACACTAAGTGTGTTTCTCTCTTCATTTGCTACAACATAATAATCTAAAATTTAGCCTAGCCTACAATGAAAATAATTCCACAAAGGAAACTCCACTAGCGGCTAGCCTAGTAGGCTAAGGACAAATATGAAATTATGATGAATGATGTAACCTTTTAGCTTTATTTTCCTATTATAGCCTAGCCTTTATAGAAATTATAGGTTATGATAGTTATCATTAGGTATACTGACTCACTGAGTTAAGAGACAAAGTTATATGCTACATAATTATATAGGACCTAGGTCACCTAGGCTACTGTAATACTGTATTGTTAGAGTTGAGAAATTGAGATTGATCATTGATGATAGGCTACTGTTGATAGATAAGTGCAATTGAACTTCACCATTATTATTAATATAGGCCTAGCCTATTCTTTGTTTTATTTTCAAATTTATATTATCAATTCACAAGTGCTGTTGGTGCAGGGTGTCAAACGACGCTGTTTTTTTTAGTGATAACGCAAATGAACTTTTTGTATAGGCTAATGATAACAGAAACTCCCCCAATTTTTTTTTTTTTAAAGAAACAAAAAAGGTAAATTGACATACTTTTGGTCTCCTTTGAGTCCTTTCCATCTTGATTGCTTTTAGATTGCAGGAAATACTGTTTTAGACACCTAAATTCTCAAAAAAATCACGAGGGGGCATGCCCCCCGGAGTCCCCCTAGAGCTCGCACCTTCGCCGCTCCGTCGCGCTATAATGATAACAAAATAATAAACCATAATGATAACACAATTCATATTTTGTGGATTGACACCCTGTGTTGGTGGACGGTGTGGACAGTCTGACAGATGCCACAGATTGCTAATCTGTCCACTGAAGTTCCTGAAATAATACGGCTGCGGCACCCATCTTATCCCCACTGCCCGCTCTTGAGCAGGGAGTGCCTGGTCCTGGACCTGGTGGTCTTGCCACTGGACTGTAATAATAATAATAATAATAGTTCTTAAAGCTAGCGCATGCTAAGCTAGCTAAGGATAGCTCAATAAGGCCGATTAGGCGTATTTCCATTGGGGTCCTGTACTACTACCCCATCCGTTTGCTCATGAGGGATGGTAACGACTCAGTGCTTGTGAAAAATCTTTAATGCGCCGAGCGTGGGCGCGAACCCGGGCCTTCTGGGTGGAAGTCCGAGACGCTAGTCACTACACCAAGCGAGCCGCTTGACTGGTAATCCAATGGTCCCGGGTTCGAGTCCCGATGTATCAATTGGAAGATATTAGGAATGGATGTAGTTACCGGGTGTACCACTACCGACATACAACATAAATCATCTATAAATACTTATAATAAAATAAATACTTATAGGTCCCTAGACTGGAACAAGACTTGTTAAGAGTTGTGTTATCGGGCATACCACTACCGACATACAGCATATCTCCTCTCTAAAACATTAACCTAACCAAACAATTTAACAACCTAACCTAACCTAACCTAACCTAGTACAGTACATAAGAACATAAGAAAATGGGAGTCTGCAAAAAGCCGATCGGCCCATACAAGGCAGATCCCTGTCACATCCAACCTCAATTACAAGGCCCAATTATAGACCCATCTCACTAATACCTTGAGTACTGACCCCACCAAATCGGTCAGAGATTAACACAAGATTATGGGGGTCTGCTGAGCGCCGATTGGCCCACACCTGGTAGATCCCCCTCACACCCAACCCATCTCGTCCATATGCCTATCTAATTTTATCTTAAAGCTCCCTATCGTTCTTGATCCCACTATATCACTTGGTAGCCTATTCCACCCATCTACAACTCTGTTACCAAACCAATATTTGCCTATATCTTTTCTGAAACGAAATTTATCTAATTTGAAGCCATTTGTACGAGTTATTTCGCTATCACTGAACTTTAGTACATTTTTCATGTCTCCTTTATTAATTCCACTAACCCACTTGAATACCTCTATCATGTCACCTCTAACTCTGCATCTCTCTAACGAATGTAAGCCTAATTTCTTCAACCTTTCTTCATACGGAAGATTTCTAATATTATGGATCATTTTTGTCATTCTACGTTGTACTCTCTCCAATGAATCTATGTCCATTCTGTAATAAGGACACCAAAATTGAACAGCATAATCCATATGGGGTCTCACTAATGACAAGTAAAGTTTTAAGATAACATCAGCAGTTCTGTTACTCACACTCCTAGATATGAACCCGAGAATCCTGTTTGCCTTGTTACGAACGCTTATACATTGTTTTCTAGGCTTCAAATCATTGCTAACAAACACACCTAGATCTTTCTCACAGTCTGAGTTTTCTAATTCCATATTAGCTAGTTTATATTTAAAATTTGTATGCATCTTCCCTATCTTTAATGCCTTGCATTTGTCAATGTTAAACTTCATCTGCCATTTTACTGACCATTCGTGTAAGACACTCTATATCTCTAACTGAATAAATTTTTCTCCGCATTTTGGTATCGTCTGCAAATTTACTTATCCTACTAGTAATACCTAAATCAAGGTCATTTATGTATATAATAAACAACAGAGGACCTAATACAGATCCCTGGGGGACACCACTCTTGACTGATCCCCATTCTGACTTAGTACCATTTATGCTGACTCTGCTTCCTACCAATTAGCCATGACCTAATCCATCCTAACAACGCCCCACCTATTCCATGTGCCTCAACCTTTCTCATCAATCTCTCATGAGGGACTCTGTCGAAAGCTTTACTGAAATCTAAATATATAATATCATATGACTTGTCATTATCTACTGCTTCATATACCTCTGAGAAAAAACTAAGCAAATTAGTAAGGCAAGAACGTCCCTGAGTGAATCCATGCTGAGAAGAATTGATTAAGTTAAATGTTTTTAAGTGGTTTCTCATTTTCCTAGCAATAATTGACTCTAGTAGCTTTCCTATGATTGAAGTGAGACTAATGGGACGGTAATTGGATGCTATTGATTTATCACCTTTTTTGAAAATCGGAACTACATTTGCAAGCTTCCAAGCTTCTGGAACTATACCTTACCTTTTGATACCTTTTGATGTGTTCGCCACTCTTCTAGCGGCACCAAGGAGCGCGACGCCCCTCGTTATGGGTGGTGATTTGGTGCAGTAGACTGTTTGAAGCGACAGCTCGCTCCCTTGCGAGGATGGGCTCGTCTGGCACTTTTTGCAGTTCGACATCTAGGGCTCTCTTGAAGTTGTCTAACGAGATGTCCCTCATGTCTCTTACTCGCCGTGGGAGTTTGTTGAAGAGACGTGGGCCTCTGTGTGATAACCAGCCCTCTCGCAGAGAGCCCATAGCACCCCTGTTATTCATCCGGGGGATTTCGCATTCCCAGCCTCTCCTATCACTGAATTTCATGACTATCGGAGTATGTAGGTTTGGTACTAAACCCTCTGCGATTTTCCTGTTTCTAATGAATTGTTAAAAAGAAATGTTAATGAGTAACTTAACTCATCTCTGCATTCATTTAATACCGGTACTCTAGCATATACCTCATCGGGACCAGGCGATTTCTGAGGTTTCAGTCTGTCAATTTCCTTAAGCACATCATTTCTACTTATAGAAACCGTACTTAACCTATTTTCTATACTATCACTATAGTAACCGTACAGTATTCCTGTAGTAATGAGAATACTAGGTTAGGTTAGGTTTTTTAGTTAGGTTAAGTATTTATAGATGAATTATGTTGTATGTCGGTAGTGGTACACCCGATAACACAACTCTTACCCAAGACCTCACAGGCTTCACCGTGTTGAGCGGTTGGATGTAAATTGTACAGGCTTTCAGCCTATGCCCGAGAGGGAGTACAGTAGTGGAATAGCCTATAGAGAAAAAAAAACTATAAACGGGTAAGTCAAGCAACCTTTCACGGCGATATTTGCACGCTCTCGTCACGATCATTACGCGTCTAATTCAATGTTTTTTTCCTCCAAAGTTATCCCACAGCCAGCTGTTATTTAGCCCCTGCTGGCTGGCAACATTTATGGTGATGACAATAAATCCTTGGAAGAGAGAAGCCATGAGGTCCCTCAACCCAAAAGCGGTCATATTAGAAGCGAATCTAACGGTTGTGACTCAAAGCGTGCAAATCGCCGCGAAAGGTTCCTTATACTGTACTATAATACCCTAAAAACTGTTAATGATGAGCAGTAATAGGTATAGTAAAGTATTGTCTGTGGCTTCATCAAATGAAGATACCTATATTATGTGATCGTTAATGTTTTATGGCAGTGTATCAATAATATATACGGTATATTGTATTCATTTTTTATTGCAGGTGTGAGCTGTGATGCGTGTCTGAAGGCCAACTTTCGAGGGCGTCGCTACAAATGCTTGATATGCTACGACTACGACTTATGTTCTGCGTGTTATGAGGGCGGCGCCACCACCACACGCCACACTACTGACCACCCCATGCAGTGTATCTTAACTAGACATGATTTTGGTAAGTATTTAATCATATTCATCATCCTTTTCCTTTCCTTTCGGGTAGATGGAACTCGTTAGCCTTGGTCGGCAACCCATCTAGGGGAGACAACCTTATAAAAATCCGGGTGGATGGGACTCGTCAGCCTTGGTCGGCAACCTGTCTAGGTTAGTAAGCCTTATACAAATCCGTACTGCTACCTTAGGTTGAAGCAGGTTAGTGGATGGATTAGCCGCACACCACTGTAGAAAAATAATGCTAAAAAAATACATAAAAGGCCTAGGAGTCAGACGGACCATAAATTGAGTGGTCAGTCCTGTAAGTCCTTCAATAAACTGGCATGGGTTGTCCCTCTTACAAGGGATAGGTCCGCTTGGGGGGCATTTTGTGTATACCACCCCCATTAACCCGGGAACTGCGGGGAGACTCTTAAGAGTTCCCCGGCGGACTGCGGGAAGACTCTTAACCCCTAACTAGCGGCGCGCAACATAAGTCGAGTATAATAAATCTGGACTATCTGGCGGCGCGCGACATAGGTCGTGTGTGGCAATTTCAGCACGTAATGTTACTGAGAGAGAGAGAGACAAGTGGTGGCAGGAGAGTAGCGAGCGTATGACTGCTCCAGACCACCGTGGCGAACCTACTGACACGAATCCCACCTCCTCCCTCCCTCTCTCACTCGCTACATACTGAATTGTATGGGGAAAGTACCGAATTACATGCTTTTTGCACTCGTGTTGCGTGGTTGTTGCAAGAAAACTAGCGGTCCTAAAAGGATCGTTGTGGTGTCATTGGAAAGCTCTGTTTATGCCCTTTCAGGGATAGATACTTGTTTTACGCTCTGGGTCTTATTTAGGCATGAAAATGATCACGTAAACAGCCCTATTTTGGGTAAAAACACCCCGCTGGTGGCTACATATTATATACCGCCTAGGCCGCTCTTAAGGTGTTAAGAGTAAGGGGAAAAAATCCATTTAAAACCCAAAAAAATTTGTTTGTTTGTTTTTATTTTTTATTTTGCCCCTGGGCCATGCCAAATATCACTCCTCCACCTCCCCTCCTTCCCCACTTTCCTCCCCTCCTTCAGTTATCACCTATTTTCCCTGTTATTCCCTTATTCTGTGGTCTATTTTCGTGCTAACATTAGCGAGTTGGTAGCAGGGCGTTGTCATCACTGTTACCAAGCGTGGGAAAGAGCGAGCGAGAGACTATTGCGTAACAGTGTCTCTCCAGACAAGGGCAGGGAGGTTGCCTCAGCCATACATTATGTAACTCCCGGCCTGTATCGCCGATTTTGACCATCCAAACACTGTTTCCACTTGTTTTATTGTTGTAACAGGTTAATACCTTTATAATCAACCTATAATAGGCCTGGTGATGGGCTGGTCTATCAGAGTGAGAACTGAGCGATCTCTGCCATACCCATAGCTTACTCTGACTGTTCCTTTTACTTATATATTTTCTAGATCTCAAGTGACGGCGTCTCTTCCGTGGATTGACTTCCCAATCTACCATGATTGGAAGCCAAAGCGTCACATTTTTCCTTTGCCCCTCAACTTTCTCTTCATAATTGCTGAGGGGCACAGGGCCCTGGGTGGGGCTTTGGTTTCCCGGGCGTTTCCGCACCCTCCTTAGCTCCCCGCCATGGAGTGGCTTCGGTCACCCAGGCTTTATTGTGGTCGGCAGGGAGGGTTCTTTGAGGGCGGTCGATTATGACCTTGGCCTTATTCGGGGCCTTGGGGCTGTTCGGCCAGGCAGCTTGAGGAACAACAACAACAACCTATAATAGGCGCATATGGATAAGTATTAATGCTATTTATGGTAAAATAACGATGTTAGTGATGGGAACAGCTCATATACGTGCGCACAGGAGTGTGGTGTCTCATACCCCCCATGCGCACGTCTTAGGTTAAGGGGAGTAAGGCATCCGGCAATAGATAGATAGATAGATAGATCATCCTTTTATGGGCATTTCCCTGTTTGTGTGAGTAAGCTGTTGCTGAAATCGATGTGTATTGCTTCACTGCAAGACATAATTGTCGTATTGGTTATGTGATACCGGTAACGACTACCTATTAAAAGCATTATGGGATGTACTGTAGTGTGAAATGTTAAGATTAAAGTGATTTGGATGTACAGTACAGAGGATGGAAAAAAGAAACGGGAAATTGAAGATGATCTGAATATACAGTACTGTACCTGTAATTTTTTTTTTTTTTTTTTTTTTTTTTTTTTTTAAAGAGAATGAACGGAGGAAGGAAAAACACAGATAAAACAAAAAGGTCCATGTGCCTAAAGGCATCCTCCATTCATAAAATGTTTGTAACAACTGGATTTAAACATTTGTAGATTGTAAGTTTGTGGAAAGCAATTCGAGGGAAGTGAATTCCAAAGAGTAGTAGCTCTGGGGATAAATGAATTCTGATAAGCAGAAGTTCTGCATTGTGGAGGAGAAAGTGTAAATTCATGGGCGCTCTCAGCTGCCCTAGTTCTACGGGGAAAGATGTGGAGAGGCGGCACAATTGAAGCAAGTTCCTCGGAACAATTGCTGTGAAAATATCTGTAGAATAATGCAAGGGATGCAACGTTTCTTCGTATGGCTAATGTAGGAAGGTCCTGTGTGATAGCAGGGTTATTGATTAATCTAATAGCTTTATTTTGAATTTTGTCCAACTGCCTCAATGCAACCACTCCACTTCCACCCCACAGAGGTGAACAGTAATCCATCTGAGAGCGCACATGACTTTTATATATTACGGCCAACTGCTCGTCAGTGAAGAATTCTCGAACTCTGTACAGGAGTCCCAGTTTTTTAGAGGCATTCTTAGCAATGCTTCTAACATAATGTGTCCAGCTCAAGTTAGTAGTTAATGTTACACCGAGAATGTCAATACTAGGGGAAGTGGGAATATTTACATCATTAAAAAATATATGGGAGTCAGTGAGATTCTGTCGGTTAGAAAATTGAATGTACTTGGTTTTCTGTGCATTAAAGGAAACTAGATTCTCTTGTCCCCATTCATTAATTCTAGAAAGGTCCTGGTTCAGAGAAATTGCAGTGTTTATTTTTGAATTTATAAGATCGGGTTGGGTGAAAGAATTGGTAAATGTGAAGGAACTGTGGAGTGTTGAGTCATCTGCGTAGGAATGTATTGGATTATGAGTGGTAGATATGAGATCATTGATATGAATGAGGAACAGAATTGGGGCCAAAACTGATCCCTGGGGAACACCAGCATTTATTGAGTGAAATTGAGAATAAAGGCCATCTACCATTACACATATTTTTCTGTTATGAAGATAAGAAGAAATTAGTGGAACTAATGATGCAAGGCCGTAGTGTGACATCTTCGACAATAAGGATTGATGCCAGACTCTATCAAATGCCTTTGATATATCCAGTGCTATTGTATGTGTTTCACCATGTTGGTCTGTAGCTTGGTTGATTTAATGCGTAAGAAGGCAAAGCATGTCTGCAGTTGATCGACATCGTCTAAAACCATATTGCCTATCACTGATTAATTTATTATTCTCCAGATGCTTAATTATGTGATTATTTAATATAATTTCAAAAACTTTGCCAAGAGTGGAAGTTATAGCTATTGGTCTGTAGTTTGATGGATCTGAAGAGGCACCTTTTTTAGGAACTGGATGGATGTTTGCTTCTTTCCAGGGTACTGGGAAGCATGAGGTATGAGTACACAGACGGAAAATTTTTGCCAATACAGGAGCGAGCACCAAGGAGCAATTCTTAAGTACTATTGGAGGAATTTCATCTGGACCAGGAGCCTTATTTACTGAGAGATTCTGCAAAATAGTTTTGACATGTCTGGTGTGGATCTTAAGGGAGGGAATTTCAGGCGAATTCAAATTAAGTACAGGGACATCTTGATTTATTTCATCTAAGGTTGAGTTGGTGGAGAAAATATCCGCAAGAAGGTTAGCTTTACCTCGTGGGTCACTTACAAGATTGCCAGTCGGAGATTTTAATGGTGGAATGGATGAAGCAGTAGTGAAGTTGGATTTGAATGAGTTAAGAGTAGACCAAAATATTTTGTTATCATTTGGATTATTTAGAAGTTTATTTGCCTGCTTATGGAGAAAGTTTGATTTAGTTAGGTTTAATACAGTTTTGGCATGATTTCTGATGTTTCTAAAGTAATTAAAGGCTTCATGTGTTTTTGATCTTGTGTATGCATTGTAGGCTATTGCTTTTTGTTCAGTTACTCAATTATGGTCAAACCATTTAGGTGGTAGATGGTAGAGTGCTGAGGGGTAGACACAATGTGATACTGTATATAGAATTAGATACTGCAACAGAGCTATTGGTATTAAAAGACTGTCTTGGCAGTACCGGATCCACCTGGTAGCGTAGAGTTTGGGGATGTGCACCTGGAATGTGTCGGTAAGTTCCGTTACTTTGGCGACACGATTGCTGCTGATCGTGGGGTCGCAAGAGTCAGAAGTAGATAGGAGAATTTAGAGATATACTGCCATTACTAACCATGAAGGGGCTCTCCCTACTACTAAAAGAAGGAAAAGGAGAAATAAGCAGGTAACGAGTGTCTTCCCCAAAGCCAACAGAGTGACAGAGCCAAATTCAAGGGACTTTTAGGTCAAAATGCCTGGACACACAAAGTTTAAAACAGTAAGTCATAGGATGAAGGAAAGATTGATTGAGGGAGAGAGTTCCAGAGTTCACTTCTTGAGTAGAAGAAAGACTGAGAAAATTTGTGGAAGATATGAATAGGATGGAGCCAAAATAAATAAGGATGGTGAGATGGATATGTGGGTCTGCTATGAAAGACAGAACCCCTAATGTATAACTCACAGGGCATTAGGCATTGAGAGTGTTAGTGAGGAGATGCGTAGGAGCAGGCTTAGATGGTATGAACATGTGGAAAGGATGGATGATAATAATTGGGTTGAGAATAAGTAAGTCTATGAACGTGGAGGGAGTCACAAGGAAAGATACACCAAGAAAGACATGGGATCATGTAGTACGGTAGTACACACTGACCTCGCAGCCATAGGACTTACTAAGAGGGATACCAAAGACCGAGCTGCCTGGAACACTGCTTTAACCCCTTCAGACTCGTATGACGCAGAGCTTGCCAGATTAGCAATAAGAAATAGAGTTCTCTCACTCTTATAATTACCTCTCCAAAATTAGTTTTCTGCCCACAGCTAACTCAAAGACAACTGCAGAGGTTGAAGTAACTAAACTAAAGGTTTCTAAATACCCCTGATGGTAACAAAGGTTTTAAAGTATCCCTAATCGGCTCAAAATCGCGTCATATGTCGGAGAGGGTTAAGGTGAAAAAAAAAACTAACCTACTCACGTGTAGATCTATCTATCTATTGCCTGACACCGTGATCCCCGAAGGGGTGGCCACGAACGAACCGCCCCCATGCACCTGTCCCCAGTCAGTCGACGCCCCTCCCCCAACCAGCACCGCCTTCGTTCATGTACTTCCTCACTCCATCCTTCCACCTCTCATTCGGTCTACCTCTTCCTCTCTGTCCCTCCACCTCGCTCTCGTACACCCTCTTAGTCATTCTCTCGCTCTGCATACATTCCATATGGCCGAACCATCTTAAGTTGTTCCTTTTCACACTTTCCAGCACATCTACCTCCACACCACACCTCCTTCTTACTTCCTCGTTAGTCTGTCTATCCCTCCATGTAACTCCGCACACACTCCTTAAGTAATTAATTTCCACTGCTCTCACTCTTGGTCTGAGTCTCTCAACCAACGTCCATGCTTCGCTTCCGTACGTCAGTGTCGGGATTACCACACTGTCATGCAAGGACTTCTTCACTTCCATACTGACCACCCTATTTCTTGTTACTGCTTTTAGCGTTCCTACAACCCTCTTCCCCTGATGTACCCTCTCCCGCACCTCTTCATCCATAGTCCCATCTTTACTCAACACACTGCCCAGATACTTAAAAGAGTTGACGATCTCCATAGCCTGACCGTTCAGCTTCACCTCACACTCTGTGACTTCACCGCTTTCGAAGACCATAACCTTGCTCTTCCCCGCATTTACCTTCAAATTCCATTTTTCGCACACTGTTCCAAACTCATTTACCAGACCCTGCAACTCCCATTCATTATCACTCATCAGAACTGTATCATCCACAAACAGCACTATAGGTAGCTTACACTCAATTCCCTCCCTTTTCAGCGATACACCAACATCCACTGCTCTTGATAGTATTTCTTTCATGACTCCATCCATATATACAGTAAACAACCACGGGGACATCACACACCCCTGTTTCAAACCAACATTCAGGTCAAAGAACTCGCTCTGCTCACTCTCCACACGTACTGCCGCCTTTGCACCCTCATACATGCTCTTCACTGCTTTCAGCAACTTGCCCTCTACTCCGTATATTCTAAGTACTTTCCACAAACCTCTATCCACTCGATTCACGTGTAGATCATTGTCTTTAATGTATGTATAGGTTTCCCTCGATTTACGATTGGGTTACATTCCTGAAAACCCGATCTTAAATATATAGCAAACCCTAAAATTAATGGGGTAAATGGGGATGCGTTCTGTGACCAGCCAAAACCCAAACCCAAACCCCTAACAACCTATAATAATATCATAAATTGGGGCATCGGATAGTGATGGAGGCCTGTATGTAGAGAGGTTGTAAAAGATATACCGCTATGTGTAGTTGTTGTTCCCCAGGCTGCCTGGCCGAACAGTCCCAAGGTCCCGAGCAAGGCCAAGGCCATAGAGCGCCCCCACAAAACCCTCCCTGCTTACCACTAACAAAACCTAGGTGACCGAAGCCACTCTAAGGTAGGGAGCTGAGGAGGGCGCGGAAACGCCCGGGAAACCAAAGCCCCACCCAAGGCCCTGTGCCCCTCAGCAATTATGAAGGGAAAGTTGAGGGGCAAGGGAAAAATGTGACGCTTTGGCTCCCAATCTGCCAACTTTTAGGTTGGCAGTAAGGAGGTCGATCCACGGAAAAGACGCCGTCACTTGAGACCTAGAAGATATATAAGTAAAAGGAACAGTCAGAGTAAGCTATGGGTATGGCAGAGATCGCTCAGCTCTCACTCTGATAGACCAGCCCATCACCACACCTATGTGTAGTAGCATGAAGTGCAGCCCGTTGGTGAAGGAGGCTTAAGGGGAGATAGGCCGTTTTTCTGGTCCCCCTTCTCCCTTTCGTAAAAAACGTTCCTGTTTAACAAACCTCTTAGACTTCTTCCACGATATCCTCAACCTCTACGATGAGAGTAAAGCTGTAGATATTATATACCTTGATTTTCAAAAGGCCTTTGACAAAGTTCCCCACAAACGTTTACTGCTAAAACTAAAAGCGCATGGAATACAAGACGGTGTGTTGAAATGGATAGAAAATTGGCTCAGCAACAGAAAGCAAAGGGTAGTCATAAACGGTAAGGCATCTAAATGGACCAATGTAAGTAGCGGGGTACCCCAGGGATCGGTACTAGGACCAATTCTCTTTCTAATTTACATCAACGACATAGATGAGGGTCTCACCTGCACAATCTCAAAATTTGCTGACGATACAAAAATTGCAAATAGCGTACTCTCAAAAGAACAAGTTGACGATATGCAACACAATCTAGATAAATTGTCATGTTGGGCCCAAATTTGGCAAATGAGTTTCAATGCGGATAAATGTAAAGTACTACATGTCGGATACCTAAATGAGAAAGCAAACTATTCGATGAATGGCACTCAGCTTAAGAATGTAAACAGAGAAACTGATCTGGGAGTAACAATATCGAGTAACCTAAAACCGAGTCAACAATGTTCAGAAGTTGTTAAGAAGGCAAACAAAATAATTGGCTTTATAGGCAGGTCATTTGAGCATAAATCCAAAGAAGTTATCCTAACCCTTTACAATTCCTTAGTCCGCCCTCTTCTGGAATACTGCATTCAATCCTGGTGCCCTTATTACCAAAAAGATATAAACAAGCTAGAACGAGTTCAACGTAGAGTTACCAAAATGATACCTAGCCTAAAGAACAAACCATACGAAGAGCGTCTTAGAGAATTAAATCTATTTCCTTTAACCCAGCGCAGATTAAGAGGTGACTTAATTCAAGTGTTCAAAATCATCAAAGGCATCGACAATATGAACTGTAGTAAGTACTTCACTATCGACCAATCTAATTACACGCGGGGAAACGGTTGCAAAATTATTGGTAAATCATTTAAC
Source organism: Paralithodes platypus (assembly GCA_032716605.1). NCBI lineage: Eukaryota > Metazoa > Arthropoda > Malacostraca > Decapoda > Lithodidae > Paralithodes > Paralithodes platypus. The sequence continues at coordinate 8,479,171 of CM064490.1, forward strand.
TCGCACGAATCTAAGAATTTCTTCTTCAATCGAGTTGTCAACTTGTGGAATGGGCTTCCCCGAGACGTTATAGACTGCAGCACCGTTGATTCATTTAAATTCCGCCTAGACAAATATCTCGCATCAAACCCGCGACTGACTGCGTTTGTAAATGAATAACTTTATCCTCCCCTCAGTTACTAACCCATATGTCCCCTACTAACTTCCTAGTCCTGCCACGTTAGTGGCAGGGCAGTAGTTCCCTTTCCAATGTTCCCTTACCCACTCTAAACCACTGTTTGGACACTTGATCCTCAGTGTTTTGGAGGACAAGCAGCCTAGAAGGGTCACTAGATCTGTTGTTGCTTGATTTCCTTTGTACTCCCTCATGTTTAGCCCCATTAGTTTACAGACTTTATGATGTTTGCCCCATTAGTTTGTGGATTTTAAGACCTTTCATACTATTTAGGTGTCAATATTTTTCCTGACAAACAATAGTGAACCTGTAATTTTGGAAGATCCGGTTTTTTCTACTGAAAAATGTAGAAATTAATCTACAAGGGGATCTAAATGGATGTTTTTTTAAAGTTTGATGGAGGCCAAAGGAGGTAACTAGAAAAATAGTGAATAAATTATAAAAAAAAAAAATTGACTAAAAAGTGAACCATCCCCCTTTAGGCCTAATTGTCATAACATAGTAGGACTTCCAATTTTGAATGTTAACAATAGGAAACTTTGAGTCCCCCTGATAGGTAGGAAGCTTGGTATGATCCTGTGTAGCAGGGAGAACGGTTTTTAGATTATAATTATAATTTAGATAGGCCTACCTATTTACTAAGAAACATTGGACAATATCTTTAACCTAACCAAAACCTAACTTAATCTAGTGGACTATTTATGAATGTACAGTAGAATGTAAAAATATATTTTAACATTTCCTAATTATTGAGATATAAGTACAGGTCTCCCCGCTATACAGGATTATACCGGAAGCTTCTCTTCAAGAAGGAAAACTTTGACACTAATCTATACTGGGTATACCAAATTACCAATATTGTGGGACTGAGGAATTGGACTTTAACCCGTAATAGGCGGTTGGCATCCTTAGATCTGCACATTAGTTCGTCTTTTTTTGTCTTGGGTGGCAACTGGTGAGAGAGAAATTCACCCACATAGATACAGTGTGGTTCAAGCCATGAGAGAGGAACTATAGCAAATATAAGTTATTTCAACAAACTATATAAACCTTAAAGTATGACTGAAAATTAACCAAGAAAAAACTGAACTAATATTAAATAATTTTGTGCAACCATCATAAATATGGTAAGCATAGCTATGATAGAAGCAATTGCAGAATACATTATACCTTGGCCAGGTTGTAAAGGCAATTCCAGCAAAGCGTAGGCATGTGATGGACTGATTTTGTGAAAAGAGCTCTATTATGAAAAACAGACTACTCTTCCCTTAAAGAGAAAGATATATAAGTAAATTACCAATGTGTCTTACCAAAATTATTTCATGGATCAGAAATCAGAATCCTTGAATATAACAATGGTGTTAGAATTATAAGTTAAAGAGTACCGTACACAAAGGGGACAATGTTCGGCAAAACTTGGAAAGCTACTTAAATAGATGAATAGACTAAAGTAGAAGACATACCTACACAAGAAAATGGTCGTTGGCAGGCTGCCAGGCCCCATATCCAGTAACTGATAGAGTACCAGAATGACAGACTGGGAATCTAGACAAACTAGATGGAGAGATGAGATACAAACGTTTGCAGGAGTGGGATGGAATAGGATAACATACCTTTATGGCTGGTTAAGGGGAGGCAGACCGTTTTTCTGGACCCCCTTGTCCCTAATGTTTAGCCCCACTAGTTTTGAGATTATAAGACGTTCGGCCCATTAGTTTGGCGATTTTAACACTTTTCGCCCCATTTCGTTGTCAATTTTAAGACCTTTCGTGCCATTTAGGTGTCTATTTTTTTCCTGGCGAGCGTCAGCGAGCCTGCATATTTAAGAGGAACCGGCCTTTGGCGGGGAAATTTACAAATTTATCTTGAAGGGTGGTCTAGGGGGTGTTTTTCTATGCTTGATGGAGGTCTAGGAAGGAAACTAAAAAAAAATATGAATAAATTAATTAATAGACCAAACAAACGGTGAGTCTCCCCTTAAAGAGGAAATATTTCCTGGAGTGGACTAACTGAGGCATATGATGATCATGAAGCCATAGAGTCAAGAGAGATTGTCCTTACACTTTGTTGTGTTTCTCCTGTCTTCCTTGGGCATTGATTGCCAGAAATAAAAGACCAGATTATTATTATTATTATTATTATTAGTGGACCAAGAATGTCTATACAGTATTTAACTTGTCAGAGAAATTATATATATACAGTACAGTATATATAAACAAAACAAAGCTACAGGGTATTTCTTGGAGTGTATTTGCAATCAAGATAAGGAACTTGATCATTAACTAATTATTTGTTTCTTTAACTTTTTACTATAGAGAGAACAAAAATGTCTTGGGGATTTTTTTTTCTCAACATTCCGACTACTTATGGGTTAAGGTATTACGCTCATAATAAATAGTACTGTAATCTCATACGTGTCAGTCAGTCACTCAGTAGCCAACCCTTACTCCCACAAGGGGTAGGGAGGATCAGCAAGAGACACAAGAATGGAAAAAAGAGGTGACAGCCTGACAGGAGAAGAACATAACAGTTCGCCCACAAAAAGCAAGCACACAAGCATTCAGAAGCATCAATCACTCATCAACCCCCGAAATCAATGGCTTCACCTCAGATGTTGGGTAATAGTACTGTAATCTCATACTGATAACTTTATAAATAGGTATTAGAAAGTATCTGCAGTACTGTGGTAATTGAGCTTGATCAGATGGTTTCAACATCGACTGACACTTTCCTACATGTAAAACTAGATCACATAGTTTTAAACCTAACTTGACACTTTGCAGACGTGTACTATGGTGGTGAGGCGTTGTCGGTGGAACAGCCTCAGAGCCTGGCTTGTCCATTCTGTGGCAAGATGGGCTACACAGAGACGTCTCTACAGGACCACGTCACCGCAGACCACCCTGACACTGCTAATGAAGTGGTTCGTTCAAGGATATTATTATTATTTGTTGGTGTGGAAAGTTTTTATTTAAGATATACACAGTAGAAATAATATATATTAGGATCTATACCTTAATTTTTTTTTTTTTTTTTTTTAACTAAAAGCTGTTAGAGCATAAATAGATGCCAGTGTTAGGGAGAGAGTTCATACTTTGTAGCTAATATTCCAAGAACAAATATAATATGGCAAACACATGTAAGCATGCTCCAAGGTCTTTAAAAATTACTGATGATATGAGGGAGTGTAACTTGAGAGTGTTGCAGGTGTGTCCGATATGTGCATCAGTGCCGGGCGGTGACCCCAACCACGTGACGGATGACTTCGCTGCTCACCTCACACTCGACCACCGCTCAGGAGCACCCAGGGACCTCATATCCTTTTATACAAGCAGTGTTATACAGTGTCGTCATTATTTTGTTGGATGGGGTTGAACATAACCTGCTTCCAATGGCTTCATTTCTCTGTATGTAAGTCATGTGTTTCCTTCATGCTGGGGTCTGGGAAACCCAATGCTAATGGCCGGGAATATGAAAGTTGCTCTGAACTACTTGGATGAGAACATGTTAGCGAAGATTATAAAAAGTATGATTAGACCAAGATTGGAGTATGCAGCAGTGGTGTGGTCCCCGCATCTTAAGAAGCATATTCACAAGTTAGAAAGAATCCAGAGGGCAGTTACTAGATTGGTTCCAAGTCTTAGAGAACTGCCATATGAAAGGAGGCTAGACAAATTAAATTTACCGAGTCTAAAAGAGAGAGAGCGGGGAGACATGATAATGATGTACAAATGCACCCGAGGGCTGGAAAGGCTGGATAGGGAGGATATATTAATCATGGATACAGGAATAACTAGAGGCCACAGCTACAAAGTAAAAAGACCTACCTGCAAGAACGATATCAGGAAGTTTAGCTTCCCCTATAGATGTATTGACAAATGGAATGGGCTGGAGGAGGAGGTGGTGGGGGCAAGGAACATTCATATTTTCAAGAAAAAATTTGATGAAATTAGACTGAGAGACGGGACAACACGAGCTTAGCTCAACCCCTGTAAACTACAATTAGGTAAATACAGTATGATATTTTTAAAAATTTAATTCATAACGTACAGTACCTGTTTTTAGAAGAATTACAGAGTCATCACTATTAGCAATGAGGGTTCTCCCATCGCATAAGGGAGAAACCTTATGCTTCATGTGCGAGATTAGTGTGCTGCTTTATGGCAGTGAGAGATAGACAGTCAAGAGAATGATGCCTAAAGACTTGTCCTGTAATGAGTATAGCGAGATAAATGTGTAATTCTCCAGTGAAACCGGGACTAACAAGAGCAGAGTTGAGAATACTTATTATAGAATTTATCAATGAGCTGATGTGTTATTATAAGTAAATACTTATTGGCAACTCTATGCATATAGCAACACTAATAGTAGCAGGACAAAGGTATCTTTGTAAAATATTGTACTGCCAATGTATCAAAATATTCCATCTTGATTTTCACTTTCAAAGTGAATTATTCAATACCTTGCCATTATTTCTACACTTCATCATTTAGTTTATGCTGCTCATACTATTACTCATAACTCTCTTTGAATATCTGTCCATATTTGTAACTACTTTCACAGCATGGAGTGCTTAACAGAGATACTGAGAATCAAAATGGTGGCCAGTGATCGGACTCCTGAAGCTCTTTGCCCGATTGTGTTATTCTATGGGTACCCCTAATACCTCCCTATATGTCACGACAGGTCGGAGCTGCCACTCGCCACCACCATTCAAAACTCTAATGTATTTATATTTACATTTTATAAGAAACTCGGACTACTATTATTGCACAATAACATGATAATGAGGATAGCTGATATTGTGAGCTATGCTCTTTAAACTTTACTTTATGTAACTTTGAACATTTTCTCTTGCATACAAAATATATTGTGGGTATATCCTTAACGTCTATGTCACGATGAGCCATCTGGGTCACGCCACGGGGTGCGTAGGATACCACACCAGGGCCGCGGGATCAGCAGGGGCGTCGCCAGGAGGAACATGACCTTCGGGTGAGTTGTACCACGACACATTATTTTTAACACTTATAATTATATGAGGTCTAGCTTTCAGCTTGTAGATAATACTGTACTGAGCTTTATCTTCCCCGCAACTGAGTGTGTACTGCGCGTCGTGGTGGGACGGGAAGAGTTGCCACCAAGCATGTGTTACCATGGTTATCTCATAGCCACACATACTTTGGTGGGATAGTTTGGGGTCGGGACTTCCCGCCACCCGGGGCTGGTAGAGGGTGAGGGCTATCCCGTCAGCTGGAGTCAATGGCTTAAAAGGGAACTTGGTTAGTTAGTTTAGTTATTGGCTGAGGTCTCTTTATAACTGAGAAAAATAACTTCAGGCAAACATGGTAATTTTACTTGATTTACTTATTAGCTCCAAGCAACACTTCTTTGAAACCCTGCCGACTCCAAGAAGCTGACAAGCCAATTTACATACGGTACCCAGACTGATCTTAGAGATTCCGTAAGGGCTAGTTAAAGTAAATATCTAGGCCTTGTCCTAGAACTGGGGTGTTGCCTTTGAATTATCGTTTAAGTAGATTTATATCTGAATCTAGAATAATAATCCCAACTTTTACTTCCATTTTAGTATTAATATAAGCATTACAATACAGAGCCATGTAACTGCTCGGTTCTCTCATTTTAAGAAAGAAAAATGCTTGTGATAAACATAACTTAAAGGATCTAAATTTAGTAACCATATATTATTTGTAGTCTACCTAATCCACTTTTCTCCTTGGTAGGTAAAATATATGTAGACTTGTAATATATATTTATTTGTGTCTGTGTTTAGGAGCGTGAGCAGCGGACTGTTCTCGCCGTCGTCGCGTGAGTCGATGGACCCCATCGCGGAGCTGTTGTCTCAACTGTCGGGAGTGCGACGAGCCACGGCAAGTGACACCACCTCTCCCTCACCCGCCTCTCAGCTCCAACAGTTGCAGATTCAGTTAGAACGGCAGCAGGTGGCCACTCACCCGCCCAGCCAGGTCCTACCTTACTTTGGTGCTCCTCTCAGCTTCATGCCCGTCACTACCCGGTTTATTGCTGGTTTTATCTTCCTCACACGCAGAGAGTCCCAGTCCCGTTTATACTTATGGTTTGGGTGTTTTTGTAGGTGGCTGGACAACTCAACCTCTAGACCATTTCAACCAGTAGATCTCAACCAGCGTCAACTCAAAAAGTACTTGTTAGGTTAGAATTTTATGTTTTAACCCCATTGATACCAGACCACTCAAAGTTCTTGAGTGTTATGCACCAAGTTTTGAATTTGCCGTAGGTACCAAAATCAGATGTATTTAAAAGCAGTTAATATGATACTGTCATCGGCAATAGCCTACCATGTATGATGATGGCGTTCAATGATGCTGATATTTGCATCATAATTATGAGCAGGTTATGTTGGCAGTGGTTCAGTTGTCCCTGGTTGAGTTGGCACTGGTTGTGATCTACCGGATGGAATGGTCTATCGGCTGAGTTGTCCGGGAACTGTTTTTGTAATGCTTGCGTTTTTTCTCCCGTTTGTTTGGTTCCCACTCCACTTTTAGGGTTGACGTATTTCCTGCCCCCCCCCCCCCTCAGTATTACTATTAACTTGTTGGTAGCGCGGACTTTCAATTAGGCGTCCGTAATCTAACGCATTTTAAGTAGTGGACAGACGGTATTCCTAGAAGCTTGTAGATGTTGGTGGAATAGCCAGTTCATGTGGGGTGGTTCTGTTAGTGTACAAGAAGAATAAGAAAGAAGTGTTAGATTAAGGGGGGGACGGTTGTTTTTTCTGGTCTCCCTTCTCCCTCATGTTTTTAGCCTAATTAGCTTTCAGATTCTATTACGTTCGGCCCATTAGTTTGGCGATTTTAAGACCTGTCACTCTATTTCTTTGTCAATATTAAAACATTTCGTTCTATTAAATTTTAGGTGTCTATTTTTTTTCCCGGCAGGGATATTCTTCGACCGAAAAATGTAAAAATTTACCTAGAAGGGGAATCTTGGGGATGTTTTTTAAAGCTTGATGGAGGTCTAGGGAGGAAACCAAAAATATAAAAGATAAATACATCGACCGATAAATAAACCCTTCCCCCTTAATGTATATACAGTACTGTAGTGTCAAAATGTATAATAATTAAGGTATATACATCTTGTCACTAAATGTAGTAATCTGACTACAGTACTGATTCTTTGTGCGTATCTAGCACTGTTGCTTATTAATCGGACCACCACATAGAACTGACCACTTGTAAGTTTCGTTCTATAAGGAAGTTTGAGCTGTAGATATTGATAGTCAACAGAATTAACTGTTTAATTGTGGTTGTAGTACATAAAACCTAATTCCACATACCGGTACTCTTAGCCATTAGAAACCTACATAATTATTGTATTTCTATTTACCATCGATGTCTATGACTCCGTCGTCGACACCTGCCCGGGATGTAACACAGCACCCCATACCATTAAACACATCATAGAAGACTGCATTTCACACAACCACATACGCCAACAACACAATCTACACTCAATGAGAGCTCTGTGGGAAAGCCCGATCGTGGCCATGGCCTTCCTCAGGGACTCGGGGCTGTTCGGCCAGGCAGCTTAGGGAACAACAAAAACAACAACAACAGACATTAGAATCCTACATAATTATTGTATTTCTAGTTACCATCGATGTCTACAGCTCCAACTTCCTTATAGCCTGAAACTCTCAAGTGGTCAATTTGGCTAGTCTAACCTGAAAGTCTTGAAGTAAGGGCGATTCGTTGATTTTTGTGGTAGGACTGACCAAACCCGGGAGTAGCCAATTTTTCGTAGTTGACTGGAGGTTGTCGTAGGCGGCGGTGGTAGTTTGGGAGGCGGTGTGCAAACTGCTGCTTGGAATATAACCTTGATTTGATATAATATTGAGTGATACTGAGTGAATATAATATTGAGTGATACTGAGTGAATATAATATTGAGTGATACTGAGTGTGAATATATAAACTATTACTGGGGTAAGTGGGCTCCTTGCAAATGTAGTGCAGTGATACTCCATGGTTCTTGTTGTTTTGTTTTGCTATTAGAATTTTCAGGATTGATTTATTAATGTATTTATCATGCATTTAATTATATATGGAATATAAATTACTGTGTGTGAAATTACAGTCATAAATCAGTTCTATTTGCATTCATAAAAACAGTAGGTCCATGAATTTACTAAAAGCTGTGGGTATGTGTTTAATGTGGTGCATGTTGCCGGTCTGTTGTGTCCTTAACCCTCGTAGTACAATAACCACTTTTAGTTTATTATATTGTGGTTATAGAAAAGGTCTCTCATGGTCAGAAAGTTGACCCTTCTTCAGGTAAAGTCAACACACCCTCTCCCGCTGCCCTCTCAAAAGACCGATGTCATCTCGCCCTGGGCCCTTTGGGAGCCCGAGCATCTGGATTGGCTTTGGTCTACTGGACTCGGGACTGTTTGGCCAGACAGTCTGGGGAACTACAACAAAAACACTAAAGCCACCACATTCCATATACATACATGTACACTGCAGTATATGTATGAATGTATATACTCAGGCACATACCCCATAGCTGGGGGTGGCCGACGTGAGACAGAGCCCGAACAGGGACAACACAACACAATATACAAAACAAAATAATTAATTCACACACATCTAGGTTGCCCAGGAGAAGGCCCAGAGACCAAGGATCACTAATGTCCTCCGGCCCCAGACCTCCCGGAGAGGTTCCGATCTCGGCAAGCAGACATGCAGCCGAGCACACCACAATACCTGCCCACCTCACATCCAGGCATGACCCTTCATATACACTGGCTCCCCGGGCCAGGCGCCTGACGGACTATTATCTAGCTCAACTGGCGTCTGACACCCTCTCCCAACGACCGCGTTATCACTCTTCTACTGTATTCATAAGCATTACATACACATACATACATAACATTTTAAGACTGAGTGCTCCACATCTACGTGCAGTTTCAGTCTCTTCTCCATTCATTCATATTCATTACACTGTTTATTAAAATAAATAATTAGCTTCCCAACAGTCTTGATACAATCCCAACCACAAATGTAATCCCCTCATTTTCAAGTTCCAAGGCAAGAGACCACCCCCTTGAAGAAACCAGCCGAGGAACAAACTCCATAAGTGGATCTACTCAAACTCCACTAGGAAAAATCAATAATATATTTAAAAGGACTAGATACACACACACTAAAAATCTTCATTGCAGTTACCATAACCAACATCACCATTCTAATATTTTGATAAGTTGTTTTGTCTTTTTACTGTGTTCGTCCAGGTTTTGGTTTGTTTATTTTGCAAGTTTTACATAATAATTTCCACATAATGATTTTGATAAGTTCTTTTGTCTATATATTGTGCTATTCTTGTTTTGGTTTGTTTGCAAGTTTTACATTTTAATTACTAGACGTGTGAAACCTTATCTAAATGTTCCTAGTACTGTACAGTAGTGTCATTTATAACTATACATGTACTGTACTGGTGATTTATAGGGTAGGCTATAAATTAAATGCAATGGCAACTTAGTTTTGTTGAGATTAGATGATAAAAAAATGCTTGGAGCTGTAACTATTTTGAATTTGCAGCTAGCACCATATTCAAGTACAGGTATTAGTGAAATATATTTATGAAACTCCACAACTTAACTGAAATGCATCCTAAACACAGCAACCAAACATTAACTATAGTCTCAACACAAAATATAGCTAAACCGATTCGTAATACTTTAAAAATTTCAATTTGTTTATCACAGTTTTGTTTTTAAAGAATGCGGGTCACTACCTGGATTATGATGTGGACGTTGGGCTTCAGTTGACGTCTTTGGAATGTTTGCATATATATGAGAATGGTTTTTGTTGTTGCGCTTCCCCAGGCTGCCTGACCGAACAGCCACAAGGCCAAGGCCATTACCGAGTGCCACCACAAAACCCTCCCTGCCTACCACAATAAAGCCTGGGTGACTGAAGCCACTCCATGGCGGGGAGCTGAGGAGGGTGCGGAAACGCCCGGGAAACCAAAGCCCCACCTAGAGCCCTGTGCCCCTCAGCAATTATGAAGAGAAAGTTGAGGGGCAAAGGAAAAATGTGACGCTTTAGCTTCCAATCTGCCAACTTCTAGGTTGGCAGATTGGGAGATCAATCCACGGAAGAGACGCCGTCACTTGAGATCTAGAAAATATATAAGTAAAAGGAACAGTCAGAGTAAGCTATAGGTATGGCAGAGATCGCTCAACTCTCACTCTGATAGACCAGCCCATCACCAGTATATGAGAATGGTCGTTTATCATGGCACCTGACACGACCTCCCGAAATCCATCCTACAGAATCCTCCTTTCGTCGCAAGGACAGAGTCCACCTGGCCAGGTTGAGATGTGGGCACCATCCAGCTCTTCTGAATCTGAACTATCGGAAGAGACTGGATGACTCCGTCGACGACACCTGCCCATGATGTAACACAGCACCACAGACCATTAACCCCTTCAGCACGATGACGCCTTTCTACCTTTGATCCTGGCTAAAATGAGACGATTTTATGCAGCTTAAGAAAGATACCTCTTATTTAGAGGGTTTTTTGGAGATTGTGTTTACTCCTTTGAATCCAAGAGGTAGATTTTAAGCTAAAGAAAATAAACTAATTACAACCAGAATGTGATGAAATTATGTCATTGTGCTGAAGGGGTTAAACACATCCTAGAAGACTGTATTCCACACAATCACTTATGCCAACAACATAATCTACACTCCTTGAGAGCCCTGTGGGAGAGCCTGATTGTGGCCATGGCCTTCCTTAGGGACTTGGGGATGTTCGCATGTATGAGTATGAGAGATTGTATGTGTATTTAACTTTGACCTTTACCATGGAGTGTTAAAGAATGTGGTACTGTACTTGCCGGTAAATCACTTATGACTTCTCTTGTTTGTGAAGGGGGATGTTGGGCAAGTGTGACAACCTATATTTTATGCTACGGTATTAAGGGGGTTGACCTGTTTTTTTCTCTCTTTCTCTGGCTTATATCTATTCGGCCCCATTCAGCCTACTGTTTTAAGACTTTTATTCTCATCCAGGTGTCGATTTCTTCCTGGCGAACGATAACGAGCCAGTATTACTTATACATACAAGTTTACAGACCGCTTCATCCACAGAGAGTGTGGTTTTAGTCTCTTTACTGTAGTACAGTACAATAATGACTTAACCACAACGCAGCCCCATTATGTCATCACAGTGGCTGATGTTGATATAGTGCTAACAGTGTCTCAGCAAAACTCAACAAAGTCTCCCTGAAACACTTGCACCTGGTGAATCCGCACCACACCAGCTTTAACTACGCTACAATAAGGCAGTAACAAGGAATTACCGTGACTGCTACAGAGGCTGACTGCACCACCGAAGTGGTGGGCAGTGTGGTCGCTGCATCCCTCCGAAAACTTGTATTGTATGGAGAAACCCAGCTTGGCCGGAGACAATACTACAAATTCAGCCTGCTATCAAAATATTTTTAAAAATATGCTGGCTTGCTACCGCTTGTCTGGAAAAAATTGACACCTGGATGGGGATAAATTTCTTAACCCATTGCGGGAGGCTTTTAAAGCCTGTAGAATCAAGTGTGAGGGAGCGGGAGCGCGATAGGCCACACGTCCTTCCCCCAGCCAGCCGGCCGAGGCACTGAGGGCTCTGGCCTCTGAGTCAGAGTCTCACGAGATATACAGCGCTGCCAAAGACAAATGTAGCGCGACATTAGCGATAATTGCTAATTTTAGCGAATGTCTATGGTAGCGCTGAGAGTGAGAGCTACGAAGCTCGTTTTGGTGTCATTTTGAACCTATTTTCTTCTAGTTTTGTCTGAATACTGTACATTTAATTTCATTCAGACACTTGCCTAATCAATCAGGAGTGCCTGAATGAGCCCTAATATGGCAGAAATATGCCCGCAGCCAAAGTGTTAAAATAGTAGGCTGAATGGGGCCAAATGGATACAACCCAGAGAGAGAGAAAATGAATGAGGTGAGGCCCCTTAACATTTTAAACCCTTCCAGCACGGGCGACGTTCTTTTGATATTATTCTGGCTACTGTTAGATGACTTTATTCAGTTTAGGCCCCGCTGTTAGGGAGCCACCTTGTCACGGTGGCGGGGCTTGAAGCGTGGCCGGTTGTCTCTGTTCCTGGGGGGGTCCACAGACCTTCTTAGGATTGGGGCCCCGCCGACCTCGTGGCTAAGACCTCCCTCCTCGTTGGTTTCCAGAAGCCTGCGAGGTACCTCTTTTCTGTTTTATTTTTTATTTTTATTTTTTTTTATTTATTTTTTTTTTCCCCTCTACCTTTGTCATTTTCTTTACTTCACCTTCTTTTATCGTTGCCGGCTGGACTATTCTTTATGTTTTGGTGGAGGGTGGATGTGGACGGCGTTCCCTTCCACCCGTAGAACTGTAGTACCTGACGTGCCCGCACGAGGGGAATCTTTTATCGTCAAATCTCGCCCTCTGTGCTGGACCCGAAACTGACGAGTTGACCGCCCATTAGGCACAGGGGGTCGGGGTGTATATCCGGGTTTGACTCCTAGGGCATGTACCTTGTCCTCTAATTTGTGGCTCCGTGGTGGGTGTGGAGCTTCTCCCGGATGAACCATGTTACCTTCGTATTATGGAGCCTTCTTCTGGATCTTCGATCACCGGCGCTGGCGATGATATGGCTGATGTGTTTGTCTCTCCTTCCTTGCCCGTCCTCTCCTCAGTTGGTGGTAGCTCTTTGCCTACCACTATACCGGGTCCTTTACCGACCCATGCGCTGTCTATGACCGTCCATTCGACCTCTGCTCCACATACAGTTCCGAGCCTAGTCGTGTCAAGTTCTCTTGGCGCGTCTACCTCCTCTACGTTCGCTTCCTCCCTAGCCGCTCACTCAGTTCCTGCCCCTTTGACCTCTTCCGTGTCCCACTCCGTTCTACCTGATCAGCCCTCTTCCATGCGACCGTTCGCTCTCTCCTCTGCTTCCTCTTCCACTCTTCTTCCCTCGTCCTCATCCACTTCCTCGGTTTCTTCCCCTTCCTCTCGTATAGTCACTTTCGAACCGTATCTCCCACTCATTCCACATTCTTCTTCTTTTCCTTCTCCTCCCGTTACTTCCGCTCCTCGCCCTCGTTCTTCTGTTCTCCCTTTATCCTCACTCTTTGCCCCTGCTGACTTTATTAAGTTCTTCTCAGTCCCCGCCTCAGCTCCTCTTGCCGGAGATGACCTCCTGTTCCACCTGCGTCTCCTTCAGCAGGTGGGCAGGGATGTCACCTTCCACTCCCGCCATGATGACTCCCGTCTCGTTACAGTCCAGAACGAACGTCAGGCTGCTGCTATATCGACAATTGTAGACTTCTCCGGAACTTCTATCCCAGCCCTTAAAGACCAAAGGCTGAACTCTTGTACCGTCCTGATCCCTCCTTCCATCCGTCTCGGTGGTCGGCAGTTCGCGGACTGTGCCGACCTTATTAAGGATATTGTTGTTGCTCAAGACCATGTCGTGGTTAGTCTTGTCTGCTACACCATCCCACCTCACACCAATCGCCGCCATCCCGCCAATATCGCCAAAATCACGTTCGATGGTCGGTCTCTCCCTTCTCACGTTATTGTCGGCAGTACTCGCCTGACCATCACTGAGTCCCTACCACGTCCTCAGCAGTGTCGCGGTTGCTGGCGCTTTGGGCATCCTGTTAAGTACTGTCGCTCTTCCACTCCCGACTGCCCTAGGTGCCCACGCTGTGCACAATTTGGCCATCTCGTCGGTGACTGCCAGTCTCCGATACGATGCTGCCTAAACTGTCAGGGCTCCCATTCTGCTGTTTCTCGAGATTGTCCCGTTTTCAAATTAGAGTCTGAAGTTACGATCCTTAAGACGATGCACGGCCTTACTCATTCTACAGCTCGTCAGGCAGCTCGCCGCTTGGGCTTCTCCCCTCATCCGTTTTCTACTGTTCTATCTCCCCCTCCCGTCTCCTCCGCTTCTTCCGCCCCCCCCCCGTTGCGCTTCCATCATCCTCGTCCTCCTCTCCCTCTACTTCTCCAGTTCCGTCGTCTGTCCCTTCCTCTCCTCCTTCTTCCTCTCCTTTAGTTTCTTCTGTCTCCTCCGTCCCCTTGGCTGTCTCATCGTGTTCTCTCCCTTTATCTAACTCTTTCTCTGTTCTTAACTCTTCTACTCCTCCTTCCACCCCCCTCCTTCCACTACTCTTCCTCGCTCCACTTTTTCCGGTTTGTCTCAACGCCCCATCCACCAGCGTTCTCGTCCGAAGCCGCCTCCTCGTTCTCTTCCTCCGTCCTCGTCTCAAGATTCCCTCCCGGCTTCCTACCTCCTCTACCAAACTAGTTTCGAAACATTTGCCCCGTTCCTCCCTTTCTTCCTCTCCCGCCTCCTCTTCTAAACGCAGGGACCACCTCCACAGTGTGCGGAGCCCGAGTCCCATTGGGAAGAAGAAAAAGCTCCCTCCTTTCTCCCCCCCTTCTCCTCTTTCTTCTTCCTGTGTCCAACCCCCCGATTCCTTAGACTTATCCTTTGAATCTTTGCCCAAGATTGAGGAGTATATTCTTTCTTCTCATCCGCCGCCTATTTTCGTTTCTGCCGACGTTCATCCCATCCCTTCTACGCTCCCCCCTACCCCTCTCCCGCCTTCCCCTACCACTCTCCCTCCCTCCTCTGGCCTTCTCCCCCCCCCCCCCCCCCCCGGGGCCTCTCCTACTCGTTCCTCATCCTCCCGACCCTCATCCTCCCGTCCTTCCCCCTCCCTCCTCTTCCCTTCCTCCCTCTCCCTCTAGCCCTCCTATCTCATCTTCTCCTTCCCTATTAAGCCTCCCCATGCCACCTGGTTTTCAGTATTCCCCTCTCCCTCCTTGTTCTTCCTCGTCCCCCATTCCTTCCATTATTACTCACCGTTCACCTCCTCAGTCTTTTCTTCGTTGTACATCAGTCTGTGTGTTCTTATTTTTCTTGTTCTGTGTGCCTCTTTCTTTCCTCTTCTATGTATGCGTCTTTCACGCTGTTTGCTGTATTTTGTGTGTCTGTGTTGTATTTAGTGTATATATTTTCTTCCCACTTGTGTGTTACTTTTGTTGTTTTCTATTTTTTGTCCTTTCTTTGTTTTCTTCTATTTTTCTGTTACTTTCTTCTCTTTTTGTTTTGCTTTGTTTTTTGTTTTATGTTTTTTTTTCCTCCCTTGTTCCTCTTTAGTTCGACGTGTTTTTGTTCCGCCTCTCTAATATGTGTTTGTATATATCGTTTTTATTCTCTCTTTTAACCCTTAAAGATCGGGGTCGGACTTAAGTCCGGTTCCAATTTGCAGCAAGTTAGGAGCATTATTAAGGCATTTAAAGGTTTAAAATCGAGTGCAAATGGCCGGGAGTGCAGCGGGCCAGACAGCCGACTCCCAGGGCTTACCGCCGCCCATTAACTCATGTTCCCTATGTTCTCGAGAGGCCGGCAGTGTAGCCAGTAGTGAGCATAGCTGGGAAAAATATGCCGCTATACGCTAAACTCCCATGTTACTGGTATCACTGTATGAGAACCATGAGTGCTACGTAGCTCGTTCTGGTCTCATTTTGAAGCTTTTAGCGCCTAGTTTTTTGCTAAATAATTTTGTTTTCATGCAGATACTTGATTTATCATGCAGGAGGGCCTGAATATGCCCAAATAAGCCCAAAACCCCGCTAGACAAGGGTTAAAGCTTCTTTTCTCGTACTTTCTTTTTAGTCTTTTTTTAGTAGGCCTATGTTCATTTTGCAATGGAACCTTCGCAGTTTTTCTCTTCAGAGAGACGATTTGCGTTTTTTACTCTCTTCCCATTCCCCTAAGGTTGTCTGTCTCCAGGAAACTCGTCTTCTTTCTCCTCCGATTCCTGTTCCTGGCTACCGTTTTATCAGTTCTCCTCATTCTCTTTCAGACACTTGTATTCTCCTTCACCACTCTGTTCCTTATGAAGAGTTTTCCTGCCCTACTTCCCCTTCCCTCCCTTGCACCTTTGTTAGGGTTTTTCTTGGTCGATGGATTACGGTTGTTTCTCTTTATTTCTCTCCTTCTGTTCCCGTCGATTTTGGCTCTTTTACCATGTTTTTGGCTCGGCTACCTCCTCCGTTTTTATTGCTTGGTGATTATAATTGTAGGCACACCTTGTGGGGTGATTCTGTCATTACCTCACGTGGTCGTGCATTAGAGTCTTTCATTACTAATAATAACCTCTTTCTCCTTAATACTGGTTCCATGACTCATTTTGATGCTAGAAAACGTTCTTTTTCTTGTCTTGATCTTTCTTTGTGTTCCCCTTCCCTGTCTCTTCTTTTTCATTGGTCTGTTTTGGAGGATTCTCTCTATAGCGACCATTTCCCTGTTCTGCTCTCTCCTACCTCCTATTCTCCTGTCCCTGATCCTCCTCGTTGGTGCTTCCAGCGTGCGGACTGGTCTACTTTTGCTTCATTATATATCCCTTCCTTACCTCCGTCTGATTTTTCATCTGTCCGTGATTTACTGGCCTTTTTTCTGGTCACAGTTTTGAGTGCTGCCTTAGTCTCTATTCCTCGGACTTCCCGTCCTTTTACGTCTAAATGTGTTCCTTGGTGGTCCCCGAACTGCTCCAAGGCTCTCCGCGTTAAACGGGCTTCTTGGAAGAGCTTTCGTCGTAAGCGTTTTACTCCCGCTCATGATCGTTCTTTTATACTTTTTTGTAAGGCGTCTGCCTTCCTCCGTCGCACAGTCAGGTCTGCTAAACATCAAAGTTGGGTGTCCTATGTTTCCTCCATTACATCCTTTACTCCTGTTCAGTCCGTCTGGAAGCGCATTCGCAAGATTTCGGGCAAGCGTTTACCTCCTCATTCTCCTGTGCTTCATGTTGATGGGGAGTCTGTTGCTGACTCGGAGGCAGTCGCCGATCGTTTGGGTCTCTACTTTAGCTCAGTCAGTAGTGGCTCTCATCTCCCCCCAGAATTTCATTCACTTAAAGCCGTTGCAGAGACTTCTCCAGTTGTTTTCACTCTGTCTTCGGAAGAGTCGTACAACGCCCCGTTTTCTTCACGTGAGTTGCTCTCCGCTCTTCGTGCCTGTAAGGCTACTTCTGAGGGTCTTGATGGCGTCCATAATTTAATGCTTAAGCATCTTTCCTCTGAGGCTTTGGTAATTTTATTGGCTCTTTTTAATAAGGTTTGGTCGTCTGGTGTTTTCCCTCCTGCATGGAGTTCTGCTCTTACTATTCCTTTTCTTAAGCCTGGTAAGTCGGGTTTCTCGCCCCAAGACTATCGCCCTATTGTCTTGATGAGTTGCTTATGCAAGCTGTTTGAACGGATGGTTCATGTCCGCCTGATGTGGCTTCTCGAGTCACGTCAGCTTTTGTCTTCGACCCAGTTTGGTTTTCGGCGTGCTCGGTCCACTATCCACCCTTTACTTAGTTTGGAGACCTACGTCCGGTCTGCTTTTGCTCGCCATGAGTCAGTTCTTGCTGTTTTCTTCGATCTCGAGAAGGCGTACGACTCCACGTGGAAGCATCATATTTTATGCCAACTCCGTTCTTTTCATATCCGTGGTAATATGGGCGTCTTTATTCGTAATTTCCTTTCTTTTCGTTCTTTTCGTATCCGGGTGAATAACTCGTTTTCTCGGTTATTCCCTCAGATAGAAGGTGTACCTCAGGGTTCCGGTTTAAGTACTATCCTCTTTCTCATAGCCATTAATGGCATTATCTCTTCCCTTCCGGCTAAGGTCAGGTCCTCCTTATATGTCGACGACTTTGCGATCTATGCTGCTGATTCGGATAT
This sequence comes from Paralithodes platypus, assembly GCA_032716605.1. Taxonomy (NCBI): domain Eukaryota; kingdom Metazoa; phylum Arthropoda; class Malacostraca; order Decapoda; family Lithodidae; genus Paralithodes; species Paralithodes platypus. Next base: position 8,497,132 of record CM064490.1, read on the forward strand.
TGTTGCGTTACGCTCCCTTATCCAATCAGCAATTGTTGCTGCCTCGTCATGGGCCACTTCTCATGGGTTTCGTTTTTCTACGACTAAATCTTGGGCTATGTCTTTCACTCGTCGCCACGTTATCCTGCGTCCTTCTCTTGAACTGTATGGTTCCGTTTTACCTTATCGCTCTTCAACTACCTTCTTGGGTCTTGTCTTTGATTCCCGTCTTAACTGGGCAGCTCATGTTACCTCTGTTAAGGTTGCTGCTTTGCACCATCTTCGTCTCCTCCAGACCCTGTCCCACCTCACTTGGGGTGCGGACCGTGCTCTCCTTCTTCGCCTTCACGTTGCCCTTGTTCTTTCTAAACTATTATGGTTGTCAGGTTTACTCATCAGCCTCCGACACAGTCCTCCATAAACTTGACTCTGTTCACCATTTCGGTTTACGTCTTGCCTTGGGTGCTTTTTGCTCTTCCCCTGTTGAAAGCCTCTATGCTGAATCCGGCATCCCTTCTTTGTACCGACGTCGGGCCCTTCTCTCTCTCCGGTACTACGCCCGGTCGCTTCAGTTTCCTTCCTTGCAGACCTCTCTTCTTCCTACTGTTCCTGTTCCATCTCATTCTCTCCTTCGGCCCCCTTTCCTTTCTCATTCTTCGTTTTCCCCCTTCCACGTTCTTCCGCTACAGCTCAGTGAGTGTCCTCCTTGGCTCCTTCCTCGTATTTCCTTGTGTCCCTCTATTCTTCCTTGTTTTAAGTCCTCTACCCCGCCCCCAGTTCTTTGTTCTCGTTTCCTTGTACACCTTACACAGCATTCTTCTTCTACCCCGGTTTACACTGATGGCTCCCGTTCGTCTTCTGGCGTCGGGTTTGCCATCCTTTTTCCTTCTCGTTCTTATCAGTATTCTCTCCCTTCTCCAGCTGGTGTTCTGACTGCCGAACTGTATGCTATCTTCTTTGCCGTCCGTCTCATGTGCTTCTTTCCTTCTTCCTCCTTTACTCTTTTTTCTGACTCTTACAGTGCCCTTCTTCTCTTGCAGTCTTTCCCTGATGTCCATCCGTTGGTTCTTGCCATCCAAGATTGGCTTGTCAGTCTTTCTGCTCGGAAGAAGGTTGTCCAATTTTGTTGGGTGCCTAGCCATGTTGGTGTCTGTGGAAATGAGCAGGTTGATGTTCTCGCTCGCGACGCTACGGCAGTCAGATCAACTCTCTCTATTCCCACCTCTGACTATTATCCAGCTATCTCTGCCTTCTTCCTGTCTTGCTGGCAAACCATGTGGTCTTCTCTTTCCTCTTATAAGCTCCGCACTGTTAAGGCCTCCGTTTCTGCCTGGGCTGACCCCTCTCACCGTGTTCGCCGTTGGGAGACTGCGTTGGCCCGGCTTCGGATAGGCCATACCAGACTTACCCACTCCTTCCTCATGTCCAGCTCGCCTCCACCACTTTGCTCCCGGTGTGGCGTTCAGCTTTCTATTTCTCACATTTTCCTTGACTGTCCTCTCTTTTCTTCGGCCCGTCGACGTTATTTTCCCTTTCTATTTTCCCTTGGTCGTCGTCCTTGTCTTGCCGATATCCTCTCAGAGTCCCCTTTCTTTTCCGTTGACCACGTAATGGCTTTCCTTTCCTCTCTCAGGCTCCTTAACGATATTTAAATTCCTTTCCTTCTAACACTATCCGTTTCCTGCTTTAGTGCCATATGGCCTTTGTTGCCTGGTGCTAGAAATGTATTAATGTTATGTTATTCAGTTTAGGAAGAACCTCTAGCGATGAAAAGGCTGCCAACTATCTCCATAAACTCTTTGAACTACCACAGAACCTTCCTAAGCTTCATAAAATCTTCTAAATATATCTAGAATCAATGAAAAAAGAGATGGCCTATACTGAAAGGATTTAATACTGATGTGTGTGTATTATTATGTTCTCTCCACCAACCAACTCTACTCCTAAAATCGAAATTAACAGACACATGTGGGAGTCCGGGGATTCGAACCCAGGATGCTCACACCGAAAATCAACACACTATGCACTGCACCACAAAGACAGTTAAAGAATACTGCACAAGCCTACGATTTATTATGCAATTTCGAATCGTGCATACCAATCTTAGCATGTACAATATCCCAACTGCGCTATCGGAGGCTATGCATAGGTGAAAGTAAATAGTAATTAATGGGGCACTTAACCCTAGGGAAGACCTCTCGATAAATTACTACTGAACCCGAATGAATTATTATGTTCTCTCCACCAACCAACTCTACTCCTAAAATCGATTAATGAAATTAACAGACACATGTGGCAGTCCGGGGATTCGAACCCAGGATGCTCACACCGAAAATCAATACACTATGCACTGCACCACGAAGACAGTTATTTTGAGATATGCGGTGTAGAATTATTATTTTATTTTAGGCAGTTAGGCAGATATGTGTAAATTTGTGTTTTGTCTGTGTGTTCGTTGTTTTGTTTTGTGTTTTCCCTGTTCTTGCTCGGTCTTGAGTCAGCCACCCCCCCAAAGAAAAGAAAAAAAATGGGAAGAGTGGGGATTGGGCCTGAGTAAATAGAATAGATAGATAGGGGAGATTTTTTATTTTAAAGGGAGATTTCCACCTGGAGAATTTTTTTCTGGACTTCTTTCTCCCTCACATTTAGCCCCATTGCTTTTGAGATTTTAAGACGTTCGCCCCATTAGTTTGGCGATTTTAAGAACCCTCGCCCCATTTATGTCAATTTCAAGACCATTCGTGCCATTTAGGTGTCAATTTTTCCTGGCGAGCGAAAGCGAGCCTGTAATTTAAGGGGAACCGGCCTTCGGCCGGCACATTTTTCTACCGAAAAGTGTACAAATTTATCTTGAAAGGGGTCTAGGGGGAGTAATTTTAAGCTTGATGGAAGTCTAGGGAATCGACTAAAAACCTCCCCTTAACGAACGAGTATTGTAGGTGAAAGGTACAAGCTTGAGCGCTAATAAGGAGGGTTTTCAGTAAGCGTAGCGTTGTTGTTGTTTTTTATCACAAATGCAATTAAGATTTTTGCACATTTTGCATTGAATCTACACATTGTACTGCACATTACAATCTACTACACATATCTTGAAAAGCGTTATGTTGTATATATGGAATTAATTTAATATGTATTATGCAGTAAAGCCCCCTTCTCATTCAGACAAACTGGAGATAGACTCTGACCCTGTTCGTAAATACAAAAATGTTTAAAGTGCGAAAGTCTTTGGTCTTTGGCATTTGCCACAGTCTTTTATACTTTTTAGGTAAAAGTTTAAAAGACCAAAGTTATGTTTGAACTGAATACCATGTTTGGAGTTGTTCGAAGACTGTCATCTATATCACATTAAACAGAGACTAAGGAAGTGAGAGCAGACTTGTGAAAAGTACTTGAAAATACTCTTTATTTCGTGATGATAACCATATATTTCTACTAGTTTCGTTCATCAGCATGTGGGGATTCACTATAAGAAAGTTTAAGAATATGTCCAATAATCCGAAAGTCTTCAAAGCCTTGAATCTGAACGAGCGAGGTTTTTGCTGTATATGTAATAGAAAATTATACAAAGCTATATCGACTTAAACAAATAATATAAATGTAATAAATTATACAAAGCTATTATCGACTTAAACAAATAATATAAATGTAATAAATTATACAAAGCTATTATCGACTTAAACAAATAATATAAATGTAATAAATTATACAAAGCTATTATCGACTTAAACAAATAATATAAATGTAATAAATTATACAAAGCTATTATCGACTTAAACAAATAATATAAATGTAATAAATTGTATTAGACAATAGGAGCTAATGTTATTTTCTTTTGCAGGCGGCTGGTCTGCGGCAACAGTTAGAACGATTACCACGCCGGGGAGGTGGCAGTAGTGGCGGTGGTGGTGTGAACAGTACCAGTGGTGGCGGTGGTGGTGGCAGTGGTAGTGGTGGCAGTCATAGTGGTGTCATGGTGAACATTGGGTCTAGTAACACTGCTAGTGTTGTTACCACACATCACCAACCACCACCACTACTGGTACACACGGCACCACCACACCCTCACCCACACTCTCAGTTCCTCCTTACAAGGTTAGTACTGTGTTTACAACCTTTAATATATTATAACTGTCTTGTGGTGTAATGGTTAGTGCTTAAGATCTGTATGTGGTATCCCAGGTTCCAATCCCAGGAATAGTACATGGTTTCATTAATTTCATTAGGTGTTTTGTGTTGGGAGTGAAAATTATTAATTATATGCGATTAGTTTGCTTGGGAAACAGATTAACTTGCTCATGTAGTAATGTACACCCTATGTGGTGGATTGTGTTCTTTTATTTATAAATTATTATTTTACTTGAGCGTTGTTTCCACATAGCGATTTTGATTAGTTATTTTGTATTTTTACTGTGTGCGTATACGTTTTGGTTTGTTTATTTTGCAAGTTTTACATTATAATATATATAACCTACTTTACTTATAGTCCATAGCGATTTTGATCAGTTCTTTTGCATTTATCTTGTTTTGTCCCAGTTTTAGTTTGTTTATTTTGCAAGTTTTACATTATAATTGCCCTGGGGTGCCCTCACTGTGAGAGCCCCTCAGCTTCCAAGAAGCCTGTGACAGCCCCAGAGTTCTCAAAGTTATGAGATATTATAATGCAAGTCTTTTTTATGTGTATTCAGGACAGTGAAAGTGTTATGTGTTGGTGGTGTAATGGTTTAGATGCTTATGTTCTGGGTATGGTGTCCAGAGTTCGAATCCTAGGAGGATCATATATATATTCAGTCTCATTTCCCTGAGTGCCTTTCTCTAGGCCAGATTCCGTGTCTTGATAGCGTAATGCATAAGTGCGCGGAATTTAGATGTGAGTATCCTAGGTTCGAGTCCTTGGAGTGCCACATGTTTTTGTTGATTTCATTAATTGAGTTTAGGTTTTGTCATTCATCCTCAACACATGGTTAAGCCACTTTCATATGCATCTCAACACTACACTCGATGCCTAGGCACTATTTAAACTCCACACTTGCAATTCAGTCTTCAAAGAAAGCACTGGATCCTTCTCACCATGTGCATCTCATTACATTTAAGTTAGTATGTACTCTTACTTTACTAATGTTTTTCCTCTCTTTATATGCAGGAATACAGTTTACCTCTCATGTGGAAGGAAAGTTCCGTGGACAATGAATACTAATATATGTTTTGTGTTTCAGACTTGGTGAAGGTGAGAGTGAAGGTGAGAATGGTAGTGGTGGTAGTGATCGTGCAGCCTTTGTACAAGAATTACTCTTGTCCACCCTATGTGACCTAAGCTTGAGTCGTGAGGCTCTGGAGGCCGGTGGTCTGGTAACGGGAGTGAGGGGTACCCAGGACACAACACCTGAGGAGGGCAGGTCCACCCGGAGTGTGACCTCTGTTAATGTTGGCACTCAGACTTGTCCTGCTACCACCCCTCCCTCAGGTCCTACCACTCCTGCATCACACACCAATACCAACACCACCACTACTACCACCACCACCACCACCACCCCCCACCACCCGACACACCAGCAGTCCAAATCTGCTGTCAAGCCTGTCAAGGGGGCCAAGGGTGCGATGGTTGGTCGTTCTAGTCCAGGGACACAGCAGCAGACACAGCAGCAGCAACAGCAGCAACAACAGCAACAGCAGCAGCAGCAACAGCAACAGCAACAGCAACAGCAACAGCAGTCAAACGGGAGCGGGGTAGTATCTCGGCCACTGACGGGGATGGGCACAGTGGCCGTCTCTCCTGTGGGGGGTCCCGGGCGGGGCCGGGCCCTCGGGGGGTCCGTGTCCCCCGGTACAGCCCGCAGGAAGATGGCGCGGGGCGGAGTGGAGGGCCGCGCCACGGAGCCTCCCCCGCCTCACTAGTACCCCCTGTTGCCTCTAGTCCAGCCCGATGCCCCACACACCACAACAACAACAACAACAACAACAACAACAACACCACCACCTGCCCATGTCACCCCTGTCCTTGTCCACCCTGCACCTGCCTCTGACCTGCTCACCTCACCTTACCTCACCTGTCCAACACCTTCCTCAACAATATCTCATAGTACCCAACCTCGTGTCTCATATACTCTGTTTATCTTAACCCCTTGAAGCTCTGACGCGTTTTAGCAGTATATTTTTTGGCTATCATTAGACGATTTTATGCGGTTTAGGAAGGATCTGTGGGTATTAAAAGGGTACAGACTATCTCAATCAAGCCTCTGAATTCCATATACCCTTCCTAATCTGAATAAAATCATCTAATCATTACCAGAAAACAGAAAAGGAATGCGTATTGGATCTTGAAAGGGTTAACTGGATCACAAGTTTCATATCTTAGCAGCTGATCAACGTGACTCTTACAGAACACGGAACGTCTACAGCTCTGTTTCCATTAATACAGTTGTTTTCAATTGTACAATACAAAACTACTACCAGTATATCTCTACTTCATATACTGTACATAGTATTGTTTGCAGATATCGAAACAAGTACGATACTGTTACATCTATCCTTGATATAGTATTTTGTAATTGATTATATACAGTATATATATTCCATCATCAAAATAGTCACGGCTCGGTAATCAAGAAAGGGATACAGTACTGCATATTTGTGTATTGGTTAAGGGGGAATGGTTCACTTTTTGGCCGATTTTTGCATGTATTCATTATTTTTCTAGTTTCCTCCCTAGACCTCCATCAAATTTAAAAAAAACATCCATTAGATCCCCCTTCTAGATTAATTTGTATATTTTTCGGTAGAAAAATATCCCAGCCAAAGGCCGGTTCTCCCAACATTACAGGCTCACTATCGTTCGCCAGGGAAAAAATCGACACCTAAATAGCACGAAAGGTCTAAATATTGACTAAGAAATTGGGCGAAAGGTCTTAAAATCGACTAACTAATGGGGCAAACATCTTAACATCTGAAAACTAATGGGGCTAAACACGAGGGAGAAAAGGGTCCCGAAAAATGGCCCATGTCCCCTTAAAATGAACAGAGTATAGTTGACTTATAAGGGATGGTATACCTGTAGTCTATTTTTGTCCAGCTGGTGGTAAATTGAATCTCTTAGTAGCTGATTTCTCGATATTTAACGGAAATATATGAAACTACTATGGCTGTGTGTCGTATTAATGCCAAGTTTTCATAATTAACATCATATTTCGCTACAAAATCTACCTTATAGCTGAGTAACAAAGATAGAAACATGACAATTTACCCTCAGCTGAAAAAAAATAGACTATATTGTTGTGAGATATGTACAGCATAAGTGTGACACGTGGAGGTAGTGTATGTGTGTGTGTGTGTGTGTTTGTGTGTGTGTGTGATGGTACGCAGGGCCCCGAGGGTGGCAAGTGCGTGATAACAGAGTGTACATGGCAGGGGTGATGTGCGTGTGATAGTGTGGTGGTGATGTGTACACGGAAAGGCTCATGTGTACGCGACAGGGGTGATGTGCGTGTGATACAGTGATGTGTACAGGGCAGGTGGTGAGAGAAAGAGCGAGCGAGAGCGAGAGAGACCGAGTGTAAAGGCCAGCGGTGCCACAAAGATTTATTAATGTACATATATAGCACACGCCGCGGCCTATAGTCTATTCGCTGTAGGTAGGCGAGAAATCATGACCTCTAACCTCTGTAACTCAAAATCGACTAGAGTAATCGAGCTAATATTTCTACAATTTGATAAGTCAGTCAAGGAATAGATGTGGAAAAATACAGCCAAAAACGACTAGAGTAATCGAGCTAATATTTCTACAATTTGGGAAGGGTCGGTCAAGGAATAGATGTGGAAAAATACAGCCAATTTACTCTAGCCCTTTTTGAGTTACAGAGGATAGAGATCATGATTTCTGGCCTACTTACAGCCAATAGACTGTGCTGTGTATAAAGTATGTTCAGGCCTTCATAATACTGCAGCCGCCTCATTCACAGCCAGTTGGGTTCAGGTTTATAGGTTCATCATACGCCACCGTATGCTAAAGTTCACAATAGTATTTCAAAGTGCAGTGTGATATGCAAGTCTATTAGTATATAAACTGCCAGAAATATATATACTATATAACCTGATCTAGTTACTGGTGATGCGTATGTTATTGTAATCTGCCAAAAAAAAAAAAAATGATTAGCAGATAGTTTAGGTATTGCAAAATGCAAAAAAAAAAATAAGTATATCAATAATTTATAGTCTAGTTGCTGGTGATAAGTACGGTATAATCGGTATTATTTTTAAGTTTAATCTTGCACTAGTGATTTGTGCAGTAAAAATCCAAGAACCAGTAATGAAAATCGGAGATAGTTGGCATGAGGTGGTGGTGTGCGTCGTCAAACCTGGACGCAGCTGTCTGGGCGTGCGGGCTGCATAGCTTTACCCTTTAAGGGGGGATGGTTCACTTTATGGGCGATTTTTGCATGTATTCATTATTTTTCTAGTTTCTTCCCTAGACCTCCATAAAATTAAAAAAAAAAAAAAACATCCATTAGATCCCCCATCTAGATTAATTTGTAGATTTTTCGGTAGAAAAATTTACCGGCCAAAGGCCGGTTCTTCCAACATTACAGGCTCACTATCGTTCGCCAGGGAAAAAATTGACACCTAAATAGCACGAAGGTTCTAAATATTGACGTAGAAATGGGGCGAAAGGTCTTAAAATTGACGAACTAATGGGGCAAACATCTTAACATCTGAAAACTAATGGGGCTAAACATGAGGGAGAAAGTGGTCCAGAAAAGTGGTCCATCCCCCCTTTAACCCCTTCAGATATTCCACACATTTTCATTCTATTCTGGCTTGCATTAGACTATTTACTACGGTATATTTTATTGTTTTTATTTATTATTTTTTCAGCTTGAAGGAAGTAATGTTGATAAAGAGATTAAAAGTTGATATACGATGAGGTAATTAACCCTCGGAATCCGGGAGGCCTCATATGAGACAAAATGCGTGGGTAAAAATCATCATAACACGGCAACCATGCGTCGTATCGATGTTATCCCAATGGCATTCTACAGACAACAAAAAGTTCTACAATTTGCAAAAAATTGACTGCTCTAGGTGGTCTCAATCAGTAGTTACTGAATTATGAAGTTTGCCTGTACCAAAAGGGCCCCGAACACAGCGATCGGGATCATACGAGGCCCCCCGGATTTCTTGGGTAAAGTGACCAACGTTTCACTTCTATCGAAAAGTTATAAGCAGAACTGTTGTGAACAAAAGTGCTTCAGCTTTTTACTGTAGGGATAATGATAAACACTAAAAAAAGTTTACATATTAGTTGAGGGTACCGTGAAATGCCCTAGATTCGGACGGGGGCTATACTTCGGACACTTCTGGATAAAAGTATATAAGGTACAGTTATGGAAAAATGACTCTGCATTATGAAAGAACACCGAAGACATACTTGTTTTTCCATAACATCATGTATTTATCCCATAACTGTGGTTCATTGTATAGTTTTTCTCGAGTGTCCGAAGTTACGTCGTGTTACCGGTACTTTATTGATATTTTACTAGCATTGATGAAACTATAAGCGAAACAAGTATCAATAAAGTGCTCCTCCTTGAGTGGTGTTTGTATAGCAAGGAGCCCGAGGAATCAGTGTGTGCAAAAATGATCCTCGTCAGTGATTTAGACCTCTCGCAGATCCTTCCTAAGCTGTGTTAAGGCCGCTAGTGGGGGTCAGAATAGTATAGAAAATGGTGCGTTTGTATTCAAAGGCTTACCAATTCATGAAATCACATTATTGGCATTTGTCCTCAGTACTGTTATTTCTCCCCTTGTAGGGTAGACGAGCCAAAGGGGAGGTGGGGAGAGTTTCTTTGAGGGGTCTATTTATTTATTAAAATGTAAAACTTGCAAACTAAACAAACCAAAACTGGGATAAACACAATATAAAGGCATAATAACTTATCAAAATCGTTATGTGGAAACAACGCTTACTAAAATAATATGTATGAAATAAAAGAACACAATCCACCACATATATTTATTTTTATTTATATATTTATTTTTTAGTTTCCTTGCTAGACCTCTATCAAGCTTAATAAAAATGCCCCCAAGACCCCCATCGAGGTACATTTGTACATTTTTCTGTAGAAGAATGTCCCGGCTGAAGGCCGGTTCCTCTTAAATTACAGGCTTACTATCGCTTGCCAAGAAAAACCACCTAAATGGGGTGAAAGGTCTTAAAATTGCCAAGCTATTAGAGCGAAAGTCTTAAAATGGGGCTAAACATGAGGGAGAACGGGGTCCAGAGAAAGTAACTACCTCCCTCTTAATACACAATATCCATCAACAAACGCCCACAAATAATCAGTACAGTTGGATTAATATAAATGGTGTCAAAATGTACAGTTGGCCACTTATGTTCCGTTCCTCTCTGTGATCTTATGTACGGTATAGAAATATAATGCACAGTACATGGTTGAATTATGAGTGTAGTTCCTTATGCAGTGGTTAACTCATCTGATTAGTACACTCTGATACAGTACTTAAAAGAAATCACACTCACAATTCATTCATACTATTTTACTAAGATCACGACAAGGAACAACTTACCGGTATGTATTTTTCCTTTGCCCCTCAACTTTCCCTTCGTAATTGCTGAGGGGCACAGGGCCTTGGGTGGGGCTTTGGTTTCCCGGGTGTTTCCGCGCCCTCCTCGGCTCCTCGCCTTGGAGTGGCTTAGGTCACCTGGGCTTTATTAATGGTAAGCAGGGAGGGTTCTGTGGGGGCGCTCGGTTTTGGCCTTGGCCTTGCTCGGCCAGACAGCCTGGGGAACAGCAACAACAACTTATTTGGGCAACTGTACCTAAACAATTATACATTTTGACACAAACGTCATTCATTAAGGGGACGATGGCTATTTTAACTTCAATTATTTTTTGTGGATAGTTTTTGTATATATATGTATATATATTATGCGTACATATTGGAACGCCACCTAGGAATTGGCTCGTCTACCCTTACCAGAATCACTCGACTACATCCTTCATAGATTTTCAAAATATGATTATTAGGTTTGAATTTTCAATGTGGTTTTTTGCTGAGATAGATTTTTGAAGATTTTTGCCCAAATAGTGTTTGACATATTTATAAATTGTATTTTTGTTGCTAATTATTATAAGAGTAAGTAATTCATATTATAGAGCTTCATATTGCTTTGGTGAAAATGATTATTGAATCATTTAGCCCACAGCCCAGCATGAGATGAGCCAACCTCAACTGGGAAGCCAATATAAGAGAACGGGAGCGGAAATAGTCTGTTCATTCTAGGTTGAGCAGAAATCGTAACCCCTAATCTCTCATAACTCAAAAAGGACTAGAGTAATCGAGCTAATATTTCTAAATAGGAAGACTTGGCCAGGGAATATGTGTATAAATTGACGACTCATTTGCTCTAGCCCTTTTCGAGTTACAGAGGTTACGATTTCTGGCCAACCTAAAATGAACGGACTATAATGTACGCTAACCAATCTGGACGCCCTGAGCCAACTACTGCGTGATAGCCGTTAACCCCTTCACCACCGTGACGTCATACTCTTCATATTCTGGTTACCATTAGATGATTTTCTTGGCTAATAAAATTTAGCTCTAGGACTGATATGGGTATACAGTATACTATCTATCTATCTATTGCCTGACGCCGTGATCCCCGAAGGGTGGGTATATACGATCTCGATAAACATTAAACCCTAATTTTCTTCATATTCTGGTTTCCCTTAGACAATTTTCTTTTGCTTAAAATTTACCTCTAGGACTGATATGGGTATTTGTGATCTCGATAAACCCTCACAGTAACATAGGGCGTTCTTAGCTGCTTAACCCTCGGAATCCGGGAGGCTTCATATGAGGCCAAAAAAAAAAATGGCAGGAATCCGGGAGGCCTCATATGAGGCAAAGTGCGCCGCTAAAATCATCATAACTCGGCAACCATGCGTCATAGCGATGCCATCTCAACGGTATTCTACAGTCAACCAAAGTTTCTACAATTTGCAAACAAATTGACTGCTCTAGGTGGTCTCAATCAGTAGCTACTGAATTATGAAGTTTGCCTGTACCAAAAGGGCCCCGGACACAGCGATCGGGATCATATGAGGCCCCCGGATTTCGTGGGTTAAAATCGTCTAAATCTAGCCAGAATCAAAGGTAAAAAGCCGTCATGGTGCTGATTGGCTTAATAAATAACAAAAAAAATTAGTAGTTTGATTAATTAATTTAGCATCAACATAAACAATTGCTATGATACATTTTGACAGTAAATATATTCATTGAACTTATCAATAAATACCCCCCCAAAATAAGAACTCTATATTTAGTTCTAAGATATAGCTTAGGGTGGGATGGGTTTCTTTATTTCTTATATTTTAGCTTAATATTATTTTATTTTGTTTCCTCCCTAGCCCTCCATCAAGCTTTTAAAAAAAAAACATCCCCTAGACACCCCTTCAAGATATATTTGTAAATTTTTTGGTAGAAAAATTTCCCGGCCTATTGCTCGCCAGGATAAAATCGATACCTAAATGGCACAAAAGTTCTTAAAATTGACAACGAAATGGGGTGAAAGGTGTTAAAATCTTCATACTAATAGGCCAAACGTCTTATAATCTCAAAACAAATGGGACTTACACGAGGGCGAAAGGGGGCGAGAAAAACCGGCCTATCCCCCCTTAAAAATTATATGCATTGATGCTAGATGTATTCATTGGACGACTAATATTACGTGGGTCGGTTATTTGGTCATCGTTTCCTCGTGGTAATTGACCACTTGCGAGTTTTGGGCTATAAGGAAGTTGGAGTTGTAGACATCGATATTTAGCACAATTAAAAACTATAAGCAACACCCGGTCTTAACATTAATCATCAATTACAAACCCCAATGTACTTCAATAAACTAATAAAAGTATATGGTCCTCCCGGGATTCCAACACGGGACACCCCACCCAGAACATAAGCATCTAAACCATTACATCACCATATGGTTTAAGTACTCAATAAATATATCAAACCAAATTAATCATACTTTCTATCAACCAGAAACCTACATTGTTATTTGCATTTCGGATTAATGGCGATCTCTACAGCTCCAACTTCCTTATATCCGGAAACTCGCAAGTGGTCAATTGACGACTTGCGACTTTCGTTCTATAAGGAAGTTGGAGCTGTAGACATCGATATTTAGCAGAATTACCAGCAAAAATACGGTTGTACAGTAGGACATTTATAAAATTAATAAAACCCAATTCAATATATATTTTAATCATCATAAACCTACATTACTACTGTATTGCATTTCTGTTCTATATCGATGTTTACGGTTCCAACTTCCTTATAGCCGGAAACTGGCAAGTGGTCAATTGGGCCGGGGCGTACATATTGGCTGAGGTACCCTGTGGTGTTTAGTTTTTAACCCCTCCCCCCCTCCCCCCTTCTGTACCGGCGACGTCTTTTTTCATTGTACTCTAGCTCTGTTTACGTGATTTAATATGGATCGGTGGTCGTAAAAAAGAGTTCAGTTAGATAGTCCGAAGCCTGTTGATTGCTGGAGGACCATTCTTAAGCTGAATAAAATAGTCTAATAGCCAAAATCAAGTAAAAAGGACTAGTTTGAATGCTGCTAATATCTGGAGGCTCATTTTAAGCCGAATAAAATAAGTCTAATAGCCAAAATCAAGTAAAAAGGACTAGTTTGAATGCTGCTAATATATGGAGGCTCATTTTAAGCTGAATCAAATAGTCTAATAGCCAAAATCAAGTAAAAAGGACTAGTTTGAATGCTGCTCATTTCTGGAGGCCCATTTTAAGCTGAATAATAGTCTAATAGTAGCCTGAATAAAGTAAAAAGGACAAGTTTGACTGCTCATTTCTGGAGGGGGCCCCTTTTAAGCTGAAAAAAAAAGTCTAATGTAGCCAGAATAAAGTTAAAATGACTGCTCCGGTACTGAACAGTTTTTAATGCCTACCTAATCAATCCTATATTGGAATGAGTTATAGTAGGTAATGCCAGCGAACTTGACAATAATCTTGACCCTTTAACTTCTTATAACTCAAAATTAGTAAAAGCAATCGGGCTGAAATTCGTCTCATTTGGGAAAGGTCCGCCAGGAAATAGGTGTGAATATTTACAGCCAGTTTGCTCTAAGTTCTTTTGAGTTGGAAAGAGGTCAGGGATCAAGATTATTGTCAAGTTCGTTGGCAGTACCTATAGTCCGTAGTAGACGGTTGATCCCTTGACGTCCGGTGAATATATTATTATATTCTAGTTACCACCAAACTATTTATGGGGAGGTTTTCACTTAAGAGGTTTTTTTCTGGATCCCCTTCTCCCTCCTGCTTAGCCCCATTAGTTGTGTTATTTTATGATGTGCGCCCCATTAGTTTGGCGATTTTGTGACCTTTCCCAATTTTAAGACCTTTCATGCCATTCAAGCAATTTTGGAGGAACCGGACGATTTTCTACCGTAAATTTTACACAATTATCTTGAAAGGGAATTTTGAGGGTATTTTTTAAAATCTTGATGGAGGTCTCGGGAAGCAAACTTAAAAACCTTCCCTTAAGTAGGACCACTTGGTCAATGCGTTAAGATATGTTTTTACCGTTGGCAATAAGTAGTCTGATGGTAGCTATAATATGATAAATAATAAGTCTTCTGATAACAAAGGTTCTTGATGCTGTATAGTGTTGGTCTTGAGTAAACTATTCACCCTACTTTTCAACTTCACTTTTTAATGACCTTTTTTTTACTCTTGTCACCTACTTTAATTAGCTATTAAAAGAAAACTAATCACTTCAGTGGAATCAAAATCTAATTCTTAATTCTGGTAATGGTGGAACAGTTGAGATAAATAATTTGATTGAAATACTGTATTGATGTACATACATACATACATAAAATGTTAATTAAAATGTAAAACTTGCAAACTAAACAAACCAAAATTGGGACAAGGACAATATAAAGTCAAATTAAATTATCAAAATCGCTATGTGGAAACAACGCTTACTAAAATGAAAATTATTAAATAAAAGAACACAATCCACCACATAGGGTGTACATTACTACATAAGCAAGTTAATCTGTTTCCTGAGTGCTCCACACATACGTGCAGTTTCAGCCTCTTGTCCTAATGGCGGTGTTCCAAGCAACCCTGTTAAGGGCTGCTTCACTTGTCAAGTTTTTGGATTTGAAATCGGCACGTATAGTCCGATCCCAGGTCTTCCTCGGTCCACTCCTTGGTGCAGCTCCCTCCACAATCACAGACCTGCATCTTTTCACCCAATTTTGTTCATCCATTCATGTCCATACCATCCCAGTCTACTTGTACGCATCACCTCGCTAATACTCTTTATACCTAAATGTCTCCTCAGCTCATCATTTGTTATTCTATCCTGTAGCCTGGCCCCACACATCCATCTCACCATTCTCATCTCATTACGTTACATTCTGTTGACATCCTCTACTTTAACGGCCCATGTTGCTGAGGCATACGTCATTACACTTCTAACACGTGAGACATACACCTTTCCCTTCAGGGGGAGAGACATTCTTTTCATGGTCAGAATTGGCAGCAGTTCTCTGAACTTTCCCCAGCCACATATAATTCTAGCAACAGTGGCAGCCTTGGCTCCACCACCGGCAGAGATGGTATCTCCTAGGTCACAAAACTTGTCCACCAGCTCCAATGACTCATTTCCAAAATTCACAGCCACAGGATCATCATTTAACACAAGCTCGCCACTACGCACTCAAATGTCTCAATTTCTGACTTATCCTTCGGCAGGGGTCTCTTTATTCTACTACAGCGCTTACTCCCAGGGTGTACCCAACATCGACAGACGCTACACCGAAGCGAGTTAGCGCCCACACCCTTTCCATACGCTGCACATAGGTATGCACTGCTCTCAATCTACAATGTTTAACCTTGGTTTTGTTAATACTCGCCATGCCCTCTCTCCATCTTCTGAATTTGGCCTCAGCATCTTGCACATTGTCAGCTATTAGGACTAAATCGTCTGCATAAAACAGTTCCCACGGGAGTCCGGATCTAAAATCTCTAGACAGTGTCTCCAGGACCATAATAAAGAGGAGGGGGCTTAACACTTGAACCCTGGTGAACTCCAACACGGACTGTGAACGCCTTGCTCAGTATACCTTTCACCCTCACCGCAGTTCGCGAATACTCCTACATCTTCATTATCACACGCACCAGCCACTCTTCCACACCAAGTTTCCTCATAGCCCACTTCACAACATCACTAGGCACCCTGTCAAAGACCTCCTGGGGCGCGTTCGGTAGACCTATCGTTTAGGGCCGATAGCTCTAGCGAACGCGATAGCCAACGATTCGACGAATCGGCGATCGAAAACGATTGCTGTTTTAGCTATCAGAGCGATCGGTCCTCGGAGGTCGATCGAATGATCGACGAGAATGTAAACAAACCATTTAAAGTTATTATATTGCTAATAATATAGATTGCGTATCGTGTTTCCCCTTCTTGAATACAATTTATGTAAATATTAAACACACTACGAAAAATAAACAATTCTTGTTGCGATGTCTTCTTCTTCTTCTTCTTTCTTGGGTCAAAGGGCTATTGTTATCGTTTACAAAGCTCTGGCAGACCGATCGGCGATCTGTGTCGTTCGGTAGTGAAATCGAAACACCGTTCTATCAAGCGCTATCAGACGAATCGGCGATAGGTTTACCGAACGCGCTCCAGGTCTACAAACACAATGTAAAGATCCCTGCCATTTAGTAAGTATCTTTCCTGTATCTGCCTGACTATGAAGATAGCATCGGTTGTACCACGTCCTGGCATAAAACCAAACTGCATATCATCAATGACTCGGGCACATACCCCATAGCTGAGGGTGGCCGACTTGAGACAGAATTCGAACAGGAACAACACAACAAAATAAAAAAACACCCACATCTAGGTCGCCCAGGAGAAGACTGTACTAGTAAATATATAATACAGTGCGATTGATCCATTAAGGGGAGGTTTTTAGTTTGTTCCCTAGGCATTCATCAAGCTTAGAATTATAACACCCCCTAGACCCCCTTTCAAGATAAATTTGTAAATTTTTCGGTGAAAAAAATTCCCAGCCAAAGGTCGGTCCTCTTGAATTACAGGCTCGCTATCGCTTGCCAGGAAAAAATAGACGCCATGATTGACAGAAATGGGGCGAACGTTCTTAAAATCGCCAAACTAATGAGGTGAAGGTCTTAAAATTTCAAAATCAATGGGAGAAAGGGGTTCAGTATATTTCTCCATTTTCTATAATGGTGGTCATCCACTACCAGCTGCTGCTCTCTCATGGCCATACCACAGCAAGGTACGCTACTTGATTTGATTATATATATATATACATACAGTATATAATACCGGTATATATATATATATTTTTTTTTTTTTTTTTTTTTTTTTTTCCCCTGTCTCAAACCTCGGGACTGTAGGCTATTCAGTAACCTGTAACTTACGAGGCCCCAAGATTATCAATTAAAGCTTGGAGATGTTGGGTGCTTGATATGGTCTCAGTGGAGCTTCAAGCTTTCTCTTCAACTACTGTAGGCCTACTATGCATTCAATAGCCTAATATCACTAACACGCCAAGTATCTTGCAAATGAACTTACTGTAATTAATAAATTCAATAAAATGAATTAACTGTCTTGATAGCGTAATGCATAAGTGCGCGGAATTTTGATGCGAGTATCCTAGGTTCGAGTCCTTGGAGTGCCACATGTATTTGTTGATTTCATTAATTGAATTTAGAGGTGAAGTAGGTTGGTGGCAAAAGCATAATAATTCACGTTAAAATACAGAGCATTGTTGTCTACTGGCTAGAGCTCATGTGTCAAGGGTTTGAGTCTCCTTGGGTACCAATAGTTTGTTACTGGACGATTATATTTGATGGTAGTCCACACGCTCGGAGCCGGTATATGAATCGTTCAATTGTAAGGAAATCAACACTAGCAGGGAATTTGGAACCCATATATTTAGATTTTTCTATTAATAAGTTGGTGTCCCAGTTTTAAAAAAAAAATTAATACAAAAAAAAGTAGAAATATGAACAAATGTCACCTATTTATTTAGATTACTCTTTTAAGGAGTTGGTATCCCAGTTTTAAAACAAAAATAATACCAAAAAAATCTAGAAATGTGAGAAAATGTATACAGAAATACAGTTTATAAAAAAAATATATGAGTGATGTTGTATATACCGGTGATAAATATAAGACTAAAGCCGGTATCACACCATAGCTTTTATAGTCAACATTCTATGATCAACATTTTTCTGGCAACATTACTGAAATATTTTGCACTGTTATTGGAATTATAATGTAAAACTTGCAAAATAAACAAACCAAAACTTAAACGAACACAGTAAAAAGACAAAACAACTAATCAGAATCGCTATGTGGAAACAACGCTTAAGTAAAATAATAATTTATGCATAAAAGAACACTGGTATTGGAAACTAGACTGATGATAGATGAATTTAGGCAAAGGAAATTTGTTAAAAGTTGACCTCATTAGCTGCCAGACCAGTGATGAGGATAAATGTTGAGGGAAAAAGCGCTCGTGTGATACCGGCTTAAAAATCTGATAGTGCGAGAGTGGCTGTTACATGCTGGGCTGTCAAGATGTTTTCTTAGTGCACTGAAGGGAGCCCACCTCGATTTTGTTTTCTCTTTCTCTCCCTCTCTCTTTGGCTTGTATCCATTCGGCCCCATTCAGCCTACTGTTTTAAGACGTTTACCCCCATGGGAAAGAGAGAAAGATAAAAAAAAACGGTGACCCCCCTTAACTGGCTCTAAACACCTTTCAATCACCTGAGATTTCATTGATTTCTTTTTACTTACACCGTTTTATTCAGCTTTGGAATAACCTCTTGAAGTTAAAAGGGAAGAACTACTGCAATTTGCTCTTTTTCTCCCAAGAGGTTTTCATTTATAGTGAAGTAAAATAAGGTGAAGGTAATTAGAATAAGATCGATTAAAATCGCACGTGATTGATAGGGTTGAAACAGATGAACGTGATAGACTGAGAAGTAATTTTTCAGTAGCATTGCAGCTAGAGTGAGCTGAAATGTGTTATAACATTTTTGGGAATGTTTATGGAATCAAAGATTATATATGTTCTTCAGACTTTTCTCTTTATAGCAAACCAATAAATGAATCTGAGCAAGATCTGTGCTATGGGCCATTATCCTTGAGGACGACGGAGACTTTATTGTGAGACTGTACAGTCGGCTTATTAAGTTATGTTTACTATGATTCCTTCCCTGTCATGGTCTGTGGCAGGGTTAATTGGGTCTGCCCATACATCCCTACAATCAACAATCCTCATTAAGTTATGTTTATATCCACAAATACCACTTTTTTATCAATTTTGGGCTACCATTAGACCATTTTTAATGTTACGTTATGTTAGCCAGATTATTTTAACCCCTACTGTACCAGCGACGTCTTTTAAATTTGAATCTAGCTATATTTAGATGATTTAATGAAGCTTAAGAAGGCTCGACTGTGGTAGTAAAAGAGGTTAAGTGAGGTAGTTCAAAGCCTGTTAACCCTTTCATGCATGTGTGGACGCGATCGGGTCCTACAGGGATACTTTAAAACCTTTGTGACCATCAGAGGTGTTTATTATATACCTTTAGTTTAATTACTTCAACCTCCGCAGTTTGTCTTTCAGCGAGTTGTGGGCAAAAAATAATTTTGGAGAGGTAATTATGAGAGTAAGAGAATCCTATTTTGAATACTAAACTGCAACCCCCGGACCTGAAAGGGTTAATTGCTGGAGGCCCTTTATAGACTGTATAAAATCATCTAATAGTCCTAGTAGCCAGAATATAGTAAAACGACGTTACTGGTACTGAATGGGTTAAATTGCCATCATATTGAATGGATGACGTTCAAGACATCCTTGACTTACTTATAGACTTTATTTAGTTATCTGGGAATCTTGGAAGGACTTTATACATTGATTTCATTTTGTTCAACATACAGGTCTCTCTCGATTTACGATGGGTTACGTTCCTGAAAACCCGATCTTTAATAGAGAAATCGTATAGCGAACCCTAAAATGAAGGGGGTAAATGGGTATGCGTTCTGGGACCAGCCAAAACCCAAACACAAATGCCAAAACCTATTATGTTATCGTAAATTGACCACTTGCGAGTTACAGGCTATAAGGAAGTTGGAGCTGTAGACCGATATTTAGGATAATTACCAACTAAAATATGGTTGTAGTTCATAAATAAATACATAAAATCCAATTCAACATACTCTTTAGCAGTCAGAAACATACATTATTATTGCATTTCTGTTTACTATCGATGTCTACAGCTCCAACTTCCTTATAGCCTGAAACTCACAATCAGGACATCGGATAGTGAGGAAGACCTGTATGGTAGACATCGCAGTTTAGATCCAGCAATACTTACAACCAGGGCGTCCAACCAAAGCCGAGTTCATTATTATTAGTCTTTATTATTGTAAATGTATAGTGAAAATTATGGTTTATAGTTGAAATAATGTCTGAAAGTTATTAAATGGCCAACAATGCTATTATAATATAATGTAAAACTTGAAAATAAACAAACCAAAACTTATACGAACACAGTAAAATGACAAAACAACTAATCAAAATCGCTATGTGAAAACAACACTTAAATAAAATAATAATTTATAAATAAAAGAACACAATCCACCACATAGTGTGTACACTACTACATGAGCAAGTTAATCTGGTTCCCAAGCAAACTAATCGCACACATAACGACGCACTATCGTCACGTTCAAGGAATTAGTCAATTTCCTGTATTCCACGTAGCAATTTTGATCAAGTTCTTTAGTCTTTATATTGTGTCGTCCCTGTTTTGGTTTGTATATTTTGCAAGTTTTACATATAATTCCTTCTCATATTCATTCAAGTCTTTACACAAAATTGGTCCGGTTTGACACCCTGCGACTCCAACTTACTTGACTGACTGTACACTGGTTGTCACTGGCGGTCTCGTGTGTTATTTTTCTTAGTAAAGCCGGCATCACACGAGCGCTTTTTCCCTCGGCATTTATCCTCAACACTGATCTGGCAGCTTATGAGATCAACATTTAATATTTTTCTGTTACCTAAATTCATCTACCACCAGTCTAGTTTCCGATACCAGTGCAAAATATCCCAGAAATTTTGCCAGAAAAATGTTGATTATCGAATATTGACTAAAAAAGCTCTCGTGTGATACCGTCTTCAACATATGAATGAAAGTTTACCTACTACTGTATAAGGGCATCATTACTCAATCTACGGTATCTGTATTTATTTATTTATTTTTTTTCTTGTTTCGTGGCGTTATTTTCCGTTATTTTTTGTTTCTTCTATATTTTGGCTTCGGACGCCCCCTACCCTTATTTTGGGAATTAATCCCTTCTGTACCGGCGACGACTTTTTCATTTTATTCTAGCTACGTTTAGACGATCTTATGAAGCTTAGGAAGGATGTATGGTAGCTAAAATAATGAATTGAGATAGATTTATTGGATTATTTCTATACATATATCTAAGAAATGGGGTGAAAGGTCGAAAATCACCAAACTAATGGAATAAACGTCATCAAATCTGAAAAATAATTGGGCTAATCATGAGGAAGAAGGGGGACCTGAAAAACTACCCCCCATCTCCCCTTCATGGAGTGGTAGAAGTATGGATTCTGTGATTGGCAGATTTTGACCTGGACAAGTATTAAGCCGGTATCACACGAGAGCTTTTAATAGTCAACATTCGATGATCAAAATGTTTCTGGCAACATTTCCAGAATATTTTGCCCTGGTATCAGAAACTAGACTGATGATAGAAGAATTTAGCTAACCGAAATATTGTAAACGTTACCTTCATAAGCTGCCAGACCAGTGTTGAGGGAAAAAGCACTCGTGTGATACCGGCTTTAACCCCTTCAGTACCGGCGACGGCTTTTTTAATTTTATTCTAGCTATCTTTAGACGATTTTGTAGAGTTAAAGAAGGTTCTTTGGTTGTAAAATGGGTTAAGTGAGATAGTTCGAAGCCTGTTAAGTGCTGGAGGCTCTTTTTGAAATGAATAAAATAGTTTAATAGTAGCCATAATAAAGTTAAAAAGACGTCGCCGATACAGATGGAGTTAAATGTCTTGACTTTCTCTTTAGCAGTGAACGGACCTAGTAGTTATTTTTTGTTTTGCTATCGTAATGAAACCGAAAATTATATATTATATTCTAGTAGATTTTTTTTTTGCTATCATTTTTTTTTGTCATATTGAAACCGAAAATTGTGTATATTCAAGTACTGTAGTTATTTTTTTTGCTATCGTTTTTCTGTCATAATGAAACCGAAATTTATATATACACATATATATATATATAATATATTAAATGAGAGAATATTGTAATTTGTGAAATAAAGTAAGCAGATATGTTATAAGGACTTCAATATTACTATGCAAAGAAGTTACCCGGGAGATTCTACCTTTCCTTCACTCCTCTCCAAGCTTTAGTTACTGTCTCGCCCGGCAGGAACCAACACAAACTTCTTAAGGGGGCTCAGACGGTATTGTGCAGCATAATTTACTGGTTCGGCTCAATGGTTTAAGGAGGGGGTTTAGTTTGCTCTCTAAACCTCTATCAAACTTTAAAAAACAACCACAAGACCCCCCTTCGATATAAATTTGTAGCCTACATATTTCGGTAGAAAAATGTCCCGGCCGAAGGCCGATTCCTCTTCAAATACAGGCTCGCTATCGCTCGCCAGGAAAAAATCAACACCTAAATTTCACGAAAGGTCTTAATATTGGCAAAGAAATGGGGCAAAAGGTCTGAAAATCACCAAACTAATGGGGCGAATGTCTTGAAATCTCATAGCTAATAGGGCTAAACATGAGGGAGGAGGAGGACTCTAGAAAATAACTTCCTCCCCTTAAGAGGGTAGCCTAGGTGTGGTTTATTTATCTATATACAGTATTATTTTCTTTAGTTTTCTCACAAGACTTCATTTAAGCTTAAAAAACATCCCCATCGAGATAATTTTGTAAATTTTTCGAAAGAAAAATGTTTCGGCCGTATGCCAATTTCATCTACATTACAGGCTTGCTATCGCTCGCCAGGAAGAAATTAACACCTGGATGGGGATAAATGTCTCAAAACAGTAGACTGAATGGGGCCGAATGGATACAAGCCAGAGAAAAGAGAAACGGAGAGAAAAAAAGCAGGTGAAGGAAGCTATGGATCAACAGACTACTGTACTTGGATATCAGTGTTCTGGCAGTAAGTCAATTAATACCCAGGATCTGCACAGTAACTAGAGTTGCACGGACCTTTGTTCAGGCAACTTGTCGTTACTATTCAAGTCTTCCTTTGCTATCTTTAGGTAAGTTGGACAGTCCAGGAAGCTCCGAATCTATATATCTCTGCACTGACCAGTGTTCGGACAAATGGATGAGACCAGGAGATTGGATAAGGCTAGATGATGTTAGACTGCACTGACCAGTGTTTGGGCAGATCACGTTGCACCTTTGAATCGGCAACTACGATCCCACCCTGTCTGCCCTCTTCTGGTTTTGCTCACCTAGTTACGCATTCAGCATCATAATCTGGGGGTAAGAGGGGCATGTGGGTTAGTGTGTCAATTTAAAGGTCTGGGTCGACCCCGCAGCGCGGGCACAGCCTGGGTGGTTGCGCCGAGAGCGAGAAGGGTCTGGGCGCGCTCTTTCGAATTTAGCAGGCATCCGGGCTGGGGCCAGGTGGGGCTCGCTTCTGTGCTTTTCAGGGCTGCTGCGTCTCTGGTGTCTTTGATTTGTGGTGCTTGCTTCGTCTCTCTTTGGGTGGTGGGGTGACTTCCTGTATGGTGTTTGTTGTTATTTCTCGGGATTCTGGTGTTTCTTCCTGTTTTCTGCTCTTTTCTCCTTCCTTCTTTCTTGCTGGTGTCTTCCCGTTTTTGCCAGTTTTCTTTCTCTCTTCTGCTTTCCTGTTGTCTCTCGAGTCCTTCTTTATCCTATCCTTTCTTATTTCTCGTATTTCACTTCCCTCATCAGGGAAGAAGCCACGGCCCTGTGGCTGAATGTTGTATTGGAAGTTGTTCGGCGTTCATCAGGCTGGTGCTGCGTGTTCGAGAATTTCCCACCATTTTTGAGAACGCATGTCGGGGGCAGTGAAGGTCGATGCAGACTGACATTTAGGAGATTTCTGTTGAGGAGCGTAGGGCTTGTTGGAGCTGGTCTGGGAAGCGGAAACAAGTGATGTGCCCTTCTTTATTATACCAGATGTTCGTAACAAATGGGGTTAGATATATAAGACATGGTGGTGGGTACAGGTGATGGTGCTCGTGTGGTGGTTGGGAATAGAGTATCAGATAGTGACCTGACTGCGTTGAGGTGAATGGTTGGTGCGGACGCAAGGGTACTAATGAGGCCCAAGCGATGAGAGCTGGTGCTGTATGTTGGTACATTTATGTTAGTTTGAGTATCTTGGATGTTAGATTGTGACGTGACGTGATATGAGGGAATTTGGACAAGGTTAGAGTTGATGGAAGAGGGGTATTTTAGTTGTTTTGGGAGATGTAGGTGCATGGGGAATAACGGGCCGGGGGGATTTGATGAACGGCCTGATTTAGTAGCTGGGGGGGTATGTTTGTATGGTTAGTCAGAAGATTTGGATGAGGTGATGCAGGGGTTACAGGTCGTGGAGGGGGGGAGGTGTAGGGGGTTTGGTGTTATTGGTCGAGGAGTAGGAACACAAGGAGGAATCGGTTAGAGGGATGGAGGCAAAAGATGTTCTTGTGGTAGGGGGGCTAGGTTGGCTGGATGAGTAGGGATGTCGGGGTGGAGCAAGGCCAGTAGGTAGAGGGGCTTGGGAGAGAGGAATAGTAGGATTAGGAATAGGACGGGTAGACAAAGAAGTTGTAGAAGGGGGGGTGGAGATGTTTGTTGGCTGACGGATTTGGATAGAGGTTTGAGTCTGGGGGATCTACGTTGCAGAGGTACTTTAGCGTTAGTTCGGTAATAGGGTGGTTTGGCAGAGGTTGAAGGTTTAGGTAGAGGTAGGCTAGAGAATGATGAGTGACGGGAGTGAGTGTTAATCTGGGAGAGAGGGGAATCTGAGATGCTAGTGAGAATTAAGTTTTTGCTCATGTGTTGGGGTGATTTCGTAACTTGGTCGGTTAGAACATTGCGGTTATCAGTTTGAGATGATTGGTCATGTGTTGGCAGATTATAATTATTGGTATAGCCTATAGTTTCAGGGGAATCCCAGTCAAAATCCTGGTGTAACATAGGGCCTATATGTTTGTGCATATAGGCATGTCATTTGTTTGTAGACCTACTGTGTATTTATGTCATTGGCATAATAGTGTGTAGCTGCTATATAGTAAGTCCATGCAATTTGCATGTAGTTTTTTGTTTTTTGTTTTTGTATACTATTTATACATTTATACTATAGGCCTATTATACTGAACTATTTATAATAATATAACTAATTTCTTCGCCTCATGTTTATGGCTATGGGCTGGTTTATAGTTTTCATTTACACTTCGAACAAGCCCCAACACCCCTGGGAACGTTAATTGTTTTCTGAAGAGGTGTTTATGTTAGTGTATATGACCTGTAAATGCATGCGTAACAGAACCCAGGCATAGTTATATAGAAGACTCAAAGATACCGATCGAGTCGAGCCCTGTGAAGCCTCATTGCAACACTGAACAATGTGTGACGTCATAACCGTAAAGGAAAATGGAAAAGCTACGTGAAAACGAAAACTTATAATATTATGGCAGGCTAAAGTAAAATACTGTAGCTTACACCATTTAAAACACTAAAACTCCCGACGCTCACAATCACAACACATAGGCCTACACAGACAAATACACAACACACGCACATACATGATTACATTTCACACCCCTTCAGCAACAACACTACCCTCGGAGTGTTGCGGCTTGTACTGAAGTGTGAATCTAGAATAAAAAGTATATATGTTGTGTAATTTTCAAAGCCCTAACTGAATGTGGATATGTAAGATGTTTGATTGAAAATACTCCGATAACTCTACGAGATCGACAAAGGCAGAGTGATCTAATCGAGACCTTCAAAATTATATAGGCTACTGTACAAGGCATCGGAAACTACTGTAGATATACAGTATAATTATATAGTAACTTAGTTCGCACTGTACTATTCCTTCTGGGGGCAGAGGGCTAGAAATCCTCCTCCCCTTGTAAAATTCACCTACTAGGTGAGAAAGAAAAAGGGGCGAGGGAATGCGAAAGTGGTCCCGGACCCTAAGAACTGGAACTTTGTTGTTTCTATTCGAGCTCAACTGTCTCAATTCGGCCACCCCCAGCTATGGGGTATGTGTATGGGTGTAGGCCGGCCTATACTAATTTATAATAAGGATCCCAAACAATATGAGGGGAAACAACCACAAGCTCTTAAGAAATAATGCCTTACCTATACAAGAAAGCAATTTATTTTATCAAAGGGTACCGTAGTACATCACCTACTAGAAGGTCTAACATTGTGATCAACTCTAATATATGATATAAACACTACCAATGTCAGATTAGGCATCAATTAACCCCTTATGTACCGGCGACGTCTTTTCAATTAAATTCTAGCTATAATCAGACGATTTTGTATGTTATATGCGTTATGCCACGCTTTCAAGAAGCGAGGTATATTCTGATCGCCTTTCCTAGCTTTTGGAATGGTGATGATGTCGAGGTGAGGAGAGGCCCCACAAGTAAAGAAAGTATAGAGCTGGAAGTCCAAGGTAAAGTGATGAAAGGTGAAGAGTTGGAGAGGTAAAAGCTAGTGGGCTAAACCACGTACTTGCTATTCTTGTTCTTGTGAGTCTTGGTTGTAGAGGTGGAGCATTCTTGATTTCTTCGACTTGATTTTTCTTCTCAGCGTTTTTAATTCAGTTATGCTGGGTTGGACGGGAGGCTCTGAGTGTAAAGTCAGTGAAAGTAGGCTAGCCTAAAACCGATTCCCACAGGTGGAAGTTGTAGGAGTTGCAGGAGGGTCAACATTATTAGTCCTATATTTGGGTTCAGGCTGCAGCTCGAAGCAAGATGGATGGAAGTAGGATGCAGATAGTACTCGGGATCTGTGTGAGGTGGTGTTGAGCTCCCTGGTGATGAGATCAGGAGCTTCCAGATCCTCCAATGGTGAGGAGGCTTGTGCAGGTTCCCGTTCCTCCATTGGTGTCGATGGTATTGTCTCCTGGATTTTAGTTGTTGGAGGCTTAATTCTCTCTATTTCTCTGTAGACAGAGGGGTCGTGGTGTTGGTTCTAGTGATTGGTGTTGTTGGGTCTTGGAGGGCTTCTTCTTTGATGACGACCTCTTCATGGTTGCTGGGGTCGTGGAAAAAGCCTCCTGAGGGATAGTAATTGTTGGCAAGTTGTTATACGCCAGCAGATAGGGGATCAGCTGGCAGAGTTGTTGTTTATCTGCACCAGCGATGGCTGTGGCTGACTGTATGCAGGCGAAGATCTTGGCCCTCAGTACCGCTTCCCCTTCTGTAGTAGTTAATGTTGTTGGCGCCTTTGGTGGAGTATTCCGTGGAGAGAACGATGAACCCTTGACTGGAGCTCCTTCAGGGCCTGTGATATTGGTAGCTTCACGTCCTTGTCTTTCGGAATGGATGGTAAATTCCACAGGTTCACCATTTCTAAGAGAGGCTTTCTTGCTGCTCTTGTTGTTGTTGTTGTTGTTGTTGTTGTTCCCTAAGCTGCCTGGCCGAACAACCCCGAGTCCCTGAGAAAGGCCATGGCCACGATCGGGCTTTCCCACAGAGCTCTCATTGAGTGTAGATTGTGTTGTTGGCGTAAGTGGTTGTGTGAAATGCAGTCTTCTATGATGTGTTTAATGGTATGGGGTGCTGTGTTACATCCCGGGCAGGCGTCGACAACGGAGTCATCCAGTCTCTTCTGATAGCTCAGGAGAGCTGGATGGTGTCCGCATCTCAGCCTGGCCAGGTGGACTCTGTCCTCGCGAGGAAGGGAGGATTCGGAAGGATGGATTTCGGGAGGTCGTGCATGCAGCTGCGTGTTGTCTGTGAGTGAGTGGATGGATCGGTGAGAGATATGAGTATGGATGTGCTTCTGGAAGTTGGTTCGGGGTGGGCAGGGAGGGAGAGAGGATAATAATTGTGTGTGATACCGTGTGCTGGGTGTTGTTTTGATATTTCTTGGTGTCTGTGGGTGTGTTGCCATGTAGTTTAGTGGGTGGTCTTGGTTCGTGGAGGCTTCTGCCAGGAATTGAGTGCCTCTCATGTCCAGATGGTCTTTTTGTTGTTTGCTCTTGTTGTTATTGATGTTGGTGTGGTGGCAAAAGATATCCTCGTTGTTCTTTGTAGTAATAAAGCCATAACCTTCCTTGTATAGTTAAACCATTTCACGGTAGGCCTACCACTGGCTGTGGTATTGCTGGTAGCCATGGTAGTTCATTTAAATTAAATTACTTTATTTCATAACATATACACATTACACATATACAGTATACATTACATAATTTGAATTAATACAGTAGGATACACTGTAATACACAATAAATATTAATCAGAAACATTGATTATATATACTGCTCACTCGTATTTAACTAATCAGCATTATCCAATTACAATTCCCTATAGAATAGTAAATCCTAAAATATAAACTTAAAATCCATAAAAATAGCATGGTCCTCGCCTATCCTCATGCCTCTGCACCCACTAGATTCTGGCCGTCAGTATATCCAGGCTTTCTTTGGTAACACCAACATTGTATTTATCATTAAATAATGTTTTAATTTAAGTCATAAAAACACTTTAACCCACTCCCTGATGCAGTTGAAAAATGGATTAGATGACATGGACATTCGCTTGTATGCTCTTGCTTGAACCAAAGCTACGTGATGATCTAAGAGTAATTGATTGCATTCGTTGGCAGTAATGTGACTGCTGGCATAAATTGGTACATTTTTAAGTATTTAGCCTAAATTGAATATCATCTGTATCAGATAGATTATGAGTAAGAATATGACCAAGATATTTGTAGTTATCAGTAACTTGAAGACTATCATTACCAAGCTGTAATGTAATTATTTTCTGCCTTTGTATGCATAGCCTATTAAAGACCATGCACTTTGACTTTTCTTTGTTAATAGTTAATTTGTGATTCTTGATTAACACGCACAAATTGATATAAAGAATATCCATATCACCCACTGTCTTTGTAAGAAGAACCAGGTCGTCTGCATACGCTAAAATATTACACCTGGTGTAACCATACTGACATCCTATATCCAGACATGATATATCTTCTAAAATGTTATTAATAATAATAATAATAATAATAATAATAATATTTATTCAGTCAGCAATTTACAGAGTTGGTACCACATAGTTTGTTACAAATATGACATGTACCAGCCTTGCATAATTCCAACTAATTCCTCCTTGCCGGACGCCCTTTTCAATATAAAAAGTGTTACTAAAAGGGGTTTTTTCCACTTAACATTTGCCTGCTGATTCCTTAAATATCGCAGTATCATGACTAACATTAATTTGTAGATTTGCATTTAATAGTTTATCTCCTAAAATTATATGATCGATATATATTATACATATACAGTATATATATATATACTGTATATATATATATATATATATATATATATATATATATATATATATATATATATATATATATATATATATATATATATATATACAGGGTGTTTCATAAATACCTTTCATAAATTTCAGAATGAATAGACCTAGCAATAATAAATATACTTTACTATGTGACGGTTTTGGAAATTTCTCATATTTACCGGGATATTACATTTTAGTTTAAATAGGAAAGTCTAGGGGATGAAAACGATCAGTAGATTACCATCACCTCAATTACTTTATTTTGTCATAAATGTTTGAACATCAATGTATTTTACAGTATTTACAATAGGTGCTCGATCAATTTGCTTCATGTGTTCGAATACTGTATGAATGAAGCTTCACAAATTGAAGGTAATGTGAGAAGGTGAGAGAAAGAAGGATGTACTGGCAGTCTTAAGTAAGTACCAGACATGGAGCCATACACCTCTGCTGAGTACACAGACATGTTACTTACTTTAGGTGCAGCTGCAGGAAATGCAGCTGAAGCAGTAAGGATGTACGGTGAACAATATCCCAACCGGAGGCAACCATCTCGGCCTACTTTCCTCAGCGTAGAAAGACGACTACGGAAATATGGCTCACTGAATCCACGTGCAGTAGACAGAGGAAGGCCTCATGATGAGCAACTACTCGATGCAGAAGAGGATATCCTTGATGCCATTGCAGATGATCCATCTACAAGCACACGTCGACTTGGTGCACGATTTGGTGTGGCTCATGCATCAGTATGGAGGATTGTAAACAGACATGGCCTGTACCCATATCATCACCAGCCCATCCATGCTCTGACTGAACGTGATTATCACCAACGAGTGGATTTCTGTCGGTGGCTCCTTACTCAAGAGAGGGAGAACAACGGTTTTATTGCAGAGGTTTTGTTTAGTGATGAGGCAAATTTCATAAGAAATGGCATGTTGAACCTACATAATACATATACATGGGGAGCAGAAAATCCACATGCAACAACAATGAGGGGACATCAGGAACGCTTTTCGATTAATGTTTGGGCCGGTATTCTTGGTGACCATCTAATCGGATCTTTTATGTTACCACAACGACTTACAGGCAATGTGTACACCAAATTTCTTCAGGATGACTTACCTATACTACTTGAAGATGTGCCTCTCAGAACACGTAGACAAATGTGGTTCATGCAGAATGGGGCTCCAGCTCACTTTGCACGAGGTACGAGGGATTTCCTTAATGTTATGTACCCTGATAAGTGGATAGGCCGTGGTGGTCCCATCGCCTGGACACCTAGATCACCGGACCTAACTCCACTTGACTTTTATCTTTGGGGACACTTGAAGAGCAGGCTGTATGCTACACAAATCAACACCCTTCAGCAACTGTGGCAACGAGTTCAAGAGGCATGCAGAGAAGTAAGAAACACACCAGGGATATTTGAAAGAGTGCGACAGTCTCTTATGCGCCGAGCCCAAGCCTGTATCAACGAGGGAGGGAGAAACTTCGAGCAACTATTGTAAATACTGTAAAATACATTGATGTTCAAACATTTATGACAAAATAAAGTAATTGAGGTGATGGTAATCTACTGATCGTTTTCATCCCCTAGACTTTCCTATTTAAACTAAAATGTGTAATATCCCGGTAAATATGAGAAATTTCCAAAACCGTCACATAGTAAAGTATATTTATTATTGCTAGGTCTATTCATTCTGAAATTTATGAAAGGTATTTATGAAACACCCTGTATATATATATATATATATATACCGTATATAATTATATATATATATATATATATATATATATATATATACTGTATATACTGTATATACAGTATATATACAGTATAATATACAGTATATACTCAGGCATATCCCATAGCTGGGGATGGCAGACTCGAGAGAGAGAGCTCGAACATAAGCAACAAAATAATATATTATATAAATTCACACACATCTAGGCCGTCCAGGGGAAGACCCAGAGACCAAGGCCCATTTTGGGTCCCCAGCAAGACTCCCAGGTCCTAGATCTCCCGGAGAAGTTCCAGTTTAAGCAGGCAGACACGCATTGGAGCGCACCACAATGCCCGCCCACATCACTTCCTGGCATGGCCTTTCATATTATACACAGGCTCCCCGGGCCGGGCGCCTGACGGACTATTATCTAGTCCAACTAGTGCCCGACCCCCACTCCCTAAGACCGCGTTATCACTCATCTATTCACAATCATTCTCCATTCATTCCTATTCATCACCACTTCTCTTACCTGGTCTTCAGTCATCTCTCTATCTTGCAACGCATTTTTCACACCATATCTCCATCTCCTCCGAGGTCTTGTTTCTGACTCATATTTTCTTTGTAAGCCTTTTATCTCCCATTCGTTCAACATGTATATAACAGCATAGCACCCTTCTTTCCACTCTGGTCGATAGGGGTGCCTGTTGTCCCACTCTTTACGTACCTCTTCATTTCTCAGTCTGTCTCTATACATCACTCCACACATACTCCTCAAGCAGCTCATCTCCATCACCTCCAGCTTTCTTCTCTCTTGTGCCTTCAGAGCCCATGTATCTCGCTCCATAGATCGCTGTTGGTATAACTATCCCTTGGTACATTACACTGTTATCATTCATTCCGTGATTTTTCACCTTCCACATACTTCCCATTGCTCCGGGAACTTTCCTTCCCTCACACACTCTCTGTCTTAACTCCATTTCCACACCTGCATCCCTGCTTATCACTCCTCCTTGATATTTAAAACACTCCACTTGTTCAAACATTTCCCCATCCAGTCGTACATTTAGATTCACCCTATCACTTTACTTTTATTGACATTCACCCTCAGCTACTTCCTCCGACATACCACACCAAACTCTTTTACTACTCTCTACAGCTTCTCCTCAGAATCCGCCACCAGTACCGTGTCATTAGTAAACAGCAACTGATTCATCTCCCAATCACCACCATTCTTTCCTAAATAATCGAGGCCATCCAAAATCCTTTTCAGAGGTAAATCGAGGCTATCCAAAATCCTCACAGGAATAAATCGAGGCCATCCAAAATCCCTTTCAGAGGTAAATCGAGGCCTTCCAAAATCCTCACAGGGGTAAATCGAGACCATCCAAACCCTTCTATCTATCTATCTATCTATCTATCTATATGCTCAGGCCCAATCCCCATTTTGGGGGTAGCCGATTCAAGACAGAGCAAGAACAGGGAAAACACAAAAACAACATAAAACAAAAAATAAACACAGATAAAAAACACAAACTCACACACATCCAGGTCACCCAGGAGAAGACCCAGAGACCAGGGTTACCAAGGTCGCTCCAGCACTCCCCCGGCCCCTGACCACCCGGAGAGGTTCCGATCTCGGCAGGCAGACATGCAGCGGAGCCAAAGCCACAAGCCCTCCCACCACATTTCCAGGCACACCCTTCATATTAATCGTCCCCCCGGGCCAGGCGCCTGATGGACTATTATCTAGTCGAACTTGCGCCCAACCCCTTACTCCAAATGACCACGTGTTCACTCAACTATTCACAAGCATTCTCCATTCACTTCTGTCCACCACCACTTCCCCTGCCTGATCTATAGTCATTCCTCTATCATCCAAAGCCTTTCTTACACAGTCTCTCCATCTCAATGGGGGTCTTCCTGCCCTTCTATCTCCCCTTGTACCTGACTCACATATTCTCTTTGTAAGCCTTTCATCTCCCATTCGTTCAACATGACCATACCAGCTCAGCACCCTTCTGTCCACTATGGCTGACAAATGTTCCTGCTGCCCCACTCTCCTACGTATCTCTTCATTCCTCAATCTGTCTCTACGAGTAACTCCACACATACTCCTCAAGCAGCTCATCTCCATCACATCCAGCCCTCTTTTCTCCTTTTTCTTCAGAGCCCATGTCTCAGCCCCATACATCACTGTTGGCACAACAATTCCTTGATACAGTGCACTTTTTACTTTCACTCCGAGATTTCTCGTCTTCCACATACTTCCCATTGCTCCGAAAACCTTCCTGCCTTCACACACTCTCTGTTTTACCTCCACTTCCATACCTCCACTCCTGCTTATCGTTCCTCCTAGATATTTAAAACACTCTACTTGTTCCAATATTTCCCCATCCAGCCTCACATCTAGATTCACCCTATGCTCTCCCCTATTACACACCATTACTTTACTTTTATTGACGTTCACCTTCAGTTTCCTCCTTCCACAAACCACACCAAACTCTTTGACTACCCGCTGCAGTTTCTCATCAGAATCCGCCACCAATGCTGTGTCATCAGCGAACAGCAACTGATTCAACTCTCAATCTCTACCATTCTTTCCTACTAAACCCAATCCTCTTCCCATAGTTCTCCTTTTCACCTCCCTCACCACACCATCCATAAACATATTAAACAGCCATGGTGACATTACACAACCCTGTCGCAAACCTACCTTTACCTCAAACCATTCACTCAACTCACCATTTCCTACTCTCACACATGCTCTGCTCCCTTCATAAAAACTCTTAACTGCTTCTAACAAATTTCCTCCTATTTCATAAATCCTTAACACCTTCCACATTGCTTCACGGTCCACATGATCATACGCTTTTTCCAAGTCCATAAAAGCCCAATATATCTCCTTATGCTTCTCTAAATACTTCTCGCATAACTGTCTTACTGCAAACATCTGATCCACGCACCCTCTTCCCCTCCTAAAACCGCACTGTTCTTCTCCTATTGCAACTTCCGTACACTTTATTATCCTCTCTATCAACACCCTGCCATACAGCTTTCCAACCACTGACAATAAACTAATACCTCTATAACTTGAACACTCCTGCCGATCTCCCTTCCCCTTGTACAACGGCACAATACATGCACTCTTCCAGTCTATTGGTACCATTGACACAACAAAGCACACATTGAAAAGTCTCACCAACCAATCTATTATCACATCTCCACCCTTCTTTATACACTCCACAGCAATACCATCCAAACCTTCTGCTTTTCCCGCTTTCATTTGTTTCACTGCTTCTTTCACCTCATTTTCCTCAATCCTTTCATTCATTCCCTGCCACCTGGGTGGCCTGGGTAACCTATCTCCATCCACCTCTGCTTCAATCACTGCTTCTCTTCCATCTCTTGTATTTAACAAAGATTCAAAATACTCGGCATATCTTTTCCTCACTTCAACTGGTTCCACTAGTAATTCTCCATTTTCATCTTTCACTGACTCTTCCCTCTTTTGTCCTCCTTTCCTTACTTTATTTACCTCCTTCCAGAACATCTTTCGTTCTTCAAAATTCTCACTCAGCCTTTGGCCCCACCTTTCGTTTGCATCTTTTTTCGCTTCTCTAATTTTCCGTTTTGCCTCTCTCCTTTTCTCCTTGTACCTCTCCCATACCTCAACACTACCATCCTGTAAAACCCTCTCAAAACACTGTCTCTTCTCCTCAACTGCCTTTCTCACCGTATCATTCCACCACTCGCTTCCCTTCCTGATACCTCTGCCTCCTACTTTCCTTTTGCCGCATACTACCTCTGCACTTGCTTTCACTCCTTCCTTAAACTGTTGCCATTCAACCTCTACTTCTCTCTCTTCCATCTCTCTCACTTCCATCCACTTTTCATTTAGTCTTTCCTTGTACTCCCTCTCTTTTTCATTCTTCTCTAACTCACTAACTTTTATTACCTCTCTTACTTCACGCTTGTCTGTTATTCTCCTGTAACTCTTAACTCTTAGCTTTCCCTCCACCAGGTAATGATCTGACATACCCTCCGCCTCACCTCTCATCACATTCACATCCAGCAGTCTACACAATCTTTCTCTTGTCACCAGCACATAATCCATCAATGCCCTCTCTACAATCTCTCCCCTCACAAGTCTATGCCAGGTGTACTTGTGTATACGCCTTTTTTTGAAGAACGTATTACCTACACTCAATCTACACTCTTCACATACATTTTTCAGTCTTTTTCCACTCTCGTTTACACCATCCACACCAAAACTACCAATGACTCCCTCAACAGGCTCATTTCCTACCCTAGCATTTAAGTCCCCTAAAACTATAACATTTTCATTTTCATCAAACCCTTGTAGACAATCTCTCAAATCCTCCCAGAAACCTTCTACCTCGTCTAACTCTCTTTCACTTCCTGGTCCATACGCACTTACAAAAACCCACCTTTCACCCTTAAACCGCATTCTCACCCACATTAGCCTTGATGACACCTCTGTCCACTCTTTTATAAACTCTCTCAACTCCTCCTTCACAATAATAGCCACTCCTTCTTTCCCCCTGACTCCCTCGTCTACTCCAGACTTTCTACCTATCACGTTTCCAAAATCCACTTCTCCCTCTCCTTTCATCTTTGTTTCATTCAGTGCAAGGACATCATACATCCTTCTTTCAAATAACCTTCCAATATCCTCTCGCTTCTCATTCGTACTACATCCACGCACATTCAAAGCTCCTATTCTTAGGGTCCGGGACCACGAACGCGTTCCCTCGCCCCTATCTCTGTCTCGTTTTTTTGGTAGATATATTTAAGGGGAGAAGGATACCAGGCCCCCCGCCCCCGATCCCCTTTAGCCGACTTCTACGTCTCGCCGGAGAAAAGCGGTGGTGGAAATTTCTCACCCCTCCACCACAGAGGAGGCTACCTGCACCAGAAAGTGGCAAAACCCTTACAGGAGTAAATCAAGGCTATCCAAAATCCTTATAGAGGTAAATCGAGGCCATCCAAAATCCTTACATGGGTATATCGAGGCCACCCAAAAATCCAAAATCTTAACTGTTTCTACCTGTTGATCTCAAAGGGCATAGATTAGCCCCGGTAAGAGTTTTGGATGGCCCGGTGCCTCGTTTCTAGCTGTTGATCACATGATTTGGATTTTTTTTCTCTTAATGTGAAGGCTCTTATCTAATAAAAACATATATAAAAAAAAGAGACAGAAAAGGTAATGGAACAGTTGTGAAAAGACTATATATATTGTGTCGGAGAGCCTGTGGAGTAGCAATTAATAGTTGCTATTGAATTCATTGGGTGAGGCCTGGTCCTGTCCAGAAGGAGATTTGGCATCCTCTACCCAACCTTAGCCGTTTCTGTCTGTCTGTTTTCCTACTTCGGAGGCGGAAGGCTAGAAATCCTCCTCCCCT
The DNA here is from genome assembly GCA_032716605.1 of Paralithodes platypus. Classification (NCBI taxonomy): domain Eukaryota; kingdom Metazoa; phylum Arthropoda; class Malacostraca; order Decapoda; family Lithodidae; genus Paralithodes; species Paralithodes platypus. The sequence continues at coordinate 8,533,940 of CM064490.1, forward strand.
TGGAAAATTCACCTACTAGACGAGAGGGGCGACGGAACGCGAAAGTGGTCCCGGAGCTTAAGAATTAGAACTTTAAATGTTGTTTCTGTTCGAGCTTAGTCTCGAGATGGCCACCTCAAGCTATGGGGTATGTACCTGACTATGTACTGTACATACATACGTACATTGAATTCATATTTAGGAGCTCTACAGCCCTATCCGAGATTATAACTGTTGTAACAGATTAACCATGGTATACATTATAATAATAATAATATGCTGGTATTTTATTTGTTCGAGCGCCAATTCTCCAAGTGGATTCACGAGCGCTCACATTAACTTAAAATTGTCCATTAAAAAAAATAAAAAAAAATAAAAAAACATTAAAGCTTACAGTATAGTCATCAGTAACTATGCTCCCCAATATAATAAGCCCTCAGAAGTATGTGCGACTTCAGTTGTTTCTTAAAAGCGTCAACACAATTATATAATAATGCTACAGATAAAAAATTAGCAAGTGGTTATGCACACTAATGCATACAAATGAAACAACATTAATTGACACACAAATGCACGGTTACTTTACCTAGAAGTTCAGGTAAAGCTATACTTACTAACTGATGATAAGCAATAGTCAATTAAGGTATATTTTCAGATTATAGGCCTGGTCATGGTATAATAATTAACTTATGAACAACAATTTGTAGGTTAACTATTAGATCGTGTAAGGTATAATACCTAACTGACGGCTTGCTTTAATCCATTAATCTACAACTTACAAGAACAGGTAGGACATTATGAACTAACTCATAATAGGTAATAAAGAAGGTTACCTATAAGAAGAGGTAGAACAATATATTAATTAACTCATACTATGAATTAATCAAGGTTAGTAATAAGAACAGGTAATTATTTGTATTAATCTTTCCATCACAGCCCATGTATCATGCAACCCACTGAGTGAACCTCGATCTACTCGAATGCCCAAAAGGAACGGCTTTGAAATGTGGACAATTATATCGATTGGACAAATGGGAAATGCAAATTTTGAATGGTAAAGCCTACTACACATATCAATCCTGATGTGAATCTAATCCAAGAAACCTGTACAAATGTGATGAACTATAGTTTATCGCATTTGTCCAGGTTTCTTGGATTAGAGTAACATCAGGATTGATATGTGTAGAAAACTTTACCATAACTGTTCAATGTATAACATAATACATTTATACTTTATTTAAACAGTAAGTAGATTTACATGTTTATGCTATAGTCAAACTTACACTTCATATAGCAGCATATGTTTTTTCGTCTCTATGCAAAGCAAAATATTATAGTAGTATGCATTTTCGAATTTCATAGAGCATCATGTATTAAGCTGAGTTTCATAATAATATGTATTTTCGAATTAACCCCATAACGTTACATGTTTTATGCTAACTGCGAGTATAAAATCTGAGCTGCGATTTATAATAGTGTGTGTTTACTATTGGTTGTAGAGAACGTAAGGCTCCGTAGCCAGCCGGGGGCGGGGCGGGGCGGGAACGAGTCCCAGTAACTTTTAGCAGTGCAGGGAGAGAGTCCCATGGTGTATGACAGGGGCCGCTATGGCCGTGGATAACCGCTCAACCTCGGCCCTATTTAAAAGGGCCGAGCAGTTAAAGCGTTGGCAGGAAAGTGAAACAAATAAACAGGAAGTATTTGAAAACAACAGAACCCGTAAAGTGAATTTTAGTGACGGATGCATCTTTTTAGCAGCTTGTGCTGCAGGGGACAAGCAAGAAGTGGTGCGCCTCCTGGAGAAGGGAGCTGATATAGACACAGCTAATGTGGACGGCCTTACAGCTCTACACGCGGTACGTCCACAATAACTACTGTCCTATACATTATACTTATGTAGCGTAGTTTGTGAAAAGGGAGAAATTTCGCCTGGCGGAGAAAAGTACTAGAAATGAATGGGGCCAGGGGCACTCTAATCCAAGATGGCTGCCACCTTGCCGTACTTCGTAAATATTATCGTGTTTATGCAACCTGGAGGTCATTGGAATGTCGTTATACCCCTAGATATATTGCAAGGGTGTATGTGGTCTATGGGAGGGTGAATAATGTTGAAGGGTGCAGGGTAGTGACGGAGATAGGGCGGTTAGTGAGGGAGGTATAGTTGCCTGTTGCTCGGGGTGGGGGCGCCAGTTACTCATTTTTCTCGCTGCTGTTGGTGTGGCTCTCCCTCTAAATAGGGTCACACACTTCTTTTCTCTCTCGCACTCAAAACTAATAATCCCCGGGGTTCTGTTCACCCAAAACCCCTGGCTAATCCAACATCAAATGATCTAGGCTACAAACCTACCCACCGTAATCTAAATTAACCGATCTAGCCAGACTAAATGTAAACAGAGCAATTTCACCACTATTAATGTCGTCACCTGGGCTATGAATCATCACTAGGCTATAGGCTACCTTCAGATTCAGCTAATATCACCGTCCAATCCAATCGCTATAAAACGCAAATATGAATGAACCGGTTGTAGCCTATCACCATTCTAATTTCTAGGCTAATCTCACTTAGGCTACTTTACGAGAACGATGCAACCACTATTTAGCCTATGCTATGTGGCTTTAATGTCACCTGAGCTATGAATAGATTCTCCACTAATTAAATACTTGGGTCTGATCTGACTGATCATTAATATTTAAAGTTTGCCATACGATGATACGAATAGTAAAATTAGGTAGGTAGGCTAGTGTCGGCTTTTAACATTTGAATTTTGAAGCCTAGGCTATTATATAGGAAGAATATTGTAAAAATCACATTAAAGTTTGTTTCAACCACCGGTAATGCATGTTATGTGCACTATATAATACAATAGCCTACACTGTAAAAACAATAAACTCTCCCTATAGGCTAATTCTCCCTACAGACGGTGGTAAAACTCTTATTGGTAAAATTCTAGTTTCACGTACACAGCGACAAAAGGGGAGGCGCCGTTGTAAAGGCATAGCTTCCCGACCAACTATGAAGATCAGGGAAATTGCTGGGTAAAAGACGTAATATAATGATAATAAACTACATTAACGACATTAGCCTAACCTAACAACCTTACCTAACCTAACCTATTATTATGTAATAGCTATGGTGACGCATATGGGGAGATTTTTTTTTTTTTTTTTTTTACAGTAGGCCTAGGTATAATTCCTTATAATGCATTTCCGCCGCTTTGGACATATATAGGAATTAAGTATGGTATATGACAACTCTAAAGTAGCCATAGAAATTTATGAGTATGCTGTGAAAGCGAAACTAGAATTAAACCCTCTTATTAAGCCCCTTTACTGTCAAAATAGATTATGATTTAAATACGTCATGGGGGGGGAGGGGAGGGGGGCTTTCCCCCCTCAACCCATTATGTATTCCAAGGCTAAAATATTTTTTTATTTTTTTTTTACTCTGAAAGTGACTTATATCTGAGTATTTTAAAAAGTAGCATTCAAGGAGACTACTGCAGGACTCTTCTTCTTACCTCTGACCGGGTATAGGCTATCCTAGTGTTTACTAGCCTATACCCCTTTGAAAGGACATTAGCCTAACCTAACAACCTATCCTAGTATTATAGGTGGGGGCTGCCGCCCCCACACCCCCGCTTTGACTTAGGTTTTGGTGTATTTTGACTGTGAAGTGGGTATTTTTCAATTTGTTGATAACGAAAATCCTCCATGCGGACTATATAGAGAAAAATATGGCGAATCTATTGGTGCCTATTTTCCCTAATACATTGTTTCTCATAACGTCGCACTAGTGTCCTTGAATATTATATTTAAAAATTGTTGGCTAATGGTGAAAAAACTTTTTCCGGGGATTGTAACTAATTTCGGTAAGATTAGGAGTAGTGGGCGTACCACTACCGACATACAGCATAAATCATCTATAAAACATTAACCTAACCTAACTTAACTTAACTTAACCTAACCTAACCTAGTACATGAATACTAGGTTAGGTTAGGTTGTTTGGTTAAGTTAATGTTTTATAGATGAGTTATGCTGTATGTTGGTAGTGGTACGCCCACTACTCCTAATCTTACCCTAATTTCAACTGGTGTAAAATATAATTATAAAAATTACCTAAAATCAAATAAAAAGAAACATGGGCAAATTTAGTGGTAGCCTAGTTTATTACCGAAACTAGGCTACCACTAATTATTTCTCAATATTTGAAGGCTATTATAGAATAGACCTAAGGATGTTTCAAAGATCATATTAATATTTGTTTCAGCCTCCGGAAATACATTGTATGTGCACTATAGTGCACTGTAAAAAAAAAAAAAAGGCAAGAATGTAGTTACCGGATGTACCGCCCGTCTTGTTTACACTACGCGGACGCTCACCATCATGTTCCCGTCTATTTTGACTGCCTTTGGATACAAAAATACGGTACAAATTTAGTTACTGGACACCTATTTGACAGGTACCACCGAGGATTTAATACATATTTTTTTTCGGTTTCCACACATCCAACACCAAGCTATACCCTTTTCAGAGCCCCCCCTCAACCCTGTCCTGTATCCCACGGCCTATAACGCAAGTCTTTATAAAAAAAATGGACCCAACAACTGGTTATATAAGCTTAGCCATTTGAAGTCGACCGGGAAGTCACTCCGAGCGTAAAGTAAACAAAGCGACGCTACTTCCACGAACGCAACCGAGTTGTCTTTATATTTCGTCTCATATTATCATTATTAAAGTGTCCCCATTGCTTTTTTAGTGTTTCGCACACCAGAAAAGGGTATAGCTTGGTGTTGGATGCGTGGAAACTGAAAACAAATATGTATTAAATCGTTGGCGGTACCTGTCAAATAGGTGTCCAGTAACTAAAATCGTACCAAAAATACATTACCCTAACCTAGTATTATAGATTTATAAGTATTTATAGATGATTTATGGGTAACATTCAAGGAGACTACTGCAGGACTCTTCTTCTTCTTCTTCTTACCTCTGGCTGGGTATTGGCTATCCTGGTGTTTACTACCCTATACCCCTTTGAAAGGACATTAGCCTAACCTAACAACCTTACCTAACCTAATCTAGTATTATAGGTGGGGGCTGCCGCCCCCACACCCCCGCTTTGACTTAGATTTTTGGTGTATTTGTCTGTGAAGTGGGTATTTTTCAATTTGTTGATAACGAAAATCCTCCATGCGGACTATATGGAGAAAAATATGGCGAATCTATTGGTGCCTATTTTCCCTAATAAATTGTTTCTCATAACGTCGCACTAGTGTCCTTGAATATTATCGATTTATGTTGTATGTCGGTAGTGGTACACCCGGTAACTACATCCTTCCCCAAAAAAACTCCTATTGACGGCAGTGAAAATCTTGGAAAATATAACCGAAACTACCACTAATTTTCCCATGGTTTTTCATTTTGGTAGTTTTCATCATTATACAGTAGTTGAAGTTATTTACAATCCCCGGCAAATGTTATTTCTCCCATTATCCAACGATCTTAAAACACAAAGATGTAAGTCATTTTCAGAGTAGCCTACTGTATATATATTATTTGTTTTGCCTTTGGATACAGGATGGGTTGAGGGGGGGGGGCCCCCCCTTTGGCCCCCGTCACCTCCCCCATGACTAATTGAATCAGCATCTATTTTAACATTAAGGGGAGGTGTGGCCGAGTGGTCTTGCCACTGGACTGGTAATCCAATGGACCCGGGTTCGAATCCCAATATGTCAATGGGAAGATATTATTGGGATGGAATTTGTACTGTACCGGTACCTAGTTTCAGTGCATTACCACAGCACACCGAAATGCCAAAACAAAATATCCTCATTGTACCCTGATTAAATAACACTGTATGAATATTCCCATATTCAAAACATGCTACAGGGGGGCAATGCCTAGTGAGTTAATTGCTCAATAGGTGGCATTCTGAGAGTGAGGAGTCTGGGGAGTGAGACTGTGAAGCGTAGAGGCGAAGCAGCTTCAGAGATGGAGTTGGGTTCGAGCCGTGAATGGGTGCTTCACATGTCTCACTCCCTAGACTGGAACAAGACCTCACGGGCCTCACCGTGTTCAGCGGTAGAGTGTAAAGGCTATCAGCCTATGCCCGAGAGGGAGTAGTAGAACATAAGAACATAAGAAAATGGGAGTCTGCAGAAAGCCGATTGGCCCAAGCAAGGCAGATCCCTGTCCCACACAACCCCAAATCAATTACAAAGCCCAATTATAGGCTCAACACTCTAATACCCTGAGGATCATCTTACCAAAACGGTTAGAGATTAACGCAGGATTATGGAGGTCTGCAGAGCGCTGATTGGCCCAACCCGGCTGATCCCCCTTCACACCCAACCCTTCTCGTCCATATGCTTATCCAATTTTATCTTAAAGCTCCCTACAGTTTTAGATCCCACTATAGCACTTGGTAGTCCATTCCACCCATCTACAACTCTGTTACCAAACCAATATTTGCCTATATCTTTTCTGAAACGAAATTTATCTAATTTGAAACCATTGGTACGAGTTCTTTCGCTATCCCTGAGCTTTAGTACATTTGTCATGTCCCCTTTGTTAATCCCACTAACCCACTTGAACACCTCTATCATATCCCCTCTAACTCTGCGTCTCTCTAACGAATGTAAACCTAATTTCTTCAACCTTTCTTCATACGGAAGATTTCTAATATTATGGATCATTTTTGTCATGCTACGCTGTACTCTCTCCAATGAATCTATGTCCATTCTGTAATAAGGACACCAAAATTGGACAGCATAATCCATATGGGGTCTCACTAATGACAAGTAAAGTTTTAAGATAACATCAGCAGTTCTGTTACTCACACTCCTAGAGATGAACCCGAGAATCCTGTTTGCCTTATTACGAACGCCCATACACTGTTTTCTAGGCTTCAAATCATTGCTAACAAACACACCCAGATCTTTCTCGCAGTCTGAATTTTCTAATTCTAAATTAGCTAGTTTATATTTAACATTTGTTTGCATCTTCCCTATCTTTAATACCTTGCATTTGTCAATGTTAAACTTCATCTGCCAATTTACTGACCATTCATGTAAGGTATCTAGATCCCTTTGGAGGCACTCTATATCGCTATCTGAATCAATTGATCTCCCCATTTTAGTATCGTCTGCGAATTTACTTATCCTACTAGTTATACCTAAATCTAGGTAATTTATGTATATAAGAAACAACAGGGGACCTAATACCGATCCCTGGGGGACACCACTTTTGACTGCTCCCCACTCTGACTTGGTACCATTTATGCTGACTCTGTTTTCTACCAATTAGCCATGACCTAATCCATCCCAACAACGCCCCACCTATTCCATGTGTCTCAACCTTTCTCATCAATCTCTCATGAGGGACTCTGTCGAAAGCTTTACTGAAATCTAAATATATAATATCGTATGCCTTGTCATTATCTACTGCTTCATATACCTCTGAGAAAAAACTAAGCAAATTAGTAAGGCAAGAACGTCCCTGAGTGAATCCATGCTGAGAAGAATTGATTAAGTTAAATGTTTCTAAGTGGTTTCTCATTTTCCTAGCAATAATTGACTCTAGTAGCTTTCCTATGATTGAAGTGAGACTAATGGGACGGTAATTGGATGCTATTGATTTATCACCTTTTTTGAAAATCGGAACTACATTTGCAAGCTTCCAAGCTTCTGGAACTATACCTGTTTCTAATGAATTGTTAAAAAGAAATGTTAATGGGTAACTTAACTCATCTCTGCATTCTTTTAATACTCTGGCATATACCTCATCGGGACCAGGCGATTTCTGAGGTTTCAGTCTGTCAATTTCCTTAAGCACATCATTTCTACTTATAGTAACCGTACTTAACCTATTTTCTATACTATCGCTATATACCTTACGGACTTCTGGAATCTGTGCCAAATTTTCATTAGTGAAAACGGATAGAAACTGACTATTTAATGTACTGCACATTTCTAAATCATTTTCTGTCATTTCTCCTATCGAAGTTTTAAGGGGGCCTATTTTATCTCTAACTTTAGATTTATATAGCTGGTAAAAAGCCTTAGGGTTATTTTTTGAGTCATTGGCTATCCTGATTTCATAATTTCTTTTGTCTGTCCTTATACATTTTTTGACCTCTCTTGATAGATTCTGATAGTAAGCAAGTAGGTGAATTTCGCCTTTCTTAATTTTTCGATATATTCCTCTCTTTTTTCCTAGAAGGTCTAATAGTCTATTATTCATCCATTTGGGTTGGTTCTGTGTTGATCTAAATTTTCTTTTGGGGATATATTTATTTTGAGCATTGTGGAGTGAAGAAATAAAATGATTATATGTAGCTGTCAAATTATCCTGAGTTAAGACAGGTATCTGAGAGAGAGTATGTTCATTAGCGCACCTGGGTCCACTTAATAGTTTAACCATAGGATCGACTCTTAAGGCTCTTCTTAATCCACCATAATTGGCTTTTCTGAAATCTGGGATAAGTGTCGTATTCTCTTTAGCCTTTCCTGTCCATTGTATGATAAAATAAATTGATTTATGATCACTATTTCCTAGTTGGTCTCCTATCTCTACATTATTTATCATTTGTTCATGATAAATAAAAAAAAAATCACTGCCGTCTATAGGGAGACATTTTTTATTTGTTTACAGTGCTTTATATAGTGCACGTAAAATGTATCTCCGGAGGTTGAAACAAATTGTAATATGATCTTTGCAACATCCTTATTCTATAATAGCCTTCAAATATCGAGAAATAATTAGTAGTAGTTTCGGTAATAAGTACGGTACCAATACCCCTTGCCCCTTACAGATCAACATAGGCTACTGTATAATTATGAGGATGACAATAAATCAAGGGGGGGTGAGAGCGGGCAGCGCCCCCCCCCTCAACCCATCATGTATCCAATTTACCCCACAATTTCCCTTACCTACTGTAAAAGCGCGATTCACCCAATAAATGGCGCCATTTGACGCCGTATCTTTAGATTAATGAATAATGGGTAAGTCAATGAAAATCCTCCACTCAAACCATGAAAAGCAACAAGTTAACACTATAGATATTCCTTGAATTTTTTTTAAAGAAAACTTGGTAAATAAGGCGGCTCTAGCTGTCTTGAATGTTACCCTAATTTCAACTACTGTACTGTAGGCTACTGTATAATGATCAAAACTATCTAAAACAAAAACCATGGGAAAATTAGTGGTAATGTCAATAATATTTTCCGACACCCTGAATATGTTATTAGTAGGGTAGTAATTGTTTGGGGTCACTTGAAACATGCTAGGCTGACAGGTACCTACCCGATAGCACTATCGTTAGTGAGTGATGTATGTTTTTTGTACTTTTGTTGATATTTTGTCAAATTGCAAATTTAGCTTTATATAAAATTTGATATAAATTGTAGTTTCTTTATTCATACAGAATTTAGTAAAATTTACCAGAACGTCCCGGACTTCCCAATTGACGAGGTGCATTGTTATGTGTGCGATCAGTTTACTTGGGAAACAAATTGCTTACCTTAGTGATAGTTTAAAAGGTAGAGGAGTCGATGCTCATAAAGGTTGCCTCTTCTCAATCTTTCAGTCTCATACCGGTCATAATTATTTTTTTAAACGTTTACACTCTGACTCGTAACTACTTCCTCTGGGAGACTATTCCAGTTGTTTACAATCCTAGCACTAGAAAAGTTGTTCCTCTTCGTGGTTCTGTGCCTGACCTTGGCCAGCTTCAGTCTGTGTCCTCGGGTGTTTGGTTGTTTTTCTCTTGATGCAAGTGTCAAAATTGACTTGCTCATGTAGTTGTGTACACCCATGTGGTGGATTGCGTTCTATTATTTAAATTTTTTATTTTATTAAACGTTGTTTCCACATAGCGATTTTGATCAGTTCTTTTGCATTTATATTGTATCGTCCCAGTTTTAGTTTGTTTATTTTGCAAGTTTTACATTATAATATATATAGGCCTATGAGGACAGGTAGATGTTCAGGTAATTTTCAAGAAGACATTCGCATTATTATTAGAGATTAGTTTGAGCCCAAACTTTCAGATTCCAGAATACATTTATATATCAATGCATAGGCTACAAGTCCTGTGAAAGAACAGTACCGTACTGTATACAACATTATACAGTATGATAAACAAAGGACAAAATGCATTTTAGGTCGTATGATATAATTCTCTGTTTTCTATAGCTTTTGTCTTACAGTAGTACCGTATTAGTCACCGCAATATAGGTCTCTACTGCTGCACATTAAATTATATGGCAAGAATGTAGTTAGGCTACCGGGTGTACCGCCCGTCTTGTTTACACTACGCGGACACTCACTATCATGTTCCCGTCAATTTTGACTGCCTTTGCATACAAAAATACATTACCCTAACCAAACAACCTAACCTAACCTAACCTAGTATTATAGATTTTTAAGTATTTATTTTGATAATATTCAAGGACACTAGTGCGACGTTATGAGAAATCATTAATTAGGGAAAATAGGCACCAATAGATTCGCCATATTTTTCTCTATATACAGTAGTCCGCATGGAGGATTTTCGTTAACAAATTGAAAAATACCCACTTCACAGACAAATACACCAAAAATCTAAGTCAAAGCGGGGGTGTGGGGGCCGCAGCCCCCACCTACAGTATAATACTAGGATAGGTTAGGTAAGGTTGTTAGGTTAGGCTAATGTCTTTTCAAAGGGGTATAGGCTAGAATAGCCTATACCCAGTCAGAGGTAAGAAGAAGAGTCCTGCAGTAATCTCCTTGAATGCTACCTTTATTTTATGTTGTTGTTGTTGCTGTTCCCCAAGCTGCCTGGCCGAACAGCCCCAAGGCCCCGAGCAAGGCCAAGGCCATAACCGAGCGCCCTCACAGAACCCTCCCTGCCGACCACAATAAAGCCTGGGTGACCGAAGCCACTCCATGGCGGGGAGCTGGGGAGGGTGAGGAAACGCCCGGGAAACCAAAGCCCCACCCAGGGCCCCTCAACCTTTATTTTATTATAAGTATTTATAGATGATTTATGTTGTATGTCGGTAGTGGTACACCCGGTAACTACATCCTTCCCAATTATTTTTCTTCAGACTTTGTGGGTTAACTAAGGGTGGAAGGAAAAATGGTGGCCATCTTGGATCAGCTGAGAACTAATATTTTTTTTTTTTTTTTACCGTATTTTTAGTATTTTGTCATACTGTATTATATATTAATGCTAGGAAAATATTACCGAAACTACCACTGATTTTCCCATGGTTTTTCTTTTTGGTTTTAGGTAGTTTTGGGTAGAATGTAGAGTTCGGGCGTACCGCCAGCCTTGTATACACTACGCGGAGTGGCGTCGGAAGCTTGCCATCATGTTCCCATCTATTTTGACTGCCTTTGAATACAATAATATGTTGAGGGGGGGCTTTGCCCCCTCACCCCCCCCCCCATGACATATTGTCATCATCATATATATTGCCAGCAGGGGGCAAATAACCGAAATAATCGCCGCCAAAATAGACGCGAAGTTAACCGCAGCGATAGCACTATGTAAACATGATGACTGTACGCCCGGAATCTACATCCATCCCGTAGTTTTCATCATTATAGCCTACAGTAGTTGAAATTAGTTACAATCCCCGGAAAATGTTATTTCTCCTATTATCCAACGATCTTAAAACACTCAGATGCAAGTAATTTTCAGAGTAAATATACAATTTGTTTTGCCTTTGGATACAGGATGGGTTGAGAGGGGGCTTTGCCCCCCCTCACCCATGACTTATTGAAATCAGCATCTATTTTAACAGTAAGGGGGCTTAACCCTTTCACGCTTATGACTCAATTTTGAGCCTATTAGGGATACTTTAAAGCCTTTGTTACCTTCAGGGGTATTTAGAAACCTTTAGTTTAGGTACTTCAACCTCTGCAGTTGTCTTTGAGTTAGCTGTGGGCAGAAAACTAAATTTGGAGAGGTAATTCTATTTCTTATTGGTAATCTGGCAACCTCTCAGTCATAAAAGCGTGAAAGAGTTAATAAGAGTTTCACTGCCGTCAATAGGGAGAGCTTTTTGTTTTTACAGTACCGTACCTTATACTGTATAGTGCACATAATATGTATCTCCGGAGATTGAAACACATTTTAATATGATCTTTGCAACATCCTTATTCTATACTAGCCTTCAAATATTGAGAAATAATTAGTGGTACCGTAGTTTCGGTAATAAGTACCCAATGCTAACCCAGCGGGGTTCTGGGGGAGGCAGGCCGGCAGCCCCCAGGTTAGGTTAGGGTAATGACAAAATATGTTTTAATATTGCTAAATAATGGGTAAAAATTAATTTGCCGAAGGAAAAACACCTTAAAACACACTAATCAATGAAGGAACTGATAAGAAAAGGATTATAATACAAAAAACACATATCGGTACATGACCGAAAATGCATTTTGACCTAAGCAAATATTGTTCATATTCTAGCTTTAATTAAAATAATTCAAAAACCTAGCCTAACCTTTCCTAAAGATTCTCCTCATCTTCCAGTACGGTACAGTATATTTCAGAAAAGTTAGGTTAGGTTTTGGAAATTTAGGGTTTTTCTTAAGGAAATGTATCAAATAATTTATACAGTACAGTATATATATATTTTTTCTCCCTCAACATTTGTATGTATTGGGCCGAAAATAATCACTAATAATGCTGCGGCGCCTTCTTGAAAATTATTATTTATATAGCGGTACGGTAATAGAGAGAGTCGAAAGATGGAGGGACTACTTCAACGAGTTGCTAAATGTAACGAATGAAGCGCCAGCAAATATAGTTGGATGGGGTATGGGAGAGAGAAGTAGTGGAGGAGGAGGTGGGGATCAGGAGGTCAGAAGTGTGGGAAGCCATGAAAAGAGTGAAGTTGGGGAAAGCACCAGGAACAGATGGAGTGTGTGGGGAAATGTTGAGGCATGGTGGTGAGATAGTGATCGAATGGGTATGGAAAATGTGCAAACTAGCATGGGAGAAGGGGAGTGCACCTGATGACTGGAAGACAGGCATAATAGTCCCCCCTATATAAGGGTAACTTAGGGGAAAGAGTAGTGTGTGGTAGCCACCGAGGAATATGTCTTCTAAGCGTACCGTAGTAGGGTAGTGATTGAGAGAGTGAGAACTGAGAAATGGATAGGTGACGAGCAGTGAGGTTTTAGGAAGGGAAGAGGATGTGTAGATCAGATCATTACCCTGAATTGTGTTATGGAGAAATATCTGGAGAAGCAACAAAAGGTGTATGTTGCCTTTATGGACTTGGAGAAGGCCTATGACAGAGTGGATAGAGAAGGTACCGTCTTTGGAAAGTACAGTACTGTACTTAGAATATACGGAGTAGATGGCAAGTTGCTGAAAGCAGTGAAGAGCATGTACGAGGGTGCAAAGGCGGCAGTACGTGTGGAGAATGAGCAGATCGAGTTCTTTGACCTGAATGTTGGGTTGAAACAGGGGTGTGTGATCAGTGTGCCAAAATTCGCCCATTTTCTTCGTGATCCCGAATTAGCATCTGAACAAAAAATTATCCAGAATTTGGTCCTGGCTAAATTTAGAGTCCTGAGCTACATCGGACATTAAACTCATCAAACGATAGTGGTTTGCCCTAACAATGTACTCTACACTTGCTATGATCTTATAACTATTTTATATCACCTGAATTGAAGTCCAAATGCAGCTCCTAAAGTAATTATATACAATATTCTATGCGAGAGTCAAGAGCAACTTGCTTTGTAGGCCTACTATGACTTAGGCTTAGAGGTACGCTTACCTCCGATGTTATATCGCGCCGAAGGCTGAGTCAAGACGAACATAACTAATTTAATTGGCACTCGAATGCTCAATAATATGTGGATTAAAGGATAATAATAGGTATTTATCTAAAACTACCGGTATGTACATATTAACTAAACAAATTTATCTGTTAATATATTAATTGAAATTAATAATGTACAATAAATAATTTAAGAATGAATGTTTCAAAAGTGATCCTATTCAACCCCCTGCCAAAATACGCGGATTTTGGCCGTGTGGATCATTTTGGGGGGCCTTCAATTTCTCGAAAGTAGTGCATGAATATAAATTATTTTTATCTGGAACAAAGCGCAAGAGCTCTAGGCATTCGGTAAGCTATAAATTATTACGATTTTATGATGAATTATTGGTTTTTGAGAGGTATTTATATGACAGGGATTAATGAATGCAACGAAAGGGTATTTGGTATGGTTCTATATTATCGTGATCCTGACTGGATGACGTCAGATTAGTTTCGCGCCAGTGAATTGTGGTAATTTGGAATTTTGTTAAGCTGTTATTTACTGATAGTTTTGTGGAAAATATAGTGAATTAAGGGGCTGGAATATAACATTGACTTCATGTGAATTGCGAGTGCCCTGCACATTCTAAAATCGTGCATATTAATCTTGGGGAACTCATTATATATAAGGTCCAAGTTCAAGGTCCATTAGCAGGGGCAGGATACCACCAAGGTTTGCCCCCTTCAGCTTATTCTGTACAGTATCCCAAATTCCCTCAATTTCCACATTCTTCATATCCCTTCCCACTATCAGGTTTTAACATTGATGGGCTGCATAAAAAACAATAGCTGGGCTAACTGTTGATGCTAAAAGTCAGTAATAAGCCTACCATGTTTTTTTCTTCATAAAACCCCATTCATTAGCCACTGCCAGTGTTTAGAAGTTCTAATCTTTGTTTTGGCTTGAGCACACTTTGTGACTTTAATAAGACTGTCACTGTAGGCAATAGGCTAGACTTCTTACAGTTTCTTACAGTAGATCCTCTGGAAAAAGGCAAACTAGGCCTGTGTATCCAGCTCAGTACCAGTACTTGCACTGCTGCGGTCGTTGGCGGCGGCGGTAGCAGACGCAACATTTTTACTATTCTGTATATTTGCTTTATAATCAAACTTCTAATCTTGTCTTCCCCATGCTTTATCAAGATTACTTTCAAACTCCCTTATTGATTCGGAATCGACTACATACTGGGGCGGTGCGTTCCATTTGCCGCGGCACCGTCTGGAATCCCGGCAATTTGATTTATCATTTGGGATTGGGTACCAGTGAAGAATCCTTTTGCAGCTATAATTACACTTACAATTTTTTGTTATTATTTCTTTGAGGAATATGGTTTTTCATTGTCATTTATCGTGTAATAAGTGGAGGAGTTGCGAGGATTAGCATAACATTTACTAATCAAACCTACGAAACGGTACGCAACAGACGGCTCCTAGCCTAACTTAGTGTCCAAAGTGAGGTCTGCTGCTATGTTCTTATAACATTTTCTGCCAGAGTAGTAGAGTAACTACCGGCACAATTTAATAAGAGTGTACACTGTTCCGGTACCGTACTGTATAGCCTACTGTAGGTTAGGCCTGCCGCGGCCGCCCTACAGTGCATTTATAAAGTGTTCGGCTATGATTTGGGTATCACTGAAGAATACTTTCGCAGTCTTACCGTTTTTTTTTTTTTTTCAAGGTACGGTAGGCTATAGGCTATATTACTGGTATCTTATTTTATTGTACAGGTAGTTTATATTATAAGTGGAGGATTTGCAATAACTTACCCTAACCAAAGTCCAAACTTAGTGTCCAAAGTAGGATCTGCACCCTGCCGCTATGTTCTTATTTTGTATACCAGTAACTTTTTAGCCAGATTACCGGTACAATTTAATAAGTGTACAGGCTAGGCCTACTGCCAACAGTGCATTTATAGATTTCCCGGCCATGACTTGGGTATCACTAAGGAATCTTTCCGCAGCCTTACGTACAATCATTTGTTTTTATTTCTTCAAGAAATATAATACAGTAGTTTATTGTTCAATTGTGTATCATGTTATGAGTAGATAATTTGCTGCTTTGCATTACCTTACCCTAACCTAACTTTACTTTGTCTTAGTGTCCAAAGTGGGGGCTGCCTCTATCCCCACAGTCCACACACCCGCTAACTATAATTGGTATATCTTGTCATTAAGTACTATAACCTGACTTCACGGGGGTAACGGAGTCTTGATTGAATATTTTGGGAATTAGCCTAGCAGAATCTTGGGTCTTTTAAAGTTGTGAAAATTAAAGTAAGTTTCTACGTTCCTACTGATTGTACTTAACCCGAGATGGGAATAGCCTACCCAGGTACTTTTTACTCGGCCCAGGGAAAATAATAGACAAACAAATGTTCTAATCAAAGTTTATTCTTGAAACTTGGTACCGGTATGTATTTTAACTAGTACTCTATAGTAACTCATGTATCATATGAAAGGATATAAATTAAGTATGTAATAGTTCTTGGAATGCAACAACAAATATACATGAAATCTTTATTGGACAAAAGTTACAAAACTAAAACAGGGACTGCTAAGAATAATTTAAAAACCTGTTTTCAATGCCCATATTAGTGGACCTGAAGTGAATCCCTTTGAGACTGAAGTACAGGCAGCCAGCTCCCCTTGTATCCTGATTAAACACCAGTAAACATACATAACATCCCTTTTACTTACAATATTATTAATTCCTTTTAATAAATTTTGAGCATGTATTGTGCGTATATTTACCTTCACATTTCAAAATTTCTCCGCTGGTCGGGGGGCTACGCCCCCGGACCCCCTGTTATGTAGCGGGGGGCTGCACCCCCGCGGACACCGCGCAAAGTTGATCCTTGTAAGCTTAGAATTTTTTTCCAGAACTGGATATTTCCTGTTTTGCCTTTTGGCACCCTGTGTGTGATGTCCCCGTGGTTGTTTTCTGTATATATATGGATGGAGTCATGAAAGAAATACAAGGAAGAGCAGTGGATGTTGGTGTATCGCTGATAAGGGAGGCCCTGGGAGGGAAATGAGTGGAAACTGTCTGTACTGCTGTTTGCTGATGATACAGTTCTGATGAGCGATAATGAATGGGAGTTGCAGGGTCTGGTAAATGTGTTTGAAACAGTGTGCGAAAAACGGAATCTGAAGGTAAATGCGGGGAAGAGCAAGGTTATGGTCTTCCAAAGGGGTGAAACCACAGAGTGTGAGGTGAAGTTGAACGGTCAGGCTATGGAGATTATCAGCTCATTTAAGTATGGTATCTGAGCAGTGTGTTGAGTAAAGATGGGACTATGGATGAAGAAGTGTGGGAGAGGGTGCAACAGGGGAAGAGGGTTGTAGGGACAACGCTGAAAGCAGTAACAAGAAATAGGGTGGTCAGTATGGAAGTGAAGAAGTCCTTGCATGACAGTGTGGTAATCCCGACACTGACTTCCGGAAGTGAAGCATGGACGTTTGAGAAGAGACTCAGACCAAGAGTGAGAGGGGTGGAAATGAGTTACTTGAGAAGTGCGTGCAGAGTTACATAGAGGGATAGACAGACGAATGAGGAAGTAAGAAGGTGGTGTGGTGTGGAGGTAGATGTGCTGGAAACTGTGAACAGGAACACCTTGAGACGGTTCGGCCATATGGAACGTATGGGAAGCGAGAGAATGACTAAGAAGGTGTACGAGGGAGAGGTAGACCGAAAGAGAGGTAGAAGGATGGAGTGAGGAAGTATATGGATGAAGGCGGTGCTGGTTGGCAGGAGGGGCGTCGACTGACTAGGGGTGGTTCGTTCGTGGCCATCCCTTCGGGGATCACGGCGTCAGGCAATAGATACCATAGATAGATAGATTTTTATTTTTATATTTTTTGTAGGTACGGTACCGTCCGTGGGGTACCGGTACTGAACATTCCGCATATTATTATTGCTTTATTATTATAATTAGATTTTATTCTGGAGCATATACTGTTAGTCATCATATGCTTGACATTAAGCTCCCTCTAATTATATTTCCCCTCCTGAAATTACATTTTGTTATTGTATACCGGTACTGTATATCGAACAATTAGTATCTTTGTTCATTAATTTGGGGGGTACCGGTACGGTACAAAAAAACAATTCATCAATCATTATATTTATTTACCTGGTAAGCTTAAAACTACCGGCACTATATATAACGGAATACCCTAACTTATCCTTCCCTTAATGTACCGGTATCGAAAAATTGCAAGCATTTTTAGCCAGTCAGAATATTAATTTATATCTTTATATTTATTTATATATCTATATGTCTGTCTATTTGTCTATATAGGCCTACCGTACTGTATATTATACCGTACTGTAATTAGCCATCTATAACATTATACAATGTTTATTACATAGCCTACCAGTAGGCCTACTACCGTAACTTGTTTTTCTATGTGAGAGAGGAAGACAAAAGGCCTGTATGCCTCCCCCAGAGTTGAAAGAGGACAGTGCCAAAATCTAGGGGCGTTCGAGCCAAAATGCCTGGACACAGAGTTTGAAGCAATTTAAGTCATAGGAAGAGGGAAAGAATGAATCTGGGTGAGAGTTCCAGAGCTCAGCAGTTGAATAGAAGAAAGACTGAGAATAACATTTCACTCTTGGGTTGGAGAGTTGCACAGAGTAGGGGTGGGATTGTTTTGCAAGATGGGTACTACGTACCTGTACCCTACTGTTAAAATATATGAGAATGTCAGTAAGTCCTGGGGGGGGGGGGGTGAAGAGGGGCTTGCCCTCCCCTCAACTAATTCTGTATCGAACTCGGTCCCAAAGTATATATACACTAACAAGTAGACCCACCAGATACTCAAATTTCTGGTAGCTCTACGAAATTTGCAAGTCTCATAAAATCGTGACGTCACGCATGGGATGTAGATGTTGACGACAACATAGGGAGAATGTCGTTCCACTTTGTTTTTCCATTATTAACTCATACTGGAGAAGCTTTGCATATTGTATGGCTAGAAATTCAAGAAAGCACTATATTCAGAACAAGTAGAATATGAACAAACATCAATCCATTCATTAATTTTTTAATGATTTTCGATATAAATATGCAGACGAAGGAAGCTCATGCCCTGCAGCCGGTATACTTCTACTATATTCACGCCCAATTACAAGTATATGTCGATTTATGTTTACTGTATGTCTTGAATTAGGTTTGGTTACGTTGGTTGGGATATTTGTTATCAAATTATTTCAAATACATCGAAAGATAATCGTGATATCGGTGTAAATGTCAGGGCATAGCGGCTGCGGCCATGCCTTCCCTGCAGACGAAAGTACAGTTGGCATAGCGAACTTTCTTATAGAGCATTTAATATATTACCCAGGTCTATTATTGTAATATATTATAATGTAAAACTTGCAAAATAAACAAACCAAAACTGGGACGACACAAGATGAATGCAAAATAACTAATCAGCATAATTAGATAAGATATATAAGTCTGTAGACTCTAAGTTAGTCTGTATATCTTGTAATTAGATACCGGTATAACTATTTTCTGCATTCGGGTTATTTTAAGTACGTATCTACCGGTAGTTTAGGTTACCCCCTTCACCACCATTACGTAATTTTCATCATATTCTGGTTACCAATAGACTATTTTCTTTAGTTTAGAATCCATCTCTACGACTCAAATGGGTAAATACGATCTCAATAAACTCTTGATAACATAGGTCAATCCTAGACTAGGAAATCGTATAATTTTAGCCAGAATCAAAGGTTAAAAAAAGGCGTCATGGTGCTGAAGGTAGTTAGGTTATCTACATATACGGTACTGGGATGGTGGTGTAATGGTTTAGGTGCTTATGTTCTGGGTGTGTTGTCAGTTTCGAATCCCGAGAGCATCATATGCTTTCATTAATTTATTTAAGTACATTGGGGTTTGTAATGGAGGATTAATGTTAAGAACGGGGTATCCAAAATATCGCAGTAATGTATTTTATCCATCGGTTAGCGTAGGTTTACATAGATTTGCGTATATATTATATTTAGCGTGTGACTGTGTACCTCTGTGTGTATGGCTATGTGTACGTACGTTACTATGTACCGATATATGTTTGTGGGTGGGTGTGTGTGTATACCTCCTGAGCTCTGGGATGCGGGTTGGTGGCTGGGGCAGCATCTGAGGTTTATTTGTGGACCCCTCACAGCCTGCTACTCTGCCACCCTCCACCACCACCAACACATTCACGGTTTCTGTGTAGATCACCACACTATAGTCTATTCATTACGGTATAGGCTAATTAGGCCAGAAATTTTGAACATAAACACTTCAATAACTAAAATAAATAAAAAATAAATAGAGTAGCCTAGGCCTAATCGAACATAATATAGCTCTACCATTTGGGAAGAGTCAGACAGAGAATAGGTGTGGAATTGTACAGACCATTTGCTCTAGCCCTTTTTTGAGTTACAAAGGATAGAGGTCAAGACTTTTCGCCTACTTAAAATGAATACACTAGCACTTATTGTCTTCTCTTCAAGTCCACAGGCCTATCTATAATCATTGTAATTTAACCCCTTCTGTACCGGCGACGTCCTTTTAATGTTTGTCTCGCT
Organism: Paralithodes platypus; assembly: GCA_032716605.1. Classification (NCBI taxonomy): domain Eukaryota; kingdom Metazoa; phylum Arthropoda; class Malacostraca; order Decapoda; family Lithodidae; genus Paralithodes; species Paralithodes platypus. The sequence goes on from CM064490.1 coordinate 8,554,319, forward strand.
ATATTTAGAGGATTTTGTGCAGTTTAAGAAGGATCTGTGGTAGTAGTAAAATAAGTAAAGTGAGATGGGCCTAGTTCGAAGTCTGTTAAGGGGAGGTTTTTAGTGTGTTTCCTAGACTTCCATCAAACTTGAAATAACACCCCCTTGACCCCCTTTCAAGATAAATTTGTACATTTTTCGGTAGAAAAATGTCCCGGCCTAAGGCCGGTTCTTCTTAAATTACAGGCTCGCTATCGCTCGCCAGGAACAAATTGACACCTAAATGGGATGACAGGTCTTAAAAGTGACATAAATGGGGTGAAAGTTCTTAAAATCGCCAAACTAATGGGGCGAACGTCTTAAAATCTCAAAAGCAATGAGGCTAAACATGAGGGAGAAAGGGGTAAATAAAAACAAATACCTCAAGTGGAAATCCCCCCTTAATTGATGGAAGCCCTTTTTAAAGTGAATACAATTGTATAATATAGTAACCAGAATAAAGTTAGAAAGATTCCGCCGGTACAGAAGGGGTTAACTCTCCTAATTTATGTTTGCCTAAATATAATGCCAAAATACAGTAGCTCCTGAAAATAGACCATAGCAAAGTGCAGTAGCTCCTTAAAATAAACCATAGCAGGTTATCATCAAGTTAAATGCAGCAAACTATTATAAGAACATAACCCATACAATTGGGGAACAACAACAACAACAACAGTTATGGTGCCGTAGGATAGGCTATACTAATATACTGTAGGTACCGTATCAGTAACCTACAGGGTTATAAACATTAGGTTACGGTAGCCTACTGTAGGGTAATCCTGAGGATCTAAAGGTACCGGTACCATGCCCAAGTAGGCCTATATAGACCTTGAATTTACTCGTCATAGTATTGTCCCTACCAAGGATGCAGCGAGATCCCGTTCATCTTCTCGTTCATCAGGCATCCAATTTCACACTACATACCGGTATCTTAATATGTTAGTGTTCTCTATAATCATGTGCTATGCATATTATAATATGTACCGTACCTATATCTAATACCCATATTGTTTGATAGTCAAATAAATGTACATATACAGATGTGGAGTTTAATAATTCTCAAAATTCTGAATTATCGTAAATCAGCCATCTGCCAACTTGCGAGTTTCGTTCTATAAGGAAGTTGGTGCCGTAAACATCGGTATTACATAGAAATACAATAATAAAGTAGATGTATAATGGATAAAAAGTATGTTGATTTTATTTGTATGTATTTATAAATGTACGGTACTACAACCACATTTTAGCTGGTAATTCTGATAAATATCAATGTTAAAAAACTCCAAACACTCCAACTTCCTTATACAGTAGCCTGAAACTCGCAAGTGGTCAATTGCGCTATTGCAACTATTAATCTACGTTGGCTAAGGTTATCAATGACTTGCATTTATTGTATGGAATTGCATTAAATGCCTGGAATGTATGGTAGGCATAGAAATGTCAACATACCCGGTACATCATATTCTACCTGTTTGGAAGACTACACAGTGGTGGAAAATTGGAAATAGCCAGAGTATCGACATTTAAATGTCCAGAAAGCGGGAAAACAGTGCTAATCTGCTGTACCCAGGGTCCAGAGAATATATTCTCTGGCCCCTGGCTGTACCGGTACCTAAGTATAACCTGCCGTATTACCGTACTGTTGCCCTGCCACAAAATTGCTATACCACGGAAATTATCGATTGTTAACCATTAAAATTGATAAGTTGAATTACTTGAGTAGAACCGAATGGGTTAGTTAGCCTTGCTGTGACAAGAATGAACAAAAACAAATCGGATTGTATGACTTATGACCAATCGCTTTTCAAAATCGTTTAAACTCAGATAATCCATTCCTAAGGCGATCAGACCACCCCAGGTATTAATGTCAATATAGTAAATAATTGGCATTGGTTATAGGCTACTGTGCAGGTATATAGCAGATGTATTACAGGTGTGGAGGCAGCAGTAGGATTCGTGGTGTACGCGTGGCAGCTGGTGGTGTGGGAGGCTCTAGTTTACATTTTGGGTGGGGGGGGGGGGGGATGTCAGGGGCATGGGGTTATTGGGGTACACTTCACTTTTCTCTTAATGTATCGTATCTATTTCTTATTGACCGTACTGCATATCTATCTATCTATTGTTCTATTCATCTACCGGTATATGTAGGGTATGGACGGTATATATCGTTACCTTTGTTTGTCTTGCAATCTGGCTGACTTTAACACTTGACCTCTTTAGTGACTTGACGCTATTTCACTCACACACACTAATACACTTTCTCTCTCTCTCTCTTTTTTGCTCACTCCTTCACTCTCTCTCACCCCCTCTCGCTTTCATTCTCTCTTTCTCACTCACTCACTCACTCTCTCTCTCACACACACACACTCTCGTTCTATCTCTCTCACACACACACACTCTCGTTCTCTCTCTCTCACACACACACTCTCGTTCTCTCTCTCTCACACACACACACTCTCGTTCTCTCTCTCTCTCTCTCTCTCTCTCTCTCTCTCTCTCTCTCTCTCTCTCTCTCTCTCTCTCTCTCTCTCTCTCTCTCTCTCTCATCCACACACACCTGTTCCCCTACGTTAGCTTGGTCACTGGTATGCACGGAACTACTTTAGCTTTTCAATAACTAGTATATATAGACTATAGGGGGCTACATAGTTTTGTAGTTTATTTATAGAAAATCCTATTCATAAATTGGTTTCCAGAGATATGCTTCCATAACTAGAAATAGGCGAAGTGTACCAATTTGTATGAGTGGGCTAGAGACTTTGGTATCCGAGTGTACCCTTCTGATTGCTAGATATCCTTCCTAAATTGCCTAAAATCGTCTAATGATAACCAAAAAAAATCAAAATCAAAATGCGTCTCCTATCTTGAAGGGGTTAGCTATATATTGGTAAGAAGGATGGCGTACATCTATCGTAGGTAGATAGCTAGGGAGGTTTTTAGTGTGTTTCCTAGACTTCCATCAAGCTTGAAATTACACCCCCATGACCCCCTTTCAAGATAATTTGTACATTTTCGGTAGAAAAATGTCCCGGCCGAAGGCCGGTTCCTCTTAAATTACAGGCTCGCTATCGCTCGCCAGGAAAAAATCGACACCCAAATGGGACGAAAGGTCTTAAACGTGACAAATGGGGTGAAAGTTCTTGAAATCGCCAAACTAATGGGGCGAACGTCTTAAAATCTCAAAAGCAATGGGGCTAAACATGAGGGAGAAAGGGGTAAATAAAAAAATCTCTCAAGTGGAAATCTCCCCGTTATAGCCTATATTAGCCTAGCTGTTTGTGTGTGTTCATAGTGTGCTATTTGTTAATTATAATTGGGTATGGGTAGGTTAGTGAGCCTCAAAATTATAATTGGGTATGGGTGGGTAAGAGTTAGGTTAGTGAGCCTCAAAATACCAGGTCCAAACTAATGAAGTGAACGTTTAATAATCTGAAATCTAATGAGGCTAAACATGAGGGAAAAGAGGGACCAACAAACCTTTGACCATCTCCTCTAAAGTATGCTATGTTAGGTAATAAATCTAATGAGGCTAAACATGAGGGAAAAGACGGACCAACAAACCTTTGACCATCTCCTCTAAAGTATGCTATGTTAGGTAATAAATTATTTGAGGGGAGGTGTCGAGGTGTGTAGAAAAGTCTCAATATATCAGGTCCATACTAATGAGCTGAACGTCTTAAAACTATTGGGGCTAAACATGAGGAAGAAGGGAGACCAGAAAACCGACCATCTCCCCTAAAATTGGCTATGTTAGGTAATAAATGAAGAGAGGTGTCGATGTGTGTAGAAAGGCTTCGATGTGTATAGAAAGGCCTCGATGTGTGTAGAGAGGCCTCGATGTGTGTAGAAAGGCCTCGATGTGTGTAGAGAGGCCTCGATGTGTGTAGAAAGGCCTCGATGTGTGTAGAGAGGCCTCGATGTGTGTAGAAAGGCCTCGATGTGTGTAGAAAGGCCTCAAACTATCAGGTCATAAATCAAGAGGGGCCTGTGGACGTGTAGTGTTGCCAGTTTAGCTACTTTCCCGCTAGATCTAGAGGGATTTTGATTAGTTCCTTTGCGTTTATCTTGTGTAGTCCCGGTTTTGGTTTGTTTATTTTGCAAGCTATACATTCTAATTATTACTTACTTCGATCTAGCGGCAAATATTTACATCTAGCGACATGAATTCTAGCGATATTCTGGAGATTACAGCCATTTTACGGTGATATTGTAGAGATTGTGGAATATACTTGACTTACAGTTTGCTGGCTTAATAATCCAGAAGGGTTGATAGCCTCTGAAGCCCTATTTTAACTAACTAACGAGCGATTTTTGGCATATATTGACAATCTAGCGGACTTGGCTTGGTAACCCTGTTGTTCATCTTTTTACCCATTATGTTTTACACCAACAAGGGGTAATGTGTATGTATTAAAAGGGAGATTTACACTTGAGGGATTTTTGTTTTCTGGACCCCTTTCTCGTTCATGTTTAGCCCTACTGCTATCGAGATTTAAGACGTTCGGCCCATTAGTTTGGCGATTTTAAGAACTTTCGACCCATTTCTGTCAATTTTAAGACCTTTTCTGCCATTCAGGTGTCATTTTTTTTTCCTAGTGAGTGATAGCTAGCCTGTAATTTAAGAGGAGCCGGGACATTTATCTACCGAAACATGTACACGTTTGTCTTGAAAGGGGGTCTATGGGGTGTAATTTTAAGCTTGATGGAGGTCTAGGGAGCAAACTAAAAACCTCCCCTTAATCAGTTTAGGGGGGGGGGGGATTGGTTCTACAGTACCGGTACATTATATAATTAACACAACCAATTCCTTATAGGCTCCTGTATTAGTTTTACAATTTCATTTAAAGTACGGTACCGGTAGTCTATAATTATTTAACGAACATTTGAACTAACCACTGTGTGCAAGAGAGAGAGAGAGAGAGAGAGAGAGAGAGAGAGGGAAGGAGGGGGGGGGGGGGGTAGAGATTTGTGTGAGTGAGTGCCGATTGAGTTTGTGAGTAGCCTATTCAGGGATTTCAATATTGTAGAATAAATGGCGATGCCCTGTCATACCGCCGAAATGCCCCATCTCTCTAGGATAACAAGGGGTGTGAGCGACCTTTATTTTTGTTAGGGTTCCCGAGAGAGGTCCAGGGTAAGCAGCCTCCTTATAGGGCAGCGCACACGAGGCGGAAAATATAAATGCAAATGGAAGTTAAAATATTTCGTGTTATCTGGACAGGCAATCGGCATTAATCTCCTTGGCTCTACGGTGATATGAGAGAGAGAGAGAGAGAGAGAGAGAGAGAGAGAGAGAGAGAGAGAGAGAAAGAGGTTGAGAGAGAGAGAGGGGGGGGGGGTTGCTGTACCTGTGACATCCTTTTTTTCTAGCTACCGTACCGTTAGACTATTTTATGCAGTTTATAAAAGGGCCTTTAGCAATTAACAGGCTTCGAACCCATGCTTCGAACTATGTTAACCCTTTTTACTACCGTACCGCGGATCCTTCTTAACCTGCACAACATCGTCTAAATAGAGCTAGAATGAAATATAAAAAGACGTCGCCGATACAGAAGGGGTTAACGCCAAATATTACTCCACCCTTTCAGTAAATGAGGATGCCTTATTCATTTTACACTTCATATCATGACATTGAAAGATTGTGTGTAGCTTAGGAAGGACGTGTAGGAATGTAAGAGGTCAGAACCAACTCCTTTTTGTTTCTGACTAGGCTTCCTACTCATCCTTCCTAAGCTGAATGAAATAGTTTAATTAGTTGGCACAATAAGATGGGAAGGACGTCACCAGTACTGAAAGGGTTAATAGTGGCTTTCATGTTGATCAGGAAAGACTGTTAGGATAGTCATACCGTATAATAGGTAATCCCTCGGACTCCCATGGATAGGTCCTAAGTATTATATGTTTTGTATTAATTTCACTCGAACACGAAACACCTCCCAAAGAAATTAATGAAAGCAAGCATGTGATCCACCGGGATTCGAACCTGGGTTACCACATACATATTTTAAACACTCCAACCATTACACCATCAAGGCAGTTAATGCAAGAAATATAATCTAATTTTATTATTATTATCCAGAATTTTACTGCAAAGGCGTCAGTGAACTCCAAGGTGAGGTGATGCTAGGGGTTGGGGGAGGGGCCTGTCTAAAAGGGGTTGAAGGGGGGGGGGGGGGTCTATTATTAATGCTAAACCGTCCTAAGCCAGGCCCCTTTAGCCTACCGGTTTCTTCTGGTTACTCGCTCGGGCTCTCAGAAATTGGTTACCGGTACTTGTGGACGGGATGTATTATGATAGGGTAGTTGTTTTAACCCCTTCTGTACCGGTGACGTATTTTTTTTATATTATTTCAGTTACAGTAAGCCGATTTGATGAAGTTTAGGAAGTACCGTATATATTGGAGCTAAAAGGATTAATTGAGATAGACTGTTGCCTTTTAATGGGTGGACGTCCTTCCTAAGCTGAATACAATCGTCTAAGTGTTGCCAGAATATAATGAAAAGTACATCACCGGTACAGAAGGGGTTAATGGTATAAAGACTAATATTAGTTTTTATACCATATACCATGGTTGTTAAGTTTCATGGATCCTACGGCTTGTGCATCAATTGAAATACATTCTCCAAGTAGGATTTCCCTTCTAAATATAAATAGGAAAATGGTAAGATTACTTTATCAGGTTGTGGTGTAGCCTAGTGGATTAAAAACTTGGACACTCGTTCTGATTGTTGGAGGTTCGAGTCCAGCTGGGAGTATATATATATATTTATATAATATATATATATATATATATATATATATATATATATATATATATATATATATATATATATATATATACCGGTATATATACACATACGTACTTGCACACACAAATAAGTTAATATTAGCGTTACTAGGTTTAAAATGAGGCTAGAGCTACAAAAACTGTGACCATTTATAGCCAGCTGGATGACGTCATGGTGCGAGGGAGGGGGCAGTGCATGTGACTGGGGTACCACCTGGTAACCCCCCTCCCCTTACCTCCCTGGCTCCGCTTTACCTCCCCCCTCTTATCCCCACTCACCCTTCCCCATGCCCCCTCTTATCCTCACGCTTCCCTTTTATCCCACGATAGTGAGTGTAATTTTGGAAGAACCATCTGATAGTAGCGATTATCAATGTATCGTATGGATTATAAGCCGCGTCCCAGTGTATAGTGTATATATTATAGTTACAGTAGGCTATATTCGCTGTAAGTAGGCGAGAAATTATGACCTATCCTCTGTAACTCAAAAAGGGCTAGAGCAAATTGGCTGTAAATTTCCACATCTATTCCTTGATTGACTTCCCAAATGTTAGAAATAGTAGCTCGATTTCTCTAGTCGTGTTTTAGTTGCAGAGGTTAGAGGTCCTGATTTTTCGCCTACTTACAACGAATAGACTATAGTGTGTATGTGAGTCATGTGTGTGTGTGTGTGTGAGTGAGGAACCACGCCCGTACCGGGACAGCCCCCGCCCATCACCCCTGGGGGGGAGGTAGGTCCAGCGCCACGCGGAATGCGGAAACTTGCTACATCATCTACATAATTTAAGGGAGGAGGGCTGGTTTTTATGGCACCCCATCTCCCTCATGTTTAACCCCAGTAGTTTTGAAATGTTAAGACGTTCGCCACATTAGTTTGTCTATACTTGACTCGTTCCTCAGGTCATATACTATACCGTACCCTGTTCCAAGTAAGTAGGTAAACAAATCTTTAACATTGACCTCTATAACTCAGAAACAGCTAGAGTAATCCAGCAAATATTTCTACCATTTGGGAAGGGTCAGCCAGAGAAGAGGTGTGGAAATTTACAGCCCATTTGATCTAGCCCTTTTAAAGTTACAGAGGTTAGGGTTCACGATTTCTGGACTACTTATTTGAAACCGGTTATAGCTTATCTATTTTACGTGTCTCTTCTTTCATCGTCTTCTATTTCTTTAGCTCAGTCAATATAGGCCTATCTGTGAATATATCTACATTCTAATAATTGTCAAACTATTTGTTATTATGATGGTTATAAGCATAATTATGATCCTAGGGTATCTCTAGATTAGGCCTGCATTTGTGGTATACACGTGTTTGTATCTATAGCGTTACCGGTATACCTTGGCTGTGTGTGTGTGTGTGTGTGTGTGTGTGTGTGTGTGTGTGTGTGTGTGTGTGTGTGTGTGTGTGTGTGTGTGTGTGTGTGTGTGTGTGTGTGTGTGTGTGTGTGTGTGTGTTTAGACTTACCAGTAATTCTGAGAGCCTAATGGTTGCTTATGCATCTTACCATGTACGGTATAAATATATAGTATATCTATATTTTTTACTGCGGTGTATAGTCTCTATCTATATATCTATCTCGTGTGTGTGTGTCGTCTGGTGCCCTTTCCACATCGTGACTCCATTCATTGTAACACTCTTCCACCGGTGTCACGACCTCGCCCCCCTCCCACCCCCTTTAACCCCTTCCCTATCCTCCCCTCCCCCTCCCCATTCTTCCCCCTCCTCCCATTCCCTTCACCTCTTCACCCCCCTTCTCTTCCTATCCCATGTTTTCCCATTTTCTTCCTTCTTCTCCCCCCCACTCCACCTCCTCTTTTCCTCCTCTTCTATTTTCCTATTGTCTTCTCCTATGCCCTTCTTTTCCCTTGCTCTTCATTTGTATTCTTCCTTTCTACCTCCCACTCTCTCGCTCTCTCTTTCCCTCCCTCCCGCCTTCCCTCTCTTTCCCCCCCCCCCTCCTTTTTGGTCTGGTAACTTAACAGTAAAACCTGCCACATGACATACTTGGTCAACCGTACAGTCGCGTTCAAATATATACTTTATAATTTATTCTTTCGTTTTGTAGGCTATAGGAGAGACAAAAATACCTAACACATGCAGCAGCCTTAATGTATCTATATTTGATTTATTTTATTTATTATGCATATACAGTAGACATATTTTATTTATTTGTTTTTATATTTTATCGGTTTATTAATTTATTTAAATTTTTTGTTTAATTAATCCGGTATTTAGTCATTTTAATTTTATTATGTTCTGTTTACCGTATATATATATACCGGGTATATATATACCGGTATATATATATATATATACCGGTATATATATATATATATATATATATATATATATATATATATATATATATATATATATATATATATATATATATATATACTGTATATATATATATCCCTATATGAATGTATTTATTTATTTATTTATTTTATTTTTTTTGCCGAGGAGTGTCTTTCGTAGCCTGAATTATAAGATAAATGTTAGTTTGGAAAGTAGGGGTATAACTTTTAACGTTTATGTACATCACTTATTTGGCCGACTGTACAAAGCCAACCACAGTATATACCGGTACTAATGGAGCGGAACCCAATGATACAGGTGAGGTGACTTATTTGGCCGACTGTACACTCTGACTTTCTCCATTCATTTTCACTTTCTCTCCCCCGCTCTGACTGTCAGCTGCCTGACTCCCACCTTCCCTCCTACAGTGTGTGTGTGTGTGTGTGTGTGTGTGTGTGTGTGTGTGTGTGTGTGTGTGAGAGAGAGAGAGTGTGTGTGTAGAGGCGTTGCGGAGATACTGAGTGCAGAGGGGGTTGTGTAGATACTGTGTGTGTGTGTGTTTATAGAGGATGTTGTGTAATACTAGGTGTGGGGTATGTGTGTGTTAATGTCTGTCAGATGTTAAATAGGGGGGAGCTAAGTGTAGGAATTTGTTTGTATAGCTCACTCGAAATGAAGAAATCGTGTGTTGATATTGCCGATACCAATTATTGATCAAAATATACTTGGTGCCGAGACATCACTTATTTGGGCCGACTGTACATGAAGGTGTTGGTTTCCGTGACCCCTTTTGCATCAACATGTATTATACCGTAGTTTATTCGTTGTAAGTAGGCGAAACATAATTACCTCTATCCTCTGTAACTCAAAAAGGGCAAGAGGAAATTGGCTGTTAACTTCCACATCTATTCCTTGACTGACTCTTCCCAAATGGTAGATCTATTAGCTCGATTACTCTAGTCGTTTTTAAGTTACAGAGGTTAGAGGTCATGATTTGTCGCCTACTTACAGCGAATAGACTATAGTAGAGGTGAAAATATGTAACTTCCTATTGTAAGGGTTCAGTCATGGGTCACCACTTTTAGCTCTTTAAGGGGACCGACCTGTTTTTTTTTTTTTCTTTTCTCCAAGCTAGTTGCCATTCGACCCCATTCAGCCTACTGTTTTAAGACGTTTATCCTCATCCAGGTGTCGATTTGAACCTGGCGAGCGATAGCGAGCCACCATATTTTGGATTATGTTTTAGTCAGCTGACTTAATTTGTACATTTTTCGGTAGAAAAATGTCTGGTGCAGCCAGATTTCTCCATTCAATGATGGCTCGCTGTCGCTCGCCAGGAAAAAATCGATACCTGAATGGGGAGAAAGGTCATAACACAGTAGGCTTAATGGGGCCGAATGGATAAAACCCAGAAAGAAAAAGCAGGTCACCCCCCTTAACCCCTTTTGTACCGGCAACGTCTTTTAACTATACTCTGGCTACTATTAGACGAGTGTTTCAGTAAATAAAGGGCCTCCAGAAATGAACAGGCTTCGAACTATCTCACCTAACACTTTTTACCACCACAGATCCTTTCTAAACTGTAAACAAAAATAGGTTACCGGTAATATATTGCATGAATAAAACTAAACGACGTCTCCGTGTCTATATACTCCCAGCCGGACTCGAACCACCAACATTCAGAACGAGTTTCCAAGCTTTTAATCCACTATATCGCTATCGCTCGCCAGGAAAATATCGACACCTTAATGGCACGAAAGGTCTTTAGATTGACAAATGGGGCCAAACACCTTGATGGCACGAAAGGTCTTCAGATTGACAAATGGGGCCAAAGGTGTTAAGATCGCCAAACTAATGGGGCGAACGCCTTAAAATTTCAAAAGTAGTGGGGCTAAATATGTGGGAGAAAGGGGGCCAGAACAAAAATAAATAAAATCGTCTAATGCCAGCCAGAGCCTCCTGCCCCAAAATGCGTCATAATCCTCAAGGGGTTAAGTGGGGCCAGGTTGAGTGGTTGAAGTGGAGGCAGGTGGAAGGGTTTTACGGCGTATGATATATGGGGAGATGGGTCGTTTTTTTTGGTCCTCCCTTCATCTTCCTTATGTTTAGCCCCATTAGTTTTGAGATTTTTAAGACGTTCGACCCATTAATTTGGCGATTTTAAGACCTTTCGTCCCCTTTCTTTGTCAATATTAAGAATGTTCGTGTCATTTAAGTGTATTTTTTTCCTGGCGAGCGATAACGGGCCTGTAATTAAAGTGGAAACGGCCGGACCATTTTTCTATCGAAAAATGTACAAATTTATCTTGAAGGAGGGTCTTGTGCGTTTTTTTTTTTTTTAAAGTTTGATGGAGTTCTAGGGAGGAAACTAAACAAAGTACTGGTAGTAAAATTATAGCCTACATAAATGAGCCAATTAAAACGCCCGTCCTACCTTAAGGGGAGGTTTTTAGTTGATTCCCTAGACTTCCATCAAGCTTAAAATTACTCCCCCTTGACCCCCTTTCAAGACAAATTTATAAATTTTTCGGTAGAAAAATGTCCCGGCCAAAGGCCGGTTCCCCTTAAATTACAGGCTCGCTATCGCTCGCCAGGAAAAAATCGACACCTAAATGGCACGAAAGGTCTTAAAATTGACAGAAATGGGTCGAAAGTTTTTAAAATCGTCAAAATAATGGGGCGAACGTCTTAAAATTAGAAAAGCAATGGGGCTAAACATGAGGGAGAAAGGAGTCAAGAAAAAAATCCCTCAAGTGGATATCTTCCCTTAAGATGAGACTGGTGGGTTATAGGGGTTGTAGGTATTGAAGTTTGGAGTTGGTGGGGTGGGTTGTAGCTAGGTTGAGGGGTTGTAGGTATTGAAGTTTGGAGTTGGTGGGGTGGGTTGTAGCTAGGTTGAGGGGTTGTAGGTATTGAAGTTTGGAGTTGGTGGGGTGGGTTGTAGCTAGGTTGAGGGGTTGTAGGTATTGAAGTTTGGAGTTGGTGGGGTGGGTTGTAGCTAGGTTGAGGGGTTGTAGGTATTGAAGTTTGGAGTTGGTGGGGTGGGTTGTAGCTAGGTTGAGGGGTTGTAGGTATTGAAGTTTGGAGTTGGTGGGGTGGGTTGTAGCTAGGTTGAGGGGTTGTAGGTATTGAAGTTTGGAGTTGGTGGGGTGGGTTGTAGCTAGGTTGAGGGGTTGTAGGTATTGAAGTTTGGAGTTGGTGGGGTGGGTTGTAGCTAGGTTGAGGGGTTGTAGGTATTGAAGTTTGGAGTTGGTGGGGTGGGTTGTAGCTAGGTTGAGGGGTTGTAGGTATTGGAGTTGGTGGGGTGGGTTGTAGCTAGGTTGAGGGGTTGTAGGTATTGAAGTTTGGAGTTGGTGGGGTGGGTTGTAGCTAGGTTGAGGGGTTGTAGGTATTGAAGTTGGTGGGGTGGGTTGTAGCTAGGTTGAGGGGTTGTAGGTATTGAAGTTTGGAGTTGGTGGGGTGGGTGGAGTAGGTATAATAGTAGGGGTTATAAGGCGTACGGTATACTGTATATAGGGAGAATTGTGGGGTGGGTATTTATTTATATATACAGTATATACGGTTCGGTCTTTGTCCAAGTTTTGGTTTGTTTAGTTTGCAAGTTTTACATTGTAATTTGTATTTATTTATTTATTTATGTATTTAGTTATTTACTGTAAGTTGTTGATTCCGTGAGGATGTGGTTAAGGGGAGATTTCCACTTGAGGGATTTTTTTTCTTGACTCCTTTCTCCCTCATGTTTAGCCCTATTGCTTTTCTAATTTTAAGACGTTCGCCCCATTATTTTGACGATTTTAAGAACTTTCGACCCATTTCTGTCAATTTTAAGAACTGTCGTGCCATTTAGGTGTCGATTTTATCCTGGCGAGCGATAGCGAGCCTGTAATTTAAGAGGAACCGGCTTTCAGCCGGGACATTTTTCTACCGAAAAATGTACAAATTTATCTTGAAAAGGGCTCAAGGGGGTGTAATTTTAAGGTTGATGAAAACGTAGGGAACAAACTAAATACCTCCCCTTAAGAGGTCCCATGATATATACCGGTATAATTATTTATCTTTTTAATTATTTAATTATTTAGTGATTTATTGTAAGTTGTCGATTCCTTGAGGATGTGGTGAAGAGGCCCCATCACCACCCTCACCAGCGGCACGAAGAGAGTGCTGAGGGGCACGAAGAGAGTGCTGGAGTGGCAGGGAGAGGGGGGGGGGTATAGTAGACTTTACCTCTCAAGCTGAAACTCGGATGCCATAGTTTCTAGCCCACTTAAATCATGGTGTCAAACGAAAACCCAAGTCCATTTAGTTTAGTCTTTCGTTTTGTATATGGAAAGATGCAATTTTGGTTTATAGTTCACATTATGGCTTGGAAGTGAGACAATGTTATATTATGTTAATTGCTTGTATTCCTTCTCGTATTCCTTCAAGTCGTCACACAAAATTGCACCGGTTTGACACCTAATAATTCGTGCACCCCCCCCCCCCTATGTGTTTCTTTATGCCATTACAACTATCTGGATTGATTTTTAGATAGATCTTGCTTTCAATAGATACCGGTAGTATATTATAGTTTTGTAGTTGATGACGATGTATAGAAAATTATATTCATAAATTAGCTTCCAGAGGTATACTGCCATAATTCGAAATAGGTGAAGTATTTATGAGTAGGCTAGAGACTATGGCATCCGAGTAGGTGTCAAACGAAAGGCAAGTCCTATCTTTTGAGTCTTAATTATTGTATATGTTAAGATACAATTGTGTTTTGTAGTTCATATCATGTCTCTTGATGTGATAAAATGGCCAACTTTATACTATTCCATGTTAATTGTTCAGTCTTTCTTCTCCTATTCCTTCAAGTGTTCACACCTCATGGCTTCGGTTTGACACCTTGCCCCTGTGACATATTGGATATTACCGTACGTGATATTGAATCAGATGAATTTTGGTTTTGTTTTCTAGCTTCCTCCAGGGGATATTATTCAGCTTAGGAAGGTGCCTGTCAGAGTTGACTGAGCCATTGTTTAACCCCTTCAACACGATGACGTATTATTACCTTTCAAATAGTAGCTGGATTACTCTAGTGGTTTGTGAGTTGTAGAGGTTAATGGTCAAGAGTGTTCGCCGATTTATGTGGAAAAGGATCAAGCGTATAGATTAATCCTTACATAACACAATTCCAAAACAAATCCACATGCGGTACTCCAACAGTCCAAGTTTACTACCTCAGCTAATTAAGGGGAGGTTTTTAGTGTGTTTCCTAGACTTCCATCAAGCTTGAAATTACACCCCCTTGACCCCCTTTCAAGATAAATTTGTACATTTTTCGGTAGAAAAATGTGCCGGCCGAAGGCCGGTTCCTCTTAAATTACAGGCTCGCTATCGCTCGCCAGGAAAAAATCGACACCTAAATGGGACAAAAGGTCTTAAAAGTGACATAAATGGGGTGAAACTTCTTAAAATCGTCAAACTAATGGGGCGAACTTCTTAAAATTTCAAAAGCAATGGGGCTAAACATGAGGGAGAAAGGGGCAAAGAAAAAAATCTCTCAAGTGGATATCTCCCCTTAAATACAGCACTCAACATATACAGTATGTCATCAATGTATGTAGGGTACTGTACGGTACATGAACACAAATGGACAATACCATATCCCTGTGGAACTCCAAACGTGACAGTAGTTCATGTGAGAGAGAATGTGATTGCGTACCCTATAATGTGTGTGTGTGTGTGTATGTGTTGCAATCAATTAATTAACACGTATTAAATTAATGTTAACTTTTCAAAGACCACGTGGATCAAAGACACTTTAGCCTAAATGAATGAATGAGAGAGAGAGAGAGAGAGAGAGAGAGAGAGAGAGGGGGAGAGGGAGAGAGAGGGAAGGCACCGGGTGACGTCACAAGTTTACAGTTTCCTTATATGGTGTTGCCTCTCACTCACTCCGTCCCCCCCCCCCCCTCCCTTCTTCCCTCCCTCCCCCCTACCCCCTTAAAGTCTCGCACCCCACCCTCCCTTTTTATCACTGGCTTACTCACTCTTATCACCATTCATTTCTTTATCAACACTCTTAGTTTACAGATTTCCATTTTACTATTATTGGGGCAGGAGGCTAGGAATCCTTCTCCCCTTGTCAAATTATCCTCAACGAGACGGAGAAAGGGGTGAGGGAACGCGAAAGTGGTCCTGGACCCTAATAATTGGAACTTTACAGGTTTCTGTTCAGGCTCTGTCTCGAGTCGGCCACCCCCAGCAATGGGGTACGTGCCTGAGTATATACAGTACCGGTATATACATACATGCATAAATTATCTTTACTCGTTACGTATAGCTTTCGTTTATATAAAATATCCAGTAGTATTGTTTTTATTTGCTAGCAATTAATTGATTAACCCATTCAGCAACTTGACACCTTTTTACCTTTTATTCCAGCTAAAATTTGACGATATGCAGTTTAAGAAGGACTTATGTTATTAAGAGGGTTTATTGAGATCATATTTACCCATTTTAGTCGCAGAGGTAGATCATAAACTAAATTATACACATATTCTACGGTACCGGTACTCTTTATAGGTGCCAGGAGGAGGTGGAGAGATACTTGTGGTGGTGGTTGAGATAGAAGTGGTAGAGGTGGAAAGTAATACTGTCTCAAGTATTCTCTCTCTCTCTCTCTCTCTCTCTCTCTCTCTCTCTCTCTCTCTCTCTCTCTCTCTCTCCGCATTCAAAAGGAATCTAGACCTTCATTTCGAGGAGGTTGGTGCTACATAAGTAAGTAGGTTAAGTAACAGTAGTAACCATTATTTTCCAAATTTGATCCTTACTATAAATTTCCCGGTAGAACTGTTCTCTTTCTACTGGGGGATTTATTTTTCCAGCTGTCCTGTATTTCATGCCGACCCTTGGTGGGTGGGGAAAGAGCCTTCTGCTGTGCTAGCCTTACCTTCCACTTAGTAGCAAATTTTGTTTGAATTAAGTCCGGACTGCCTAGTAGGGGCCGCAAGGTCTCTGCAGTATGTGTGTTTATGTAACTCTCTTTCTAAGTTTCTACCACTCTCTCTTCCTCTCAACCCTTCCTTTCCTCTCTCTTCCTCCTTTCCTCTCAACCCTCTTTTTTCCTCTCTTTCTTCCTTCTTCCCTCCCTTACCTCTCTCTTCCTTCCTTCCTCTCAACCCTCCCCTTTCTCTCTCTCTTTTCCTCTCCCTTTCCTCTCTCTTCCTCCCTTCCTCTCAACCCTCCCTTTCCTCTCTCTTCCTCCCTTCCTCTCAACCCTCCCTTTCCTCTCTCTTCCTCCCTTCCTCTCAACCCTCCCTTTCCTCTCAACCCTCTTTTTTCCTCTCTTTCTTCCTTCTTCCCTCCCTTACCTCTCTCTTCCTTCCTTCCTTTTCCCTCCCTTTCCTCTCTCTCCCTTCCTTCCTTTTTTCCCTCCCTTTTCTCCCTCCCTCTCAACCCTCTCTTCTCCCTACTCTTGAGGTATCCTTGAGTGCCACCTGAGGGCCAAGTGGGGTGCCATCATAGGTCCACCACACCTCTGTTTCGCTCCTTTATCCTTTCACTTCTTCTTCTCTCTCTCTCTCTCTCTCTCTCTCTCTCGCTCTCTCGCTCTCTCGCTCTCTCTCTCTCTCTCTCTCTTCCTCCCACTTCCCTTCCTTTACTCACACCTCCCTCTCTCTCTCTGTTTCATATCTCCTCCAAATCTCCTCTTACTATTCCAACTCCTTGTCTCCTTCCCCTTGTACTTCCTTCTTTCCTTTCTTCTCCTCTCTCACTGTTTCATTCCTCCGTTCCTCCATCTCCCCTTAATATTCCAACGCCTACTTCCTCTATCCCGTTCTTTCTCTCTTCTTCCTCCACCCCCCTCCTTCCCTCCCTCCCCCCTCCCTTCCCTCCCTCCCCCCTCCCTCCTCCCTTCCCTCCCTCCCTCCCTCCCCCCTCCCCCTCTTTCCTCCCTCCCTCCCTCCTCCCTCCTTCCTTCCTTCCTTCCTCCCTCCCTCCCTCCCTCCCTCCCTCCCTCCCTCCTTCCCTCCTTCCTCTCACTCCCTCACTCCTTCCCCTCCCTCCCTCCCTTCCTCCTCCAGTTATCGTTGAGTGCCACCTGAGAGTGCCAAGTGTAGTGCCATGATACTCACAACCCACCATTTGTTTACCTCACACCCTTAATATACCCGGACCCAGAGAGGACAACCCTAAGCTTGAAAAAAATAGTTTGTTGTTATCCAGAATACTTAACCCCGTCTTTACCGGCGACGTATGCTTGTCTATTTCAGCTGCATTTACAGAATTTTATGAAGCTTAGGAATGATGTGTATTATTGTAGCAACTGAAAGGATTAATTGAGATATTCTGTGGCCTTTGGATTGGTAGTCGTCCTTCTTAAGCTGAATAAAATCATCTAATAGTTGCCAAAATATAATGAAAAGGACGTAACCGGTACAGAAGAGGTTTAATACACCCGGACCCAGAGAGGACAACCCTAAGCTGGAAAAATAACATCTATTGTCATCCAGAATACATAACAGTTTCAGTAATCCTTCAGTGGCCTCGGCGCGAAACGTTATGTACCGTAAATTACCGAAGGGCGGCGCGCTCATCGGTGCCACTTGCAGGTGGGGAACTCTACAATAGATATATTCATATTATTAGGGTGTGTGTGTACCGTAAATCCCCCCCTCCTCTCTCTCTCTCTCTCTCTCTCTCTCTCTCTCTCTCTCTCTCTCTCTCTCTCTCTCTCTCTCTCTCTCTCTCTCTCTCTCTCTCTCTCTCTCTCTCTCTCTCTCTCTCTCTCTCTCTCTCTCTCTCTCTCTCTCTCTCCAGTCTGTATCTACCCTATGTATTGTATCACTTGTGTATTAATGTATTGTTTTTTTTTCATTTCAGGTAAGTGGCAGAGATATGCTGAAATATTACCTGTTATGCATCACGCCCTCAAAAACATGAGTTACTACCCGGTACTTCCAGGCTTGGTAAGTAGTGCTATAGTCGGGTTTATTTCCAGCCGACAGTAATTGTAACCTCTTCGCACAATTGGGGGTATTAAGTGTTGTCATAGATTCCAGTGGGTTTCGCTCAAAAAGTGTTATTGGTACCTTTATAGTGACTGGGAAAAGTGCTTATCCCTCAGAGTATTAGTCAGTGTCCGAAACTTTATGGAATATCTGACAACACTTATTAACCTCTTCGTACCTTATTTCTCGATACTAAGTGAAAACAATGCTTGGGAAACAGATTAACTTGCTCTTGTAGTAATGTACACCCTATGTGGTGGATTGTGTTCTTTTATTTCATAAATTCTATTTTAGGAAGCGTTGTTTCCACATAGCGATTTTGATAAGTTAGTTTGCCTTTATATTGTCTTTGTCCATGTTTTGGTTTGTTTAGTTTGCAAGTTTTACATTTTAATTAATAAATACCAAGTTTTCATATCCAACTACATATTTTGCTACACAATCTTCGTAATATCAAGAAGGAGATACAGCAATATACCATCAACTATACCCTGTTCCAAATAGGTAGGCCAGAAATCCTGAACCCTAACCTAGAACTGTAACTCAGAAAGGTCTATAGAGAAAATGGGCTGTACATTTCCACGCCCATTCCCTGGCTGACCCTTCCCAAATGTTTTTTTTTTTTTTAGCTGGATTACTCTCATCGTTTGTGTTATAGAGGTTAGTTGCAAGAGTTTGGCCTACTTATTGGGAACAGTGTATAGTAGCGCATCTAATCTAGTCAATATGCGGTGACAGGTCTAGATATTCCAACCCGAAAAGAATTTGAACAATCGAGCGGATATTTATTGTTATTTATGGGAAGAGTAGACCATTAATTACGTGTGGAAATTTAAGGGGAGATTTCCACCTGAGGATTTTTTTTTCTGGATCCCTTTCTCCCTCATGTTTAGCCCCATTGCTTTTGAGATTTTAAGACGCTTGCCCCATTAGTTTGGCGATTTTAAGAACCCTCTCCCCATTTCTGTTAATATTAACCCTTTCAGACTCATATGACGCAGAGGTTGCCAGATTAGCAATAAGAAATAGAGTTCTCTCACTCTTATAATTACCTCTCCTCTCCAAAATTAGTTTCTGCCCACAGCTAACTCAAAGACAACTGCAGAGGTTGAAGTAACTAAACTAAAGGTTTCTAACTACCCCTGATGGTAACAAAGGCTTTAAAGTATCCCTAATAGGCTCAAAATCGCGTCATATGTCGGAGAGTGTTAAGACTATTCGCGCTATTTAGGTGTCGATTTTTTCCTGGCGAGCGATAGCGAGCCTGTAATTTAAGGGGAACCGGCCTTCGGCCGGGAAATTTTTCTACCGAAAAATGTACAAATTTATCTTGAAAGGGGTCTAGGGGGAGTAATTTTAAGCTTGATGGAAGTCTAGGGAATCAACTAAAAACCTCCCCTTAAACTGTTTGCTCCCTCCCCTGTTCCAAGTAAGTAGACCAAAACTCCTGAACATCAACCTCTATAAATCACTAAACGAGTAGAGTAATCCAGCTAATATTTCCTACCATTTAGGAAGGGTCAGCCAGGGGAATTGGTGTGACAAATGTACAGCTCGTTTGCTCTAGCCCTTATAAAGTTACAGAGGTTAGGCACATTACAGACTTCTTGCTCTATAATGACTAGTTGGGAATATCGGATGGTCCACAACAACGCAGGAAACAGCTGTGGTTGTTTTTATTCCTCAAACGTTTAAGGGGGGTGACCTGTTTTTGTTCTGTCCTTTTCTATCTTTCTCTGGCTTGTATCCATTTGGCCCCATTCAGCCTACTATTTTAAGACGTTTATCCCCATCCAGGTGTCAATTTTTTACTGGTGAGCGGTAGCGAGCCAGCATATTTTTATTTTTTGTTTGACAGCAGGCTAAATTTGTACATTTTTCGATAGAAAAATGTCTCCGGCGAAACCGGATTTCTTCATATAATTCTGGCTCGCTATCGCTCGCCAGGAAGAAATCGACACCTAGATGGGGATAAACGTCTTAAAATAGTTGGCTGAATGGGGTCGAATGGATACAAGCCAAAGAAAGAGAGAATAGGACACAGAAATAACAAAAAGCAGGTCACCCCCCTTAATGGGAGATGGGCGTATTTAGGAAACCGCTGTGGTTGTTATTATTCCTCAAACGTTTAAGGGGGAGATGGGCGTATTTAGGAAACAGCTGTGGTTGTTTTTATTCCTCAAACGTTTAATGGGGAGATGGGCGTATTTAGGAATCAGCTGTGGTTGTTTTTATTCCTCAAACGTTTAATGGGGAGATGGGCGTATTTATTTGTTTGTATATTGATCTGTTTATAATGTTTTAGTTTCCTCCCTATAGACCTCTCTGTCAATCTTTTGGGTTTTATTCTAGACGATTTTGTTGAGTTTAAGAAGGATCTATGACAATAAAAAACGGTTAGGCCTAATATAGTTCGAAGGCAGTAAATTGCTGGAGGCCCTTTTTAACCCTCTCCGACATATGACGCGATTTTGAGCCAATTGGGGATACTTTAAAGTCTTACCATCAGGGGTATTTAGAAACCTTTAGTTTAGTTACTTCAACCTCTGCAGTTGTCTTTGAGTTAGCTGTGGGCAGAAAACTAATTTCGGAGAGGTAATTATAAGAGTGAGAGAACTCTATTTCTTATTGCTAATCTGGCAACCTTTGCGTCATATGTACGTGAAAGGGTTAAGCTGAATATAATCGTCTGATAGTAGGCAGAATGCAATTACTAAGACGTAGCCGGTACAGCAGGGGAGATGGGCTGTTTGTTAGTGGGCACCCTTCTCCCTCATGTTTAGCCCCACTGGTTTTTATATTGTAAGACGTTCAGCCCATTAGGTTGGCGATTTTAAGACCTTTCGCCACATTTCTTTGTCTAATTAAGACTTTTCGTGTCTTCTAGGTTTCCATTTTTTCATGGCGAGCGATAGCGGCGCCTATAATTTAGAAGGCAATTTTCTACCTAAAAATGTACAAATATATTTTGAAGGGGGATCCTGGGGTTGTTATTTTAAAGTTTGATGGAGGTGCCGGTATAGGGAAGAAACTAGAACAATAATAAATAGATGAAACCCTCGACCAAAAAGTGAACCATCACCGTTTTTTATTTTATCTTTCTCTCCTTTTCTCTCTTTCTATGGTTTGTATCCATTCGGCCCCATTCAGCCAACTGTTTTAAGACGTTTATCCCCATCCAGGTGTCGATTTCTTCCTGGCGAGCGATAGCGAGCCAGCATTGTATAGAGAAATCCGGCTTCGCCGGAGAAATTTTTCTATCGAAAAATGTACAAATTTAGCTTGTCAAAACAAAAATATATATATGATTGCTTGCTACCGCTCGCCAGGAAAATATTGACACCTGGATGGGGGTAAACGTCTTAAAACAGTAGGCTGAATGGGGCCGAATGGATACAAGCCAAAGAAAGAGAGAGAGAGAGAGAGAGAGTAAAACAAAGCAAGGTGGGCCCCCTTCAGGTGACGTATAGCCTATGTCTATTGGGTAATCGTTTAATGATACACCGAATGCCTGTTTTAAGGGGAGGTATTTAGTTTGTTCCCTACGTTTTCATCAAGCCTAAAATTACACCCCCTAGACCCCCTTTCTAGATAAATTTGTACATTTTTCGGTAGAAGAATGTCCAGGCCGGAGGCCGGTTGCTCTTAAATTACAGGCTCGCTGTCGCTCGCCAGGAAAAAATCGACACCTTAATGGCACGAAAGGTCTTAAAATTGAAAAAAATGGGGCAAAGTGTCTTGAAATGTCCAAACTACTAGGGCGAACGTCTTAAAATCTCAAAAGCAATGGGGTTAAACATGAGGGAGAAAGGGGTCCAGGAAAAAAATCCTCAAGTGGAAATCTCCCCTTAAGATAAGATGATAGGCACTCGTCACCCGGGTTAGTTGTTGAGAATCCCCCGGGCTCTCTTTCTCTTGCTTGCACAGGAAACAGCTGTGGTTGTTTGTTTTTATTCCTCAAACGTTTGAAACTAGCTTGCTGTAAACTCAGGAGTCCTACCGTACTGAGAGGCACGTAAGAGTTATTTTCAAACTTGTATTAAGGGGACAGACTTGGCTTTGTTTGTTTGGTCTATTAATTCATTTATTCATATATATATTTTTTTAGTTTCCTCCCTAGACCTCCACCAAGCTTAGAAAAACACCCCCTAATACCCCTTCAAGATAGATTTATACATTTTTCGGTAGAAAAATGTCCCGGCCAAAGGCCGATTCCTCCTAATATTACAGGCTCGCTATCGCTCGCCAGGAAAAAATCGACACCTAAATAGCACGAAGGGTCCTAATATTGACAAAGAAATGGGGTGAAAGGTCATAAAATCCCCAAACTAATGGAACCAACGTCTTAAAATTTCAAAACTAGTGGGGCTAAATTATTGGGTAATCGTTTATGATACACCGAATGATTGTTGTAAGATAAGATTAGGCACTCGTCATCCCGGTTAAGTGGGGTGACCTGTTTTTTTTAATTTCTGTCCTTTTCTCTCTTTCTCTGGCTTGTATCCATTCGGCCCCGTTCAACCAACTATTTTAAGACGTTTATCCCCATCTAGGTGTCGATTTCTTCCTGGCGAGCGATAGCGAGCCAGCATTATATGAAGAAATCCGGCTTCGCTGGAGACATTTTTCTATCGAAAAATGTACAAATTTAGCCTGCTGTCAAACACAAATAAAAAATATGCTGGCTCGCTATCGCTCACCAGTAAAAAATTGACACTTGGATGGGGATAAACGTCTTAAAACAGTAGGATGAATGGGGCCAAATGGATACAAGCCAGAGCAAGATAGAAAAGGACAGAACAAAAACAGGTCACCCCCCTTAAGGGGAGGTTTTTAGTTTGTTTCCTAGACTTCCATCAAGCTTGAAATTACACCCCCTTGAACCCCTTTCAAGATAAATTTTTAAATTTTTCGGTAGAAAAATATCCCGGCCGAAGGCCGATTCCTCTTAAATTGCAGGCTCGCTATCGCTCGGCAGGAAAAAATTGACACCTAAATGGGACGAAAGGTCTTAAAAGTGACATAAATTGGGTGACAGGTCTTAAAATTGCCAAACTAAAGGGGCGAACGTCTTTAAATCTCAAAAGCAATGGGGCTAAACATGAGGGAGAAGGGGGTAAAGAAAAAAGTCCCTCAAGTGGATATCTCCCCTTAATGGTTGTGAATCCCCAGGGCTCTGTTTATCACGGGTTTATCAGTTGACTCTTATCATTAACCCTTTGAGTAGCCTACCGGAGACGTGTTTTGTCATTTTATTCTAGCTATATTTAGACGATTTTATGCAGTTTAGGAAGGCTCTGTGGTACTAAAAAGGGTTGGGTGAGATGGTTCGAAGCCTGTGAATTGCTGGAGGCCCTTTTTAAACTGAATATAATCGTCTAATTAACCCCTTCTGTACCAGCGACGTGTGTTATAGTGTAGTCTAGCTATATTTTGACGATATTTTGCAGCTTAGAAAGGATCTGAGATGTAGTTAACCCTCTCACGTTCTTGACGCAATTTGGAGTCTATTAGGGATACTTTAAAGCCTTTGTTACCATCAGGGGTATTTAGAAACCTTTAGTTTAGTTACTTCAACCTCTGCAGTTGTCTTAGAGTTAGCTGTGGGCAGAAAACTAATTTTGGAGAGGTAATTATAAGAGTGAGAGAACTATATTTATTATTGCTAATCTGGCAACCTCTGCGTCATATGTGCGTGAAAGGGTTAAAAGGGCTGGTTGAGATTGTGTGAAGCCTTATTGTTGCTACAGGTCCTTCCTAAGCTTACTTACTCGTGATACTTGTGATGTGTTCGCCACTCTTCCAGCGGCACCGAGGAGCGCGTCGCCCCTCGTTATGGGTGGTGATTTGGTGCAGCAGACTGTTTGAATAAAATCGTCAAATAGTTGCCAGAATATGATAACAAAAAGGACGTCCCTGGTATTGAATGGGTTAACCCCTTCAGTACCGGGAACTGGGTGTCAAACGGAGACATTGTGTTGGAAGAAGTGTTCAAGTGGGTTAGTGGGATTAACAAAGGGGACATGACAAATGTACTAAAGCTCAGTGATAGCGAAAGAACTCGTACCAATGGTTTCAAATTAGATAAATTTCGTTTCAGAAAAGATATAGGCAAATATTGGTTTGGTAACAGAGTTGTAGATGGGTGGAATGGACTACCAAGTGCTATAGTGGGATTAAAAACGATAGGGAGCTTTAAGATAAAATTGGATAAGCATATGGACGAGAAGGGTTGGGTGTGAAGGGGGATCAGCAGGGTTGGGCCAATCAGCACTCTGCAGACCCCCGTAATCCTGCGTTAATCTCTAACCGTTTTGGTAAGATGATCTCATGTATTAGAGTGTTGAGCCTATAATTGGGCTTTGTAATTGGGGTTGTGTGGGACAGGGACCTGCCTTGCTTAGGCCAATCGGCTTTCTGCAGACTCCCATTTTCTTATGTTCTTATGTTAAGACTTTAAGGGGGGTGACTTGCTTTTTGTTATTTCTGTCCTTTTCTCTCTTTCTCTGGCTTGTATCCATTCGGTCCCATTCAACCAACGATTTTAAGACGTTTATCCCCATCTAGGTGTCGATTTCTTCCTGGCGAGCGATAGCGAGCCAACATTATATGAAGAAATCCGGCTTCGCCGGAGAAATTTTTCTATCGAAAAATGTACAAATTTAGCCTGCTGTCTAACAAAAATAAAAAATATGCTGGCTCACTACCGCTCACCAGTACAAAATTGACACCTGGATGGGGATAAACGTCTTAAAAACAGATCGAATGGGACCAAATGGATACAAACCAGAGAAAGATAGAAAAGGAGAGAACAAAAACAGGTGATAAGAATACAAGGACAATCATGTGAAATACCATTGGTCTAGCCATTTTATACATATACATAAATACCATTGGTCTAGCCATTTTAGCACTTCCAAAGACATTATTTGAACTATATACCACGATTTTATCTATACATATACATAAATACCATTGTTTTGACCATTTTATCACTTCCAAAGACATTATTTTGAACTATATACCACGATTTAATCTATACATATACATAAATACCATTGGTCTAGCCATTTTATCACTTCCAAAGACTTAATTTGAACTATATACCACGATTTAATCATTATACAGTACATACATAGGGTGACCGGTCAACTCAACCAGTAGACCATTTCAACCAGTAGCTCTCAACCAGTACCAAATCACCCAATACGGTTAGGTTATTACTATATTTTGGCACTGGTTTGGTTGGTCTGGGTTAATTTGGCACTGGTTGAGAGCTGCTGGTTGGAGTGGTCTACTGGTTGAGTTGACATGGAACCACATACATAGCGTTGTTGTTGGCCATTTTATCACTTACAAAGACCTAATTTGAACTATAAACCACAATGTTATCCTTATGTATACAATAATGGAGACTTAAAAATAATGAACTCGGCTTTCGTTTGACAGCTTAACCGGGGACGTCCTTTTTCATTATACGCTGGCAACTAGTAGGCGGTTGTGTTCAGCTTAGGGAGGACGTCTACCATTTGTAAGTATTTCAATGTATCCTTTTAGCTACCATATACCATTCCTAAGCTTCATAAAATCGTCTAAATGCAGCTGAAATTCAATATAAAGTACGTGGCCGGTACAGAAACGGTGGTTAAGGGGAGATGAGCCGTTTTTTTTGGTCTATTAATTCATGTATTGCTTTATTTCTTAGTTTCCAGGCTAGACCTGCATCAAGCTTAGACAAACACCCCCTAGACCCCCGTTTACGCTCGCCAGGAAACAAATCGACACCTAAAAGGCATGGAAGGTCTTGAAATTGGCAGAAATGGGGCGCAAGTTCTGAAGATCGCCACACTAATGGGGCGAACGTCTTAAAATCTCAAAAGCGATGGGGCTACACATGAGGGAGACAGGGGTTCCGAAAAAATTCCCCATGTGTAAATGTCCCCTTAACCCTTTCAAGCTCCAATACGCGTTTCTGTTTTGTTTCTTGCTACTATTAGACGATTTTATTCAGATTAGTAACGGGATATGGAAGTCAAAGGGTTGATTGAGATAGTATTTACCCTTTTAATACCCACAGATACTTCGTAAGCTGCATAGAATCGTCCAATGATAGCCAAAATAAACTGCTAAAACGCGTCAGAGCTTCAAAGGGTTAATACAATATGGTGGTCGTTGGGAGAGTAGGCTACTTGGTAAGGGGGCGATGTTGTGAATTTGATGATTAGGGTAGACAAATTGGTTATTTAATTAATTGATTGTGATAAGTAATGACAAGGTTGATTAGGTGGAGGAGAGAGTGGTGGTGGTGGTGGAAGGAATAGTGGTGTTGGAGAGAGTGGTGTTATCGTGATGGCACTGGCACCCCTCCAGGATTGCACTGTCGCCTCTTTTGGCACCATCACCACCACCGGCACCAGCACCACCATCACCATCATCATCACCACACATACTGGTACCCCCATTATTCCACCACGGTGTCAAACCGGAACATTGTTATTTGAAGACGTGAATGCATATTAAAAGGAATTCATATTTGTTTTCACAAACTTACCAATTAATTTACAAATAAACCTAACTAGTGAAATCAATGAAAGTAATGAATACATGTGGTACTCCAAGGACTCGCACCTAGGATATTCACACCAGAATTCCGCACACTAAGCACTAGGCTATCAAGACAGTTTACAAGATAAATATCACGAAATAGCATTGTTTTGGCCATTCCAAAGACATAATTTAAACTGTAAACCATAATGTTATCCTTGTATATACCAAAATACTCAAAAAAAGATTCAGCTTTCATTTGACACCCTGATCACCATCACCACCAGCATCAGCATCATCATCATCATCATCACCACCACCACCACCACACATACCGTTACCCTCATTACACCATCACCACCACCACACATACCGTTACCCTCATTACACCATCACCACCACCATCATCATCATCATCACATCACCACACCACCACACATACCGTTACCCTCATTACACCATCATCACATCACCACACCACCACCACCACAACAACACCACCACCACCACACATACCGTTACCCTCATTACACCATCATCATCACATCACCACCACCACCACACATACCGTTACCCTCATTACACCATCACCACCACCATCATCATCATCACCATCATCACATCACCACACCACCACCACCACAACACCATCACCACCACCTCCACACATACCGGTATTGAGGTTATAATTTATATCCTGGTGTTTTAAGGGGAGATGAACCGGTTTTCTGGTCCCCTTTCTCCCTCGTGTTTAGCCCCTTTAAGTTTTCAGATTATATGACGTTCGGTCCATTAGTTTGGCGATTTTAACACCTTTAGCTCCATTTCGTTGTCAATTTGAAGACCTATCGTGCCATTTAGGAGTTGATTTTTTCCTGGCGAGCGATGGCGAGCCTGTAGTTATAAGAGGAACGCTGGGACGTTTTTTCTACCGAAAAATGTACAAATTTATCTCTTGGGGGGGGGGGGGGGGCGTTCTAGTTTGAGGGAGGTCTAGCGAAGAAACTAAACAAATCAATGAATAAATTAATTAATAAGAGGAAAAAGAGCAGCCACTGTCCCCTAAATGTGCGGTAATAGTGAGGACGACAATCTTGACTATCTTTATCTAATATGTGGTGTTATCTGTCTTGTATCAGGGGGGGGGGGAGGGGGACTCTTATCACCGTTATATAGCGATAGTGGCGTAAGTATGTGGTTTCCTGGTTACCGGTGGATTTATAGATATCACTCATTAAGGGGAGATGGGCCGGTTTTTTGGTCTATTAATTTAATTATTTATTTGTTAGTTTCTTCGCTAGACCTTCATCAAGCTTAAGAAAACACCCCCTAGACCCCCTTTCAAGATAAATGTGTACATTTTTCGGTAGAAAAATTTCCCGGCCGAAGGCCGGTTTCTCTTAAATTACAGGCTCGCTATCGCTCGCCACGAAAAGATTGACACCTAAATGACGCGAACAATCTTAATATTGAGAAACAAATGGGGTGAGAGGTCTTAAAATCGCCAAACTAACGAGCCGAACGTCATCAAATCGAGCTAAACATTAGGAGTAAGAGGACTCAGAAAAACTACCCACCTCCCCCGTAATGTTAGATGTACCGGTACTGTATAATAGTGATGATGACAATGTTGACACTTGTTATCATCACCCTGGACTGTTAATATAATATAAGATCACAGAGAGGAACAGAACTTATGTGGGTAACTGTACATGAGATCATAGGTTGTACACGAGCGTTTTACACCCAATATACATGCAACCCTGAGTTTGTACACGAGGGCTGAGTGTGTAAATCAGTTCTTAGTGTGTACATCAGTTGTTAGTGTGTACATCTAGTGTGTACATCTAGTTCTTAGTTTGTACACCAGTATTTTACACCAGTACTTGCAGCCCTGAGCCCAGAATTTGTACATGAGGGCCTGAGTTTGTACAGCCCTGAGTGAGGCCGGTGGTGTCACAGTCCCCAACCACCCTGGGCCCAGTACACCCCAAGCTTCCTCCCCTCCCTGGTCTCTCTCCTCCTCCTCCTCCTCCTTTACTATCCTTTTGTTTTAGTAGTTAGTAGCTTGGCAGTGTATATACCCAAACTGCCCCGTAAGAACCAATAGGTCTCTTGCAATTTGTAAGTCCTTTGTATCCCCCTCCCCATCCTCCTCGTCGTCCTTTTCGTCCTCGTCCTCCTCCTCCACCTCCTCCTCTCCCCCTCCTCCTCTTCCTCTCCCCCTCCTCCTCCTCCTCCTCCTCCACTCCTCCTCCTCTCCCCCCTCCTCCTCCTCCTCCCCCCTCCTCCTCCTCCTCCTCCCCCTCCTCCTCCTCATCCCCCTCCTCCTCCTCCTCTCCCCCTCCTCCTCCTCCTCCTCCCCCTCCTCCCCTCCTCCTCCTCCTCCTCCCCTCCTCCCCCTCCTCCTCCTCCTCCTCCTCCCCTCCTCCCCCCCCTCTCCCTCTCCTCTTCTCCCCCTCTTCTCCCCCCCCCCCCTCCTCATCATTCTCTCCCTCTCCTCCTCATCATCCTCTCCCTCTCCTCCTCCTCATCATCCTCCCCCTCTCCTCCTCCTCATCCTCCTCCCCCTCCTCCTCATCATCCTCCCCCTCCTCCTCATCATCCTCCCCCTCCTCATCATCATCCTCCCCCTCCTCCTCCTCATCATCCTCTCCCTCCTCATCATCCTCTCCCTCTCCTCCTCATCATCCTCCTCTTTATCATCCTCCCCCTCTCCTCCTCCTCATCATCCTCCCCCTCCTCCTCCTCATCATCCTCCCCCTCCTCCTCATCATCACCCCTCCTCCTTCTCTTCATCCTCCCCCTCCTCCTCCTTCTCTTCCTCCTCCCCCTCCTCTTCCTCTCCTCCTCTTCCTCCCCCTCTCCTCCTCCCCCTCCTCCTCCTCTCCCCCCCCTCCTCTTCCTCCTCTCCTCTTCCTCCTCCTCTTCCTCTTTCCTCCTCCTCCTCCTCCTCCTCCTCTTTCCTCCTCCTCCTCCTCCTCCTCCTCCTCCTCCTCCTCCTCCTCCCCCTCCTCCCCTCCTCCTCCTCCTCCCCCCCCCCCCCCCCCGTCTCTCTTCCTCCACATTCACTTTCATCTTGACTCTTGGACTGCTTGGGTATTGGGGGAGGGACGTTCAGGGTCACACACACACACACACACACACACACACACGGCAGGGCATTACATACCTTAAAGGGGTTGCATGTGGGAGATAGAGGCTTTTTATGGACTCCCTTCTCCCTCATGTTTAGCATCATTAGTTTTGAGGTTTTCAGACTTTCGCCCCATTAGTTTGCCGATTTCAAGAACTTTAGTCCCATTTCTTTATCAATATCAACACATTTCGTGCCATTTAGGTGTCGATTTTTCCCTAGCGAGCGATAGCGAGTCTGTAATTTTGGAGGAACCGGCCTTTAACTGGGAAAATTTTCTACCGAAAAATGTACAATTACATCTCGAAGGGGGATCTTGAGAATAATTTATTCAGCTTAATGGAGGTCCAGGGAGGAAACTCCGTGTGTCCAGACATTTTGGCTCGAACGTTCCTTGATTTTGGCCCTGTCACTCTTTTAACTATGGGGGATGCACTCGTCACAGGCAGTTTTGCCTTTTGTCTGCCTCATCCACATAAAAAAAAAAAAAAAAAAAAAAACGTGATAATTTTCTTGTAGCCTACTTATTCCTCATATCATCCAAGTCATCAAACTAAATTGCTCCGGTTTGACACCCTGACACGAACATTCACGAAAGTTCCTAATATTGACAAAGAATGATTTTAATATCGCCAAACTAATAGGGGCAGGTGGAGGTCTTTAAATGTCAAAACTAACCTTGCTAAACGTGAGGGAGAAGGGGATCCTGAAAAACCAAACCTTCCCCTTAAACCAATACCACCAACTAAAGTATCTTTCAAAAACAAAGGGGGGGGGGGGGGAGGGGGCAGAATCGGCGGGGTGCCCTGAGACCCGCGTCCCTGGCCCCCCTCGCGCCATTCCCTCTTGACTGCCACTTTCTCCAGTCGTGCCGTGCCCCCCTCTCTCCCCCTTCCCCTTACCTCCTATTGCAGTTACCCCCTCCTCCCCCCCTCTCCCCCTTACCTCCTATTGCAGTTACCCCCTCTCAATGCATACCCAACCCCCTGTATACCACCTTATTGTAAGTACTCCCTCCCCCCACCTTGTGTCTGTATCTTTCACTGTACCGTAGCTACCCCTCTGTGTATGTACCCTTCTCTTGCTGTACCGTACCTCTCACTGTGTACCCCCTTCTTCTCTATGCAACCCCTTCCCACTGTACCATCCCTCCCTCTGTACCCCACTCCCACTGTACACACCCTCCCACTGTACTATCCCCCTCCCACTGTACCATCCCTTCCTCTGTATCCCCCTCCCACTGTACCAACCCCCTCCCACTGTACCATCCCCCTTCCCACTGTACCATCCCTCCCTCTGTACCCCACTCCCACTGTACTATCCCCCTCCCACTGTACTATCCCCCTCCCACTGTACCATCCCTCCCTCTGTACCCCCCTCCCACTGTACCAACCCCTTCCCACTGTACCATCCCTCCCTCTGTACCCCACTGCCTGCTCGCTAAAAAAATTGCTAATGATAGATTAAAATCCTCACAAAATGACGAAGAACGGGTGAAATTTGTAGAGCTACGACGCAAAGCCAAAAAGTTAATTAAGCAAAGTAAAAAGACCTTAGAGTTACATATTGCGAATCAAAGTAAAACAAACCCGAAAGAATTCTATAGTTATATCAGAAAGAAAAAAGTAGTTACTTCAACTGTTGGACCGTTAGTCGATGAAAATGGAGAATACACCAAAGACGAAGTACAAATGAGTAATGCCCTCAATACCTTCTTTGCATCAGTTTTTACAACAGAAGACCTCAGTGATATCCCTACACCATCGCCGATTCAGATTGATAATTCAGATTTCTAAGCAATATCACCGTTACAGAGAGAGAAGTATTGAATTGTTTAGATAAACTCAAGGTAAGTAAAATGCCTGGACCTGATACAATCTCGCCTAGAGTTCTAAAGGAAGCTAGGATGAGCTCTCCAAACCACTGACATTACTATTCAATAAATCCTTGCAGTCTGGAACTATGCCTGATCAGTGGAAGCTAGCCAACGTAACACCGATATTAAAAAAAGGCAGCAAATCCCTACCCAGTAACTATCGTCCAATTAGCTTAACCTCAGTTGTATGTAAAATGCTAGAAACGGTCATACGAGACAGACTTGTAAATCACTTAGAGGAAAATAACATACTTAAAGATACTCAACACGGCTTTCGTAAAAAACGTTCCTGTTTAACAAACCTCTTAGACTTCTTCCACGATATCCTCAACCTCTACGATGAGAGTAAAGCTGTATATATTATATACCTTGATTTTCAAAAGGCCTTTGACAAAGTTCCCCACAAACGTTTACTGCTAAAACTAAAAGCGCATGGAATACAAGACGGTGTGTTGAAATGGATAGAAAATTGGCTCAGCGACAGAAAGCAAAGAGTAGTCATAAACGGTAAGGCATCTAAATGGACCAATGTAAGTAGCGGGGTACCCCAGGGATCGGTACTAGGTCCATTTCTCTTTCTAATTTACATCAACGACATAGATGAGGGTCTCACCTGTACAATCTCAAAATTTGCTGACGATACAAAAATTGCAAATAGCGTACTCTCAAAAGAACAAATTGACAATATGCAACACAATCTAGATAAATTGTCATGTTTGGGCCCAAATTTGGCAAATGAGTTTCAATGCGGATAAATGTAAAGTACTACATGTCGGATACCTAAATGAGAAAGCAAACTATTCGATGAATGGCACTCAGCTTAAGAATGTAAACAGAGAAACCGATCTGGGAGTAACAATATCGAGTAACCTAAAACCGAGTCAACAATGTTCAGAAGTTGTTAAGAAGGCAAACAAAATAATTGGCTTTATAGGCAGGTCATTTGAGCATAAATCCAAAGAAGTTATCCTAACCCTTTACAATTCCTTAGTCCGCCCTCTTCTGGAATACTGCGTTCAATCCTGGTGCCCTTATTACCAAAAATATATAAACAAGCTAGAACGAGTTCAACGTAAGAGCGTCTTAGAGAATTAAATCTATTTCCTTTAACCCAGCGCAGATTAAGAGGTGACTTAATTCAAGTGTTCAAAATCATCAAAGGCATCGACAATATGAACTGTAGTAAGTACTTCACTATCGACCAATCTAATTACACGCGGGGAAACGGTTGCAAATTATTGGTAAATCTTTTAACTCGCACGAATCTAAGAATTTCTTCTTCAATCGAGTTGTCAACTTGTGGAATGGGCTTCCCCGAAATGTTATAGACTGCATCACCGTTGATTCATTTAAACTCCGCCTAGACAAATATCTCTCATTAAACCCGCGACTGACTGCGTTTGTAAATGAATAACTTTATTTTATCCCCCCCTCAGTTACTAACCCATCTGTCCTCTACTAACTCCCTAATCCTGCCACGGACATTAGTTCCAGGGCAGTAATTCCCTTTCCAATGTTCCCTTACCCACTCTAAACCACTGTTTGGACACTTGATCCTCAGTGTTTTGGAGGACAAGCAACCTAGAAGGGTCACTAGACTGTTGTTGCTTGATTTCCTTTGTACTCCTTTGTATCCCCCTCCCACTGTACCATCCCCCTCCCACTGTATCAACCCCCTCCCACTGTACCATCCCTCACTATACCATCCCTCCCTCTGTATCCCCCTCCCACTGTATCAACCCCCTCCCACTGTACCATCCCTCACTGTACCATCCCTCACTGTACCATCCCTCCCTCTGTATCCCCCTCCCACTGTACCATCCCTCACTATACCATCCCTCCCTCTGTATCCCCCTCCCACTGTACCATCCCCCTCCCACTGTACCATCCCTCACTATACCATCCCTCCCTCTGTAACCCCCTCCCACTGTATCAACCCCCTCCCACTGTACCATCCCTCACTGTACCATCCCTCCCTCTGTATCTCCCTCCCACTTTACCATCCCCCTCCCACTGTACCATCCCTCACTATACCATCCCTCCCACTGTATCAACCCCCTCCCACTGTACCATCCCTCACTATACCATCCCTCCCTCTGTATCCCCCTCCCACTGTATCCCCCTCCCACTGTATCAACCCCCTCTCACTACCATCCCTCCCTCTGTATCAACCCCCTCCCACTGTACCATCCCTCCCTCCGTAACCCCCTCCCACTGTATCAACCCCGTCCCACTGTATCATCCCTCACTGTACCATCCCTCACTATACCATCCCTCCCTCTGTATTCCCCTCCCACTGTATCAACCCCCTCCCACTGTATCAACCCCCTCCCACTGTACCATCCCTCCCTCTGTATCCCCCTTCCACTGTACCATCCCTCACTATACCATCCCTCCCTCTGTATCCCCCTCCCACTGTATCATCCCTCACTGTACCATCCCTCCCTCTGTATCCCCCTCCCACTGTATCAACCCCCTCCCACTGTACTATCCCTCACTATACCATCCCTCCCTCTGTATCCCCCTCCCACTGTACCAACCCCCTCCCACTGTACCATCCCTCACTATACCATCTCTCCCTTTGTATCCCCCTCCCACTGTATCAACCCCCTCTCACTACCATCCCTCCCTCTGTATCCCCCTCCCACTGTATCAACCCCCTCTCACTACCATCCCTCCCTCTGTATCCCTCTCCCACTGTATCAACCCCCTCTCACTATACCATCACTCCCTCTGTATCCCCCTCCCACTGTATCAACCCCCTCTCACTGTACCATCCCTCACTATACCATCACTCACTATACCATCACTCCCTCTGTATCCCCTTCCCACTGTATCAACCCCCTCTCACTGTACCATCCCTCACTATACCATCCCTCACTATACCATCACTCCCTCTGTATCCCCCTCCCACTGTATCAACCCCCTCTCACTATACCATCCCTCACTATACCATCACTCCCTCTGTATCCCCCTCCCTCTGTATCAACCCCTCCCACTGTACAATTCCTCACTATACCATCCCTCCCTCTGTATCCCCCTCCCACTGTATCAACCCCCTCCCACTGTATCATCTCTCACTGTACCATCCCTCCCTCTGTATCCCCCTCCCACTGTACCATCCCCCTCCCACTGTACCATCCCTCACTATACCATCCCTCACTATACCATCACTCCCTCTGTATCCCCCTCCCACTGTATCAACCCCCTCTCACTACCATCCCTCCCTCTGTATCAACCCCCTCTCACTACCATCCCTCCCTCTGTATCAACCCCCTCTCACTACCATCCCTCCCTCTGTATCAACCCCCTCTCACTACCATCCCTCCCTCTGTATCAACCCCCTCTCACTATACCATCCCTCCCTCTGTATCAACCCCCTCTCACTATACCATCCCTCCCACTGTATCAACCCCCTCTCACTACCATCCCTCCCTCTGTATCAACCCCCTCTCACTATACCATCCCTTCCTCTGTATCAACCCCCTCTCACTACCATCCCTCCCTCTGTATCAACCCCCTCTCACTATACCATCCCTCCCTCTGTATCAACCCCCTCTCACTATACCATCCCTCCCTCTGTATCAACCCCCTCTCACTACCATCCCTCCCTCTGTATCACCCCCTCTCACTACCATCCCTCCCTCTGTATCAACCCCCTCTCACTACCATCCCTCCCTCTGTATCAACCCCCTCTCACTACCATCCCTCATCTGTATCAACCCCCTCTCACTGTATCAACCCCCTCTCACTATACCATCCCTCCCACTGTATCAATCCCCTCTCACTATACCATCCCTCCCTCTGTATCAACCCCCTCTCACTACCATCCCTCCCTCTGTATCAACCCCCTCTCACTACCATCCCTCCCTCTGTATCAACCCCCTCTCACTACCATCCCTCCCTCTGTATCAACCCCCTCTCACTACCATCCCTCCCTCTGTATCAACCCCCTCTCACTATATCATACCCCTCTCACTATACCATACCTCCCTCTGTATCAATCCCCTCTCACTATACCATCCCTCCCTCTGTATCAACCCCCTCTCACTACCATCCCTCCCTCTGTATCAACCCCCTCTCACTATACCATCCCTCCCTCTGTATCCCCCTCCCACTGTATCAACCCCCTCTCACTATACCATCCCTCCCTCTGTATCAACCCCCTCTCACTATACCATCCCTCCCTCTGTATCACCCCCCTCTCACTATAACCCCCCTCCCTCTGTATCAACCCCCTCTCACTATACCATCCCTCCCTCTGTATCAACCCCCTCTCACTATACCATCCCTCCCTCTGTATCAACCCCCTCTCACTATACCATCCCTCCCACTGTATCAACCCCCTCTCACTATACCATCCCTCCCTCTGTATCAACCCCCTCTCACTATACCATCCCTCCCTCTGTATCAACCCCCTCTCACTATACCATCCCTCCCACTGTATCAACCCCCTCTCACTATACCATCCCTCCCTCTGTATCAACCCCCTCTCACTATACCATCCCTCCCACTGTATCAACCCCCTCTCACTATACCATCCCTCCTCTGTATCAACCCCCTCTCACTATACCATCCCTCCCACTGTATCAACCCCCCCTCACTATACCATACCTCCCTCTGTATCAACCACCTCTCACTATAACCATCCCTCCCTTAGTATCCACCTCCTCTCACTATACCATCCCTCCCTCTGTATCAACCCCCTCTCACTATACCATCCCTCCCTCTGTATCAACCCCCTCTCACTACCATCCCTCCCTCTGTATCACCCCTCTCACTATCATCCCTCCCTCTGTATCAACCCCCTCTCACTATAACATCCCCTCCTCTGTATCAACACCCTCTCAATAACCTCCCTCCCTCTGTAACAACCCCCTCTCACTATACCATCCCTCCCTCTGTATCAACCCCCCCTCACTATACCATCCCTCCCTCTGTATCAACCCCCCTCTCACTATCCATCCCTCTGTATCAACCCCCTCTCACTCTACCATCCCTCCCTCTGTATCAACCCCCTCTCACTATACCATCCCTCCCTCTGTATTAACCCCCCCACCCTATACCATCCCCTCCCTCTGTATCAACCCCCTCTCACTATACCATCCCTCCCACTGTATCAACCGCCTCTCTCTATACCATCCCTGCTTCTGTATCCCGCGCCTCTCACTATACCAGCCCTCCCCCCGTATCAACCGCCTCTCACTATACCATCCCTCCCTCTGTATCAACCCCCTCTCACTATACCATCCCTCCCTCTGTATCAACCCCCTCTCACTATACCATCCCTCCCTCTGTATCAACCCCCTCTACTATACCATCCCTCCCTCTGTATCAACCCCCTCTCACTATACCATCCCTCCCTCTGTATCAACCCCCTCTCACTATACCATCCCTCCCCTCTGTATCAACCCCCTCCACTATACCATCCCTCCCTCTGTATCAACCCCCTCTCACTATACCATCCCTCCCTCTGTATCAACCCCCTCTCACTATACCATCCCCCTCCCTCTGTATCAACCCCCTCTCACTATACCATCCCTCCCACTGTATCAACCCCCTCTCACTACCATCCCGCCCTCTGTATCACCCCCTCTCCTATACCATCCCTCCCTCTGTATCAACCCCCTCTCACTATAACCATCCCTCCTCTGTATCACCCCCTCTCACTATACCATCCCTCCCTCGGGTATCAACCCCCTCTCACTACCATCCCTCCTCCCTCTGTATCAACCCCCTCTCACTACCATCCCTCCCTCTGTATCAACCCCCCTCTCACTATACCATCCCTCCCTCTGTATCAACCCCCTCTCACTATCCATCCCTCCCTCTGTATCAACCCCCTCACTATACCATCCCTCCCCTGTATCAACCCCCGCGCACTATATACCATCCCCCCCTCTGTATCAACCCCCTCTCACTACCATCCCTCCTCTGTATCAACCCCCTCGTATCAACCCCCTCTCACTATACCATCCCTCCCTCTGTATCAACCCCCCTCTCACTATACCATCCCTCCCTCTGTATCAACCCCCTCTCACTACCATCCCTCCCTCTCTATCAACCCCCTCTCCCTATAACATCCCTCCCTCTGTATCAACCCCCTCTCACTATACCATCCCTCCCACTGTATCAACCCCCCTCTCACTATACCATCCCTCCCACTGTATCAACCCCCTCTCACTATACCATCCCTCCCACTGTATCAACCCCCTCTCACTATACCATCCCTCCCTCTGTATCTACCCCCTCTCACTGTACCACCCCTCCCACTGTATCAACCCCCTCTCACTATACCATCCCTCCCTCTGTATCAACCCCCCTCTCACTATACCATCCCTCCCACTGTATCAACCCCCTCTCACTATACCATCCCTCCCTCTGTATCAACCCCCTCTCACTATACCATCCCTCCCACTGTATCAACCCCCTCTCACTACCATCCCTCCCACTGTATCAACCCCCTCTCACTATACCATCCC
Organism: Paralithodes platypus; assembly: GCA_032716605.1. Lineage (NCBI taxonomy): Eukaryota > Metazoa > Arthropoda > Malacostraca > Decapoda > Lithodidae > Paralithodes > Paralithodes platypus. The sequence goes on from CM064490.1 coordinate 8,592,461, forward strand.
TCCCTCTGTATCAACCCCCTCTCACTATACCATCCCTCCCACTGTATCAACCCCCTCTCACTATACCATCCCTCCCACTGTATCAACTCCCTCTCACTATACCATCCCTCCCTCTGTATCAACCCCCTCTCACTACCATCCCTCCCTCTGTATCAACCCCCTCTCACTATACCCTCCCTCCCAACTGTATCAACCCCCTCTCACTATACCATCCCTCCCACTGTATCAACCCCCTCTCACTATACCATCCCTCCCTCTGTATCACCCCCCCCCCACTATACCATCCCTCCCTCTGTATCAACCCCCTCTCACTACCATCCCTCCCTCTGTATCAACCCCCTCTCACTATACCATCCCTCCCTCTGTATCAACCCCCTCTCACTATACCATCCCTCCCTCTGTATCAACCCCCTCTCACTATACCATCCCTCCCTCTGTATCAACCCCCTCTCCCTACCATCCCTCCCTCTCTATCATCCCCCTCTCACTATACCATCCCTCCCTCTGTATCAACCCCCCTCTCACTATACCATCCCTCCCTCTGTATCAACCCCCTCTCACTAACCATCCCTCCCTCTGTATCAACCCCCTCTCACTATACCATCCCTCCCTCTGTATCAACCCCCTCTCACTATACCATCCCTCCCTCTGTATCAACCCCCTCTCACTATACCATCCCTCCCTCTGTATCAACCCCCTCTCACATACCATCCCTCCCTCTGTATCAACCCCCTCTCACTATACCATCCCTCCCTCTGTATCAACCCCCTCTCACTATACCATCCCTCCCTCTGTATCAACCCCTCTCACTATACCATCCCTCCCTCTGTATCAACCCCCTCTCACTATAACCATCCCTCCCACTGTAATCAACCCCCTCTCACTAACCATCCCTCCCTCTGTATCAACCCCCTCTCACTACCATCCCTCCCTCTGTATCCCCCTCCCTCTGTATCAACCCCCTCTCACTATACCATCCCTCCCACTGTAACAGCCGCCTCTCACTATACCATCCGTCCCTCTGTATCAACCCCCTCTCACTATACCAATCCCATCCCACTGTATCAACCCCCTCTCACTACCATCCCTCCCTCTGTATCAACCCCCTCTCACTATACCATCCCTCCCTCTGTATCAACCCCCTCTGTATCAACCCCCTCTCACTACCATCCCTCCCACTGTATCAACCCCCTCTCACTATACCATCCCTCCCTCTGTATCAACCCCCTCTCACTACCATCCCTCCCACTGTATCAACCCCCTCTCACTATACCATCCCTCCCTCTGTATCAACCCCCTCTCACTATACCATCCCTCCCACTGTATCAACCCCCTCTCACTATACCATCCCTCCCACTGTATCAACCCCCTCTCACTATACCATCCCTCCCACTGTATCAACCCCCTCTCACTATACCATCCCTCCCACTGTATCATCCCCCTCTCACTATACCATCCCTCCCACTGTATCAATCCCCTCTCACTATACCATCCCTCCCTCTGTATCAACCCCCTCTCACTACCATCCCTCCCTCTGTATCAACCCCCTCTCACTATACCATCCCTCCCACTGTATCAACCCCCTCTCACTATACCATCCCTCCCACTGTATCAACCCCCTCTCACTACCATCCCTCCCTCTGTATCAACCCCCTCTCACTATACCATCCCTCCCTCTGTATCAACCCCCTCTCACTACCATCCCTCCCTCTGTATCAACCCCCTCTCACTATACCATCCCTCCCTCTGTATCAACCCCCTCTCACTACTCTGTATCCATCCCCCTCCCACCATCCCTCCCTCTGTATCAACCCCGCATCCCTTCCCTCCTCCTCATCAACCCCCTCTCACTATACCATCCCTCCCTCTGTATCAACCCCCTCTCACTACCATCCCTCCCTCTGTATCAACCCCCTCTCACTACCATCCCTCCCTCTGTATCAACCCCCTCTCACTACTATCCCTCCCTCTGTATCAACCCGCTCTCACTACCATCCCTCCCTCTGTATCAACCCCCTCTCACTATACCATCCCTCCCTCTGTATCAACCCCCTCTCACTATACCATCCCTCCCTCTGTATCAACCCCCTCTCACTATACCATCCCTCCCTCTGTATCAACCCCCTCTCACTATACCATCCCTCCCTCTGTGTCCCCCTCCCACTGTACCATCCCCCTCCCACTATATACCATCCCTCCCTCTGTATCCCCCTCCCACTGTATCAACCCCCTCTCACTACCATCCCTCCCTCTGTATCCCCCTCCCACTGTACCATCCCTCCCTCTGTATCCCCCTCCCACTGTACCATCCCCCTCCCACTATATACCATCCCTCCCTCTGTATCCCCCTCCCACTGTACCATCCCTCACTATACCATCCCTCCCTCTGTATCCCCCTCTCACTGTACCATCCCCCTCCCACTATATACCATCCCTCCCTCTGCATCCCCCTCCCACTGTATCAACCCCCTCTCACTATACCATCCCTCCCTCTGTGTCCCACTCCCACTGTACCATCCCTCTCCTCATTATTTTCTCTCTCTCTGTACCCCCCTCCCACTGTATCAACCTCCTCCCACTGCACCATTTGTACCGTATAGTTCCTCACTCTGATCATCTCTCTATCCTAACCTTACCTGGAGTTGTTTCGGCCATCCTTCATTGGTCCGGCGAGAGCTTCTCCCCCCGAGTGTTTGATGTAGCAGACTTTTCGAGGGGGCAGCTCTCAACTTGACTAAATAAACTGAATTACCGGTACACTAACCTAACCTAACCTAACCGTATAACACTTAATGATAATAACCTCTTCCTACCCTCCCCCCACCACATACTGTAACACCCCTCTCCTGTACCGTTCCCCCCTTCTATACCACTGCCGTACCGTACACCCTCCCCTCTTTTTCTTGTACTCTTCCTTCTCTACCCCCCCCCCCCTCCCCTCTTCCTTCTCCAGCCCCCCATCCCCTCTTCCTCCTGCACTGCGTCCCCCCTCCCCCTCCCCCTTTGCCTCATTCATGCCACCACCACCACCTCTCCTTTGCGGCTCATACATTCTCTTTTAATGTTTATCTTTGTTGCTTCCACCTCCTCCTCCTCTTTGCGTTTCATACATTCTATTTTAATGTTTATCTTTCCTCCTCCTCCTCTTTGCGTTTCATACATTCTATTTTAATGTTTATCTTTGCTTCCACCTCCTCCTCCTCCTCTTTGCGTTTCATACATTCTCTTTTAATGTTTATCTTTGCTTCTTCTTCTTCCTCCTCCTTTACGGCTCATACATTCTCTTTTATTATTTATCTTTTGGGCTCTCCCTCTCCCTGTGTTCTTCTCCTTGCTCTCGTCAACCGTATTGTTAATTATTAGTTAGTCGGTGGTGGTGAGAATCGAGAAATTAGCTGCTAAGGGATTCAATTTACCGTCAGATGATATGAAACCGAGTATAGTGCTGCATCCTATCCTCTACCCTTGTATTCTGGTAACTATTAGACGATTTTAGTCAGGTTAAAAAGGGCCCCCAGTAATTAACCCCTTCAGACTCATATGACGCAGAGGTTGCCAGATTACCAATAAGAAATAGAGTTCTCTCACTCTTATAATTACCTCTCCAAAATTAGTTTTCTGCCCACAGCTAACTCAAAGACAACTGCAGAGGTTGAAGTAACTAAACTAAAGGTTTATAAATACCCCTGATGGTAACAAAGGCTTTAAAGTATCCCTTAATAGGCTCAAAATCGCGTCATATGGGGTTAACAGGCTTTTAACCATCTCACTTAACAACTCTTAAACATAAGGTGTACCGGTACCTCATAAGCTGCCAGACCAGTGATAAGGGAAAAATTGCTTCGTGTGATACCGGCTTAAACCTTGCGGTGGCAATAATTAGCTAAGGTATTTCATCAACTCGGTAATTTGTGTCAATCATAATTCTTACTTTCCCTTTCCTGTCTCTCATTTTGTTTTCTTTTTTTTAGTTAAAGTTTAAGGGAGATGGGCCGTTTTTCGGGTCCCCCTTCTTCTCGTGAATATATAGACCCCCCCCCCCCAAATAACCACTGTTCCCTTAAGGGGAGGTTTTTAGTTTGGTCTCTAGATATCCTTCAAGCTTAAGATTACACCCCCTTGAGTCCCTTTCAAGATAAGTTTGTAAATTTTTCGGTAGAAAAATGTCCCGGCTGAAAGCCGTTTCCTCTTAAATTACAGGCTCGCTATCGCTCGCCAGGATAAAATCGACACCTAAATGGTACGAAAGGTCTTAAAATTGACAGAAATGGGTTGAAAGTTCTTAAAATTGTCAAAATAATGGGGCGAACGTCTTAACATTAGGAAAACAATGGGGCTAAACATGAGAGAGAAAGGAGTCAAGAAAAAAAATCCCTCGAGTGGAAATATCCCCTTAAGTTTAACAAATTTCCTTCCTGTATTTTATGTTTTGTGTAGGTAGGCAATCTACTAATGTCTTTTTCATAGCCTATTTATCTTTCCAATTAGTTTTTCTTTGTTTTCTGTGTCCGCCCTTCTTTCTTCCCTCCCTTTAGGCCTATCTTTAGCCCCGTATTGTATCTCTCTATTGTATTTATTGTATCTATCTATTGTATTTATTGTATCTATCTATTGTATTTATTGTATCTATCTATTGTATCCCTTGTATTTATGTATTGTATTTATTGTATCTATTGTATTTATTGTATCTATCTATTCTAGGGTTAGTCACGTGTCTGCTACCGTACCTCCTAGCCAGCTTTTGTAATATACTGCTCGATATCAATTTAATAGGCTATAGACATCTCACCCTAGCTTTTGGTTTCTCTCACCTTCGCTATTTTGTCTCCACTTCCCCTCTCTCATCCCTTCTTTCGTGTCTACTCCCCTTCCTTCTTCTCTCTCTCTCTCTCTTCTTCCCTTCTCTCTCTCTCCCTCTCTTCTTCCCTTCTCTCTCTCTCTCTCTCTCTCTCTCTCTCTCTCTCTCTCTCTCTCTCTCTCTCTCTCTCTCTCTCTCTCTCTCTCTCTCTCTCTCTCTCTCTCTCTCTCTCTCCTCTCCTCTTCTCTCTTCTTCTTTTCTTCTTCTCTTCTTCTTCTTCTTCTTCTTCTTCTTCTTCGTCTTCTTCTTCTTCTTCTTCTCATTCTTCTTCTTCTTCTTCTTCTTCTTCTTCTTCTTCTTCTTCTTCTTCTTCTTCTTCTTCTTCTTCTTCTTCTACCTTCCACTGTGATGTGTGTTGTTGTTGTTGTGGTCCATCCTATAACGTCTCCTTGGTCCTACACATACAAAGACCCCAAAGAGAGAGAGAGAGAGACAGACCCCCTCCCCCTCCCCCCTTCCTGCACATTCCGAGCCTTTGCGTCACATCACCGTCTATGCCTTCTGTCTATATATTCACTTAACCCCCTAGTGGCTGTGTTTTTTTGGTCTATTAATTCATTTATTTTTTAAAAATTACTCGCTAGATCTCCCTTAAACTTAGAAAAACACTCCCTAGGACCCCTCCCCCCCTCAAGATAAATGTGTACATTTTTCGGTAGAAAAATGTCCCGACCAAAGGCCGGTTCCTCATATAATTACAGGCTCGCTATCGCTCGCCAGGAAAAAATCGACACCTAAATGGCACGATAGGTCTTAAAATTTACTAAGAAATAGGGCGAAAGGTGTTAAAATCGCCAAAATAATGGGCCAAACGTCTTATAATCTGAAAACTAATAGGGCTAAAATTAGGAAGAAGGGTGGCCAGAAAACCGGCCCATCCCCCCTTAACCCCTTCAGAACGATGACGTCTTTTTGGCCACCCCTTTGAGTCCTCGAGGTAGATTATAAGCTAAAGAGATTCGGCTATTCCTTAAGGGGAGATATCCACTTGAGGGACTTTTTTCTGGACCCCTTTCTCTCTCATGTCTAGGCCCATTGCTTTTGAGATTTTAAGATGTTTGCCCCATTAGTTTGGACATTTTAAGACACTTTGCCCCATTTGTCAATTTTAAGACCTTTCGTGCCATTAAGGTGTCGATTTTTTCCTGGCGAGCGATAGCGAGCCTGTAATTTAAGAGCAACCGGCCTCCGGCCTGGACATTTTTCTACCGAATAATGTACAAATTTATCTTGAAAGGGGGTCTAGAGGGTGTAATTTTAAGCTTGATGAAAACGTAGGGAACAAACTAAATACCTCCCCTTAAGCCGGTATCACACGAGAGCTTTTATAGTCAAATTCGATGATCAACATTTCTGGAGTAATTTGTCCTGGTATCGGAAACTAGACTGATGGTAGATGCATTTAAGTAACCGAAATATTCTAGATGTTAACCTCATAAGCTGCCAGACCAGTGTTAAGGATAAATGTTGAGGGAAAAAGCGCTCGTGTGATACCGGCTTTAGGTAGGTGAGGTAATGGTCTATCTATCTATCTATTTGCTCAGGCCCATTCCCCATTTTTTGTATTCTGGGAGTGGCCAATATATAAATTACGTCATGGTGCTGAAAGAGTTAATGGGCCTACACTGCACTTTGTTGAGGCGGCTCATATAACTTGCTTCTTTAAGGGGAGATGGTTCACTTTTGGGGCGATTTTTGCATGTATTCATTATTTTTCTAGTTTCCTCCCTAGACCTCCATCAAATTAAAAAACAAAACATCCAATAGATCCCCCTTCTAGATTAATTTGTACATTTTTCGGTAGAAAAATGTTCCGGCCGAAGGCCGGTTCTTCCAACATTACAGACTCACTATCGTTCGCCAGGGAAAAAATCGACACCTAAATAGCACGAAAGGTCTAAATATTGACGAAGAAATGGGGCGAAAGATCTTAAAATCGACTAACTAATGGAGCAAACATCTTAACATCTGAAAACTAATGGGTCTAAACTTGAGGGAGAAAGTGGTCCAGAAAAGCGGCCCATCCCCCCTTAATTTAAGGTGTTGAACCCCTTGAGGATTATGACGCGTTTTAATAGTTTATTTCCTCCGCCAACGAAGGTGGACGGATACTTTATATTATAATATAGTTGATTAATTATATGAGGGCCACTTTATTGACAAAGTTTCGAAATATAAACACCATATGAGGAGGACCACTTTATTGACAACGTTTCGAAATATAAACACCATATGAGGAGGACCACTTTATTGACAACGTTTCGAAATATAAACACCATATGAGGAGGACCACTTTATTGACACCGTTGAATATAATACCATATGAGGAGGACCACTTTATTGACAACGTTTCGAAATATAAACACCATATGAGGAGGACCACTTTATTGACAACGTTTCGAAATATAAACACCATATGAGGAGGACCACTTTATTGACAACGTTTCGAAATATAAACACCATATGAGGAGGACCACTTTATTGACAACGTTTCGAAATATAAACACCATATGAGGAGGACCACTTTATTGACAACGTTTCGAAATATACACACCATATGAGGAGAACCACTTTATTGACAACGTTTCGAAATATAAACACCATATGAGGAGGACCACTTTATTGACAACGTTTCGAAATATAAACACCATATGAGGAGGACCACTTTATTGACAACGTTTCGAAATATAAACACCATATGAGGAGGACCACTTTATTGACAACGTTTCGAAATATAGACACCATATGAGGAGGAACACTTTATTGACAACGTTTCACAATATAGACACCATATGAGGAGGAACACTTTATTGACAACGTTTCGAAATATAGACACCATATGAGGAGGGCCACTTTATTGACAACGTTTCGAAATATAAACACCATATGAGGAGGACCACTTTATTGACAACGTTTTGAAATATAAACACCATATGAGGAGGACCACTTTATTGACAACGTTTCGAAATATAAACACCATATGAGGAGGACCACTTTATTGACAACGTTTCGAAATATAAACACCATATGAGGAGGACCACTTTATTGACAACGTTTCGAAATATAAACACCATATGAGGAGGACCACTTTATTGACAACGTTTCGAAATATACACACCATATGAGGAGGGCCACTTTATTGACAACGTTTCGAAATATACACACCATATGAGGAGGGCCACTTTATTGACAACGTTTCGAAATATACACACCATATGAGGAGGGCCACTTTATTGACAACGTTTCGAAATATAAACACCATATGAGGAGGACCACTTTATTGACAACGTTTCGCAGATAGCTTCTTCATAAAGTGCTCCTCCTCATATGGTGTTTCTATTCATTCTTGTCAACTTTTCTAAGGTACCGGTATTTCAACATTAATTTCACTCCCAACACCAAACACCTCCCAATGAAATTTATGAAAGCATGTGATCCCACCGGGATTCGAACCTGGGTTACCACATACAGATCTTAAACACTCTAACCATTACACCATCAAGACCGTTGACTGCAGTTTGTTTATCGCCATTTTGTTCTTGTACCCTCTTTAGGAGAGGTATTTAGTTTGTTCCCTACTTTTTTATCAAGCTTAAAATTACAACCCCTAGACCCCCTTTCAAGATCAATTTGTACATTTTTCGGTAGAAAGATGCCCTGGGCGGAGGCCGGTTGCTCTTAAATTACAAGCTCGCTATCGCTCGCCAGGAAAAAATCGACACCTTAACGGCACGAAAGGTCTTAAAATTGACAGAAATGGGGCAAAATGTCTTAAAATATCCAAACTACTAGGGCGAAGGTCTTAAAATTTCAAAAGCAATGGGGCTAAACATGAGGGAGAAAGGTGTCCAGAAAAAAAATCCCTCAAGTGGAAATCTCCCCTTAAGAACATCCGTCCATATTATAGTCTGTTCATTCTAGGTTGGGGCAGAAATCGTAACCCCTAACCTCTCGTAACTCAAAAAGGAGTAGAGTGATCGAGCTAATATTTCTACCAAATAAGACAACTTGGCTAGGGAATATGTGTATAAATTGTTAGCTCGTTTGCTCTAGCCCTTTTTGAGTTACAGAAGTTAAGGGGAGATCTCCACTTGAGAGATTTTTTTCTTGACTCCTTTCTCCCTCATGTTTAGCCCCATTGCTTTTCTAAATTTAAGACGTTCGCCCCAATATTTTGACGATTTTATGAACTTTCGACCCATTTCTGTCAATTTTAAGAACTTTCGTGCCATGTAGGTGTCGATTTTATCCTGGCGAGTGATAGCGAGCCTGTAATATAAGAGGAACCGGCTTTCAGCCGGGAAATTTTTCTACCGAAAAATGTACAAATTTATCTTGAAAGGGGGTCTAGGGGGAGTAATTTTAAGCTTGATGGAAGTCTAGGGAATCAACTAAAAACCTGCCCTTAAAGGTTAGGATTTCTGCCCAACCTCGAATGTATATATACCTGCTGTTTCTCTCTATGGTATGTTATGCACTGGTATGGCCAACAAACAGTGCAGTTTGTTTGTTTGTTTGTCGTCTTGTATTGTTCTAAAGGTGTGTTTCTTGTTGGTCAATGCATGTGCGCTTTTATCTATGATATTATGGCTTACTGAGGACGTGGTTCATGGGCTTTTAGCGCTTATACCATCCTCTCCCGTAGTTAAGGGGAGGTTTTTAGTTTGGTCCCCAGATATCCTTCAAGCTTAAGATTACACCCCCCCCTTGAGCCCCTTTCAAGGTAAATTTGTAAATTTTTCGGTAGAAAAATGTCCCGGCTAAAAGCCGGTTCCTCTTATATAAATATTACAGGCTCGCTATCGCTCGCCAGGATAAAATCGACACCTAAATAGCACGAAAGGTCTTAAAATTGACAGAAATGGGTCGAAAGTTCTTAAAATCGTCAAAATAATGGGGCGAACGTCTTAAAATTAGAAAAGCAATGGGGCTAAACATGAGGGAGAAAGGAGTCAAGAAAAAACTCCCTCAAGTGGAAATCTCCCCTTAAGCTACCGCTATATAATATACAACTGTCTATTATTTTAGTATTTTTTGGACCTACACTATACTTTTTGTTTGTATGCTCTACTTATCTTTATTTAATATATATATATATATATATGTGTGTGTGTGTGTGTTAGGAGGGAGGGGAAGGTAGAGGGAGGAGAGATGAGTATTGTCAAGTGGACAACCTTCAAGCAAGTGACGTGCATATGACGTCATTACACACACACACACACACACACACACACACACACACACACACACACACACACACACACACACACACACACACACATTTTTATACACACACACACACACACACACACACACACACACACACACACACACACACACACACACACACCTATGTTTTGATAGCCTAACCAATACCCTATATATACTAGGAATATTGGTGGGTGGATACATTGACTCATGGGGCAAACATTATTGGTGGTAAAACGAACTGATTCTTACACAATGACCAACCCTCTTATTTTCCCACACACCCATTTCCCCCTCCCATGTACGGTTGGCCAAATAAGCCATGTTTTGCTCGCTCTGTGCTGTATTAACCCCTTCAGCACCATGACGCCTTTTTACTTCTAATTCCGGCTAAAATTAGATGGTTATATTCAGTTTATCAAGGACCTATTTTACTAAGAGGGTTTATTGAGATCGTATTTACCCATTTGAGTCGTATAGGTAGAGAACAAAGTACGTAAATAAAATCGATTAATGGTAACCAGAATATGATGACAATTACGTCATGGTGGTGAAGGGGTTAATATCTGTCAGATGTTGAATAGGGTGTGTAAAGATAGGAACATGTTAGTATATCTCACTCGAAACGATGAATTAATGCTTAGTTCTGATTCTAATTATTGATCGAAATATACTTGGTGCCGCGACATCACTTATTTGGGCAACTGTACAATCACGCTCAATACTATTTTCCTTGAGGGGAGGTTTTTATTTAATTGTTTATGTCTTCTCTCAGTGATCTTGGTGTCTCTTTTTCTTCTCATCTTTCTTGGAAGGACCATGTCGCCACTCTTGCAGATTTAGCTTCCCGGAAGTGTGCTCGGCCGCTTCCGTGGGTTCTTTGCCCCTGCATGGCTGCTTGCTGATTGCAGGCTTTCTATCGCTTACCAGGAATAAATTCACATATCCAAATGGCATGAAAGGTCTGAGTATTGGCAACGAAATAGGGCAAAATGTCTTTAAATCGCCAAACTAATTGGGCTAAACATGAGTGAGAAGGGAGTCCACAACAAATTATAACCTCCCCTTAAGGGGAGATCTCCACTTGAGGGATTTTTTTCTTGACCCCTTTCACCCTCATGAAAAGCCCCATTGCTTTTGATATTATAAAACGTTCGCCCCATTAGTTTAGCGATTTTAAGAACTTTCACCCCATATTAAGACCTTTCGTGCCATTCAGGTGTCGATTTTATCCTGGCGAGCGATAGCGAGCCTGTAATTTAAGAGGAACCGATTTTTCTACCGAAAAATGTACAAATTTATCTTGAAAGGGACTCAAGGGGGTGTAATTTAAAGCTTGATGGAAGTTTAGGAAACACCTAAAAACCTCTCCTTAAACAAATGTTCTGGGTTGAGAAGGATGTAGTGTGGTGTGTAGGTGGTTGAATATGGTGTTTGTTGATATGTTATGTTTGGTTTACACTGGTTAGTCTACAAATGAACACACACACACACACACACACACACACACACACACACACACACACACACACACACACACACACACACAATCACACCCAGACACACACACACATACACACACACACACACACACACACACACTTTATATTTATAAGCCTTATAATACTTTTTAATACTGTGGGCAGGAGGCTAGGAATCGTTCTCCCTTGTTAAATTCACCTACTAGACGAGACGGAGAAAGGGGCGAGAGAACGTGGAAATGGTCCCGGACCCTAAGAATTGGAACTTTAAATGTTATTTTTTATGTTCGGGTTCTGTCTCGAGTCGGCCACCCCCAGCTATGGGGAATGTGCCTGAGTATATACATACATGCATACCGTACAGAATCATTTATTAAGGGGAGATCTCCACTTGAGGGATTTTTTTCTTGACCCCTTTCTCCCTCATGTTTAGCCCCATTGCTTTTGATATTATAAAACGTTTGCCCCATTAGTTTAGCGATTTTAAGAACTTTCACCCCATATTAAGACCTTTCGTGCAATTCAGGTGTCGATTTTATCCTGGCGAGCGATAGCGAGCCTGTAATTTAAGAGGAACCGGCTTTCAGCCGGGAAATTTTTCTACCGAAAAATGTACCAATTTATCTTGAAAGGGGCTCAAGGGGGTGTAATCTTAAGCTTGATGGATATCTAGGGACCAAACTAAAAACCTCTCCTTAATGCACTCACGCACGAACGAGTTGTTGCAAACTTGAGCACACCCAACAAACACACTCTGGA
>CM064490.1:8609736-8617236 GCA_032716605.1 Paralithodes platypus
GGACCAATGTAAGTGCGGGGTACCCCAGGGATCGGTTACTAGGGACCAATTTCTCTTTCTAACTTTACAATACAACGAAATAGTATGAGGGTCTCTCACCTTGCCTGCACCACAACCAAATCTCAACACAATTTGCTTGGCTGTGACGCATACAAAAAAAAAAAATTGTGCAAATAAGCCGTGTACTCTCAAAAAGCAACAAGGGTTTGACGATAGTGCAAACACAATCTAGGTATAAATTCAATTGTTCATGTTGCGGCCCAAATCTTGCGCAAATGGAGTTTACAATGGCGGATATAGTAAAATGTTAACAAGTATACTACATGTACTGATACCCTAAATGAGAAATGCAACAACTCTTCGGATTAATGAATGGGCACTCAGCTCTTTAAAGAATGTGTGTACAACAGGAGGAAAGGGGAACCTGATCTGGTGAAGAGTATCGTACACACCTTATTCGAAGTCAACCTAACAACCTATAGTACAACAAATGTTCAGGGAATTCAGAATGTGGTTGTTAAGAAGGGCGGGCAACAAAAACCAAAACTAAATCATTCGGCTTTATAGGCAGGCTCATTCTGAGCATAAATCCAAAAGAAGTTATCCTAACCCTTGTACAATTCCTTAGGTCCCGACACCCTCTTCTGGAACGGAAAATACTGCGTTCAATTCCTGGTTGTGCCCTTATTACCCAAAAACAGATATAAACAAGACTTTTATATATAGTTAAGAACGAGAGGGTTCAACCGTAAGGTCAAGCGTTACGTTAGTAGAGTGGTACCCAAAATGAGACCTAGCCTTCTATAATAAAGATACAAAACCCATACGAAGAGCGTCTTAGAGAATTAAATCTATTTCCTTTAACCACCCAGCGCAGAGTTAAGAGGCGACTTAATTCATGAGTTTTCAAAATCATCAAAGGCATCGACCAATATGAACTGTAGTAACGTACTTCACTATCGACCAATCTAATTACACGCGGGGGGAAACGGTTTGCACAAAATTATTGGTAAATCTTTTAAACTCGCACGAATCTAAGAAATTTCTTCTTCAATCGAGTTGTCAACTTGTGGAATGGGCTTCCCCGAGACGTTTTATAGGTACTGCAGCACCGTTGAGTTCATTTAAATTCCGCCCTAGACACATATCTCGCATCACAACCCGCAAGACTGACCTGCGTTTGTCAATTGAAATATAACCTTATCCTAACCCTCAGTTACGAACCCCATAGGTCCCCTACTGACTGCCTAGTCCTGCCACGTTAGTGGCAGGGCAGTAGGTTCCCATTTCCAATGTTCCCTTTACCCACTCTAAACCACTGTTTTGGACAACTTGATCCTCAGTGTTGTTTTGGAGGACAAGCAACCTAAGAAGGCGTCACTAGATCTGTTGTTGACGTGATTGTCCTTTTGTAATCTCTCTCTCTCTCTCTTGATCCTTCCTCTCTCTCTCTCTCCTACATCTCTCTTCTCTCTCTCTCTCTCTTCTCTTTCTTCTCTCTCTCTTATCTCTCTCTCTCTCTCTCTCTCTATATCTCCTCTCATCTCTATCCTCTCTGTCTCTCTCTCTCTCTCTCATCTCGCTCTCTCAACCCACCCACGTTCCAACCATCAGTAGTTCCTGGGGAGTGGGAGGAGAGGGAGGGTATAGTAGGTTATATTTAATTAACTAGGGGGTAATCACAAACAATAACAACAACTACTATTTAGAACATTTTCATTGTCTAAGGGGGATCTACCAACTTGAGCGGATTGTTTTTTTCTTGGCCCCCCTTTCTCAACATCATGTTTAGCCCAGTTGCTTTTGATTATTATAACAACGTTTTGTGCCCCATAGTTTTGGCTGATTTTAAGGAACCGGCCCGTTTTTTACCCCAATCAAGACCTTTCGCGCCATTTGAGGTGTCGAATTGTATCAGGGCGAGCGATAGCACGAGGCCTGCTAATTTAAGAGGAACCGGCTCTTTGGCCGAGACATTTTCTACCCGCAAAAATGTTACACAAGTTATCTTGAAAGGGGACTGAAGGGGTCCCCCCCCCCCCCCCCCCCCCCCCGGTTTGTAATTTGTAAGGTTGATGGCGGACTGAGTGGAACAAGAAATAAACAACCTCCCCTTAAGGGGGAGGGTTGTTTGTTTAGTCTATTTATTGATTTATTTATTTTTAATTAATTTTATTGGGTCTGAGTATATACAGTAGATAGATAGATAGATAGATAGATAGATAGATAGATAGATAGATTTATGTATATATTTAAGTGTTTTAGTTTCCTCGCTAGACCTCCATCAAGCTTTAACAATTTGTACATTTTTCCGTAGAAAAATGTCCCGGCCGAAGGCCGATTCCTCTCCTAAAATTACAGGCTCGCTATCGCTCGCCAGGAAAATATTCGACACTTAAATGGCACGAAAGGTCTTAAAATCGCCAAACTAAAGGGGCTAATGTCTCACTCACTCTCCCACACACACACACAGTTACAAGTAGGTTACCAAACAACATTCACCAAACAAACAACAACACTCTTAGTTATACACTTTCCACTTAAAGGGGAATGGTAGTTGATTTTCTGGTCCCCCTTCTCCCTCATGTTTAACACCCATTAGTTTTCTCATTGTTAGACGTTCGGCCCCATTACTTTGACGATATCAAGACCTTTCACATCATTGCTTTGTCAATATTTAGACTTTTCGTGTCATATACAGTAGGTCTCGATTTTTTGCTGGCGAGCGATGGTGAGCCTGTAATTAAGGAGGGGCGGCCCGGCCTTTGGCAAGAGACATTTTTCAACCGAAAAATGTACAAAATATCTATGAAGGGGATCTTGGGTATGTTCTTAAAAGTTTGATGGAGGTCTAGGGCGAAAACTGAAATAATAAATATATGAATTTTTTTCTCTTTCTCTCCCTCTCTCTTTGGCTTGTATCCATTCGGCCCCATTCAGCCTACTGTTTTAAGGGAAGGGGGGGGGTAATTTTTGGGGGTGATTTTTGCATGTATTCGTTATTTTTGTAGTTTCATCCCTAGACTTCCATCAAAAAAATAAATAAAAAATCCATTAGATCCCCTATCTAGATTAATTTGTAAATTTTTCGGTAGAAAAATGTCCTGGCCGAAGGCCGTTTCTTCCAACATTACAGGCTCACTATCGTTCGCCAGGGAAAAAATTCGACACCTAAATAGCACGAAAAGTCTAAATATTGACGAAGAAATGGGGCGAAAGGTCTTAAAATACGAGCCAGCACACATATTATATTATATATATATATTTTACAGTAAGCTAAATTTGTAAATTTTTCGCTATCGCTCGTCGTTTTTTTCCTGGCGAGCGAGAGCGAGCCTGAAATTTTAAGAGAAACCGGCGTTCGGCTGGGACATTTTTCTATCGAAAAATGTAGTAAGTAATCTTGAAGGGGGGGGGGGGGGGGGGTGTCTAGGGAATGTTCGTTTATACTTGATGAAGGTCTAGCGAGAAAACTAAAAAATAAATTAATATATATAGCCTTAATTTAATTTAATTTAGCCTTAATTTAACCAAAAAAATAACCACTATTCCCTAAAATTCCCCCCCCCCCCCCTCTCTCTCCCTCTGCCAGATGTCATGCGACCCCACCCATTATGGGTGTTTATGGACTGCCATGACATCCAGGACCCTAGACCAAGATTTGAAAATACATCACACTGACATTCAATTAAGAGACCATTTATGACAACTTAAGGGCAGGTTTTTAGTGTGTTTCCTAGACTTCCATCAAGCTTAAAATTACTCCCCCTTTGACCCCCTTTCAAGATAAATTTGTAAATTTTTCGGTAGAAATATGTCGCGGCCAAAGGCCGGTTCCTCTTAAATTACAGGCTCGCTATCGCTCGCCAGGAAAAAATCGACCCCTAAATGGCATGAATGGTCTTAAAATTGACAGAAATGGGGCGACGGTTCTTAAAATCGTCAAACTAAATGGGGCGAACGTCTTAAAATCTCAAAAGCAATGGGGTTAAACATGAGGAAGAAAGGGGTCCAGAAAAAATTCCTCCAGGTGGAAATCTCCCCTTAATTAATGCATTGGCTATATACTGTATATATATATATATATATATATATATATATATATATATATATATATATTTCCTCTCTCTTCTCTCCTCACAATACACTAAATTAAACTTAGAAAACTTTGTTAGACAGCAGGGCTAAATTGTACATTTTTCGATAGAAAAATTTTCTCGGCGAAAGCCGGATTTCTTCATATAATGCTGGCTCGCTATCGCTCGCCAGGAAGAAATCTACCTAGATGATAAAACGTCTTTAAATAGTTCAGTGGGGCCGCATGGATACAAGCCAGAGAAACGAGAGAAAATGAGATAAAAAAAAGCAGGTCAACCCCCTTAAACTTATCTGTGAGGTATGCATATACTAAGGCACTTATCCCATAGCTGGGGGTGGCCGACTCGAGACAGAGCCCGAACAGAAACACGATTTTAAAGTTCCAATTCTTAGGGTCCGGGACCAATTTCGCGTTTCCTCCCCCCCTTTTGTCTGTTTGTGAATTTTACAAGGGTAGGAGGATTCCCTAGGGGTGGTATTTTTAAGGGGAGGTTTTTAGTTTGGTCTCTAGATATCCATCAAGCTTAGGATTACACCCCCTGGACCTCCATCAAGCTTAAATTTGTAAATTTTTCGGTAGAAAAATGTCCCCGGCTGAAAGCCTGCCTCTTAAATTACAGGCTCGCTCGCGCGCCAGGATAAAAATCGACACCTAAATGGCACGAAAGGTCTTAATATGACAGAAAATGGTTGAAAAGTTCTTAAATCATCAAAAATAATAGGGCGAACGTCTTAAAATTAGAAAAGCAATGGGGCTAAACATGAGGGAGAAAGGAGTCCAGAAAATAATCCCTCAAGTGGAAATCTCCCCAATGAACCCTGACTTTCATAGTGACATCCTTCCTAATCTTACATCAAAATCGTCTAATAACAGCCAGAAATCCGAAAAGAAGCGCGAATTGGATCTTGAAAGGGTTAATATTTTGAAAACCACTTGCATCCCTAATAATTGCAACGAGGAATATGGAAGACAAGGATAGCTAACCATTCAAATGCCAACCCTGCCAACACCATACAAATACACCAGTTAGTTTTTAACCCAGATATTAATTACAGTTTGGGTCCAATATTTAAAAAAAAAAAAAAAAAAAAAAAAAAAAATTATATATATATATATATATATATATATATATATATATATATATATTTGGTGGTGGTTTTCTGTTTATAAATTTCATAATCGTATTTTGCTAAATCGGTATTTCCACAGAGATTTTGATAAGTTATTTCGTCTTTATATTGTGCCATTCCTGTTTTGTTTGTTTGTTTGTTCTACATTACAATATACCTGTACCACAACAAACTGAGACAAGCCAGCAAAAATCGACCATATATTTATTTACCAACGCTTCCCTTCTCACGGCTTACTGCATCAGGAATATCTCACGCAAATTAACCCCTTGAAGCTCTGACGCGTTTTAGCAGTTTATTTTGGCTATCATTAGACGATTTTTTGCAGCTTAGGAAGGAGCTGTGGGTATTAAAAGGGGTAAAGACTCTCGATCAACCCTCTGACTTCCATAAACCCTTCCTAACCTGAAGAAAATCGTCTAATAAATGCCAGAACACGGACAATAAACGCGTTTTGGAGCTTGAAAGGGTTAATTAATAAACGCCTACAGCAACCCCAAATACAAACTGTGCTACCATTATTTAGAAAACAACAGGGTGCTTGCATCCCTAATTATCCACAACAACAACAAGGGAAGACAAGGATAGACAAGGACAGTCAACAACATAATACAGTATATATAAGCCAACCTGTCCCCTCTCCCCGCCCGGTACAGTTCTGCTCCTCTCGGGGATCTTATACATGGAAATATTAAGGGGAGATATCCACTTGAGGGATTTTTTTTATTGAACTCCTTTCTCATTCAGGTTTAGCCCCATTGCTTGTGAGATTTAAAGACGCTTGCCCCACTAGTTTGGCGATTTTAAGAACCCTCGCCCCATTTCTGTCAATTTTAAGACCATTCGTGCCATTTAGGTGTCGATTTTTTCCTGGCGAGCGATAGCGATCCTGTAATTTAAGGGGAACCGGCCTTCGGCCGGGAAATTTTTCTACCGAAAAATGTACAAATTTATCTTGAAAGGGGGTCAAGGGGGAGTAATTTTAAGCTTGATGGAAGTCTAGGGAATCAACTAAAAACCTCCCCTTAAGGGGCCCACCTCCTTTTTTTGTTCTCTCTCTCTCTCTCTCTCTCTCTCTAGGTTGTATCTATTCGGCCCCATTCAGCCTACTGTTTTAAGACGTTTATCCCCATCCAGGTGTCGATACCGCGAGCCAGCATATTTTTATAATATGTTTTTGACAGCAGGTAAATTTGTACATTTTTCGATAGAAAAATGTCTCCGGCTTCTTCGCCGGATTTCTCCATACAATGCTGGCTCGCTATCGTTCGCCAGGAAGAAATCAACACCTGGATGGGGATAAACGTCTTGATAAACGTTGGCTGAATGGGACCGAATAGATACAAGCCAGAGAAAGAGAGAAAAGGCGAGAACAAAAGCAGGTGACCCCCCCCCCCCCCCTTAATAACCATGATTGAACTGCGGGTAGTTTATTATGCAGATTAAGACGAGGAGGAACAAAACTTATGTGGCCAACTGTACCAGGCTGGGAGAGGGGACAGGTTGGATTATATATATATATTGTTGTTGTTGACTGTCCTTGTCTTCCTCTTCCTTTTTTTGTGTGGATAATTAGGAATGCAAGCCCTCTGTTGTTGTCAAAATAATGGTAGCACTCTTTTGATTTGGACACCAAGAATGTCAACACACACACACACACACACGAACTGCCTAGTAAATAAACCAAAATGTCTCAAGGTTTTTCTCGTAGAGCTGCATTCCTCTCTCTCTCTCTCTCTCTCTCTCTCTCTCTCTCTCTCTCTCTCTCTCTCTCTCTCTCTCTCTCTCTCTCTCTCTCTCTCTCTCTCTCCTCTCTCTCTCTCTCTCTCTCTCTCTCTCTCTCTCTCTCTCTCTCTCTCTCTCTCTCTCTCTCTCTTTCTCTCTCTCTCTCTCTCTCTCTCTCAGCAAAGGAAGCGTCTTTGAATAATAATAACCCTTGTAAACACATCTTCACTTCCTTAATTAGGGGGGGATGGGCTGGGTTTTTTGGCCCCCTTCTCCCTTGTGTTTAGCCCCGTTAGTCTTCATATTTTAAGGCATTCGCCTCATTAGTTTGGCGATTTTAAGACCTTTTGCCCCGTTTCTTTGTAATATTAAGACTTTTCGTGTCATTATGTGTCGATTTTTTTTCTTGGCGAACGATAGAGAGCCTATAATTTATGAGGAATCGGCCTTCAGCCGGGACAACATATCTAGAAGGGTGATCCTGGGGTAGTATTTTGAATTTTGCTGGAGGTCTAGGGAGGAAAGTAAGAATAAAATAGATGAATG
>CM064490.1:8622236-8634736 GCA_032716605.1 Paralithodes platypus
TACTGTACTGTACTGTACTGTATTGAACTGTACTGTACTGTACTGTACTGTATTGAACTGTACTGTACTGTACTGTACTGTACTGTACTGTACTGTACTGTTCTGTTCTGTACTGTACTGTACTGTACTGTATTGAACTGTACTGTACTGTATTGTACTGTACTGTACTGTACTGTACTGTACTGTACTGTACTGTACTGTACTGTATTGTACTGTACTGTACTGTACTGTACTGTACTGTACTGTATTGTACTGTACTGTACTGTACTGTAATTGAATGTTACAGTATTGGATTAGACACCTATTGGTAATTGAGGATATTGCTAATGCAGACATGAGTTAAGGAGAGCTTTTTAGTGTGTTTCCTAGACTTCCATCAAGCTTGAAATTACACTCCCTTGACCCCCTTTCAAGATAAATTTGTAAATTTTTCGGTAGAAAAATGTCCCGGCCGAAGGCCGATTCCTCTTAAATTACAGGCTCGCTATCGCTCGCCAGGAATTTTTTTACACCTAAATGGTACTAAAGGTCTTAAAAGTGACATAAATGGGGTGAAAGTTCTTAAAATCGCCAAACTAATGGGGCGAACGTCTTAAAATCTCAAAAGCAATGGGGCTAAACATGAGAGAGAAAGGGGTAAAGAAAAAAAATCCCTTAAGTGGAAATCTCCCCTTAACCCTTCCTGTACCGGTGACGTCTTTGACATTTTCTGTTAGCTATACTTAAAAACAAATTAATGCAGTTTAAGAAGGAGCTGTGGCAACAAAAAGGGTTGAGTGAGATAGTTGGAGTGGACTGTTCAGGGGGAGATCTCCACTCGAGGGATTGTTTTCTGGATCCCTTTCTCCCTCATGTTTAGCCCCATTGTTTTTGATATTATAAAACGTTTGCCCCATTAGTTTAGCGATTTTAAGAACTTTCACCCCATCTATATCTAGGATATATCTAGGGACCAAACTAAAAACCTCCCCTTAATTCTGTCCGTGCCCCCATGATATAACCTGGGGACTAACACCTCTGACGTCCCACCTGAGCTGTAGGTATAAACGACCAAATGTTGTACTGAACGTATATATAAACTTTAGGTACAGTCGCGCTAATAAGTGATGTCTCGGGGCACCAAGTATGTTTTGATCAATAATTGGTATCAGCCATATCTAAGCTTCATTTTGGCATATCCAGTTTAAATATACAAACATGTTCCTACACTTACCCACCCTATTCAACATCTGACAGACATTAATACAGCACAGAGCGAGCCAAACGTAATGACAGCTGAGACATGACTTAAGGGGAGATATCCACTTGAGGGACTTTTTTCTGGACCCCTTTCTCCCTCATGTTTAGCCTCATTGTTTTTCTAATTTTAAGACGTTTGCCCCATTATTTTGACGATTTTAAGAACTTTCAACCCATTTCTGTCAATTTTAAGACCTTTCGTGCCATTTAGGTGTCGATTATATCCTGGCGAGCGATAGCGAGCCTGTAATTTAAGAGGAACCGGCTTTGAGCCGGGACATTTTTCTACCGAAAAATGTACAAATTTATCTTGAAAGGGGCTCAAGGGGGTGTAATCTTAAGCTTGATGGATATCTAGGGACCAAACTAAAAACCTCCCCTTAATCTGGTTCCCAAGCCAACTGATCGCACACATATAACATCAGAATATCCGAGGACGACACATGACAGGGGTTAATAGCGCCACCGTACAGTCCCTCAGAAAACCTTGTGGACCTCATCCAAGTATAATTATCTCTGGCAAGGAATGGATGGATGTAATGCTCTACTGTACACCACCACTACAACACCATAATTATAGACTATTTATATAGATTATATAGACTATTATATAGACTATTATATAGACTATTTATATAGATTATATAGACTATTTATATAGACTATTTATATAGATTATATAGACTATTTATATAGATTATATAGACTATTATATAGACTATTTATATAGACTATTTATATAGATTATATAGACTATTATATAGACTATTTATATAGACTATTTATATAGATTATATAGACTATTATATAGACTATTTATATAGACTATTTATATAGACTATTTATATAGATTATATAGACTATTATATAGACTATTATATAGACTATTTATATAGACTATTTATATAGATTATATAGACTATTATATAGACTATTTATATAGACTATTTATATAGACTATTTATATAGATTATATAGACTATTATATAGACTATTTATATAGACTATTTATATAGACTATTTATATAGATTATATAGACTATTATAGACTATTTATATAGACTATTTATATAGATTATATAGACTATTATATAGACTATTTATATAGACTATTTATATAGACTATTTATATAGATTATATAGACTATTATATAGACTATTTATATAGACTATTTATATAGATTATATAGACTATTATATAGACTATTTATATAGACTATTTATATAGATTATATAGACTATTATATAGACTATTTATATAGACTATTTATTATAGACTATTATTTGGTTTGGGTCATTAATTCATTTATTCATATATTTTTTTTAGTTTCCTCCCTAGACCTCCATCAAGCTTAGAAAAACACCCCCTAGGCCCTCCTTTAAGATTGATTTGTACATTTTTCGGTAGAAATATGTCCCGGCCAAAGGCCGATTCCTCCTAAAAATTACAGGCTCGCTATCGCTCGCCATGAAAAAAACGACACCTAAATGGCACGAAGGGTCCTAATATTGACAAAGAAATGGGGTGAAAGGTTATAAAATCCCCAAACTAATGGACCAACGTTTTAAAATCTCAAAAACTAGTGGGGCTAAACATTAGGGAGAAGGGGGTCCAGAAAAACGGTGTGTCACCCCTTAAGGGGGGTGACCTGCTTTTTGTTATTTCTGTCCTTTTCTCTCTTTCTCTGGCTTGTATCCATTCGGCCCCATTCAGCCAACTATTTTAAGACGTTTATCCCCATCTACGTGTCGATTTCTTCCTTGCGAGCGATAGCGAGCCAGCATTATAATTATGAAGAAATCCGGCTCTGCCGGAGACATTTTTCTATCGAAAAATTTACAAATTTAGCCTGCTGTCAAACAAAAATAAAAAATATGCTGGCTCGCTACCGCTCACCAGTAAAAAAAATGACACCTGGATGGGGATAAACATCTTAAAACAGTAGGCTGAATGGGGCCGAATGGATACAAGCCAGAGAAAGATAGAAAAGGACAGAAATAACAAAAAGCAGGTCACCCCCCTTAATAGAAAGCAAGTTCCATTAACAAATCATTCCAGAGAGTTAGAATAGCATAAAGACAAAATACATACGGGGTCCACGAATGTTTATAAGTGACTGTACGGTGGCGCTAATAAGTCACGTCCCAGCTGTCATTACGTTTGGCTCGCTCTGGGCTGCATTAATGTCTGTCAGATGTTGAATAGGGTGGGTAACGGTAGGAAACTGTTTGTAGATTTCCCTCGATATGCAGTTTAGATACGGATGATACCCATTATTGATCATAGTATACTTGGCGCCCAGACAGCACTTATTAGCGCGACTGTACCTGCTGCCCCAACACAAACAAATAAACATGGGTCTAAATACAGCCCCCTTCCTTGTTGATGAAACCAGAGGGGGGGGAGGGGGGGGGGGGGGTTATAAATACAACACCGTGGAAAGACCTGCAGATGGATGAAACCGATATTAACCCTTTCACGCATTTATGACGCAGAGGTTGCCAGATTAGCAATAATAAATAGAGTTCTCTCACTCTTATAATTACCTCTCCAAAATTAGTGTTCTGCCACAGCTAACTCAAAGACAACTGCAGAGGTTGAAGTAACTAAACTAAAGGTTTCTAAATACCCCTGATGGTAACAAACGCTTTAAAGTATCCCCAATAGGCTCAACACAGCTAACTCAAAGACAACTGCAGAGGTTGAAGTAACTAAACTAAAGGTTTCTAAATACCCCTGATGGTAATAAAGGCTTTAAAGTATCCCCAATAGGCTCAACACAGCTAACTCAAAGACAACTGCAGAGGTTGAAGTAACTAAACTAAAGGTTTCTAAATACCCCTGACGGTAATAAAGGCTTTAAAGTATCCCCAATAGGCTCAACACAGCTAACTCAAAGACAACTGCAGAGGTTGAAGTAACTAAACTAAAGGTTTCTAAATACCCCTGATGGTAACAAAGGCTTTAAAGTATCCCCAATAGGCTCAACACAGCTAACTCAAAGACAACTGCAGAGGTTGAAGTAACTAAACTAAAGGTTTCTAAATACCCCTGATGGTAATAAAGGCTTTAAAGTATCCCCAATAGGCTCAACACAGCTAACTCAAAGACAACTGCAGAGGTTGAAGTAACTAAACTAAAGGTTTCTAAATACCCCTGACGGTAATAAAGGCTTTAAAGTATCCCCAATAGGCTCAACACAGCTAACTCAAAGACAACTGCAGAGGTTGAAGTAACTAAACTAAAGGTTTCTAAATACCCCTGATGGTAACAAAGGCTTTAAAGTATCCCCAATAGGCTCAACACAGCTAACTCAAAGACAACTGCAGAGGTTGAAGTAACTAAACTAAAGGTTTCTAAATACCCCTGATGGTAATAAAGGCTTTAAAGTATCCCTAATCGGCTTAAAATTGCGTCAAGAACGTGAGAGGGTTAAGGGGACATGGGCCGGTTTTCTGGTCCCTTTTGTCCCTCGTGTTTAGCACAATTAGTTTCGAGATTTTAAGACGTTCGGCCCATTAGTTTGGCGATTTTAACACATTTCGCCCCATTTCGTTGTCAAATTTTAGACCTTTTGTGCTCTTTAGGTGTCGATTTTTTCCTGGCGAGCGAAAGCGAGCCTGTAATTTTAAGAGGAAGCGGCCTTCTACCGAAAAATGTACAAATTTATCTTGAAGGGGGGTCTAGGGGTTATTTGTCTAAGCTCAATGGAGGTCTAGCGAGGAAACTAACAAATATATGAATAAATGAATGAATAGACCAAAAAACCAGCCATCTCCCCTTAACCCCTCTGCACCCCCATGACGTAAATTTACCCATATTCTGGTTATCATTAGACGATTTTCTTAACCCCTTCATACCCGAGCCGTCTGGTTCCATTGTATTCTGGCTATCAGACAGTTTTATTTAGCTTAGGAAAGACATGAAGCAATGAAAAGGCTTCAGAGTATCTCGAATCACCCTTTTAACCCTTTGACGCTCATATGACGCAGAGGTTGCCAGATTAGCAATAAGAGATAGAGTTCTCTCACTCTTATAATTACCTCTCCAAAATTAGTTTTCTGCCCACAGCTAACTCAAAGACAACTGCAGAGGTTGAAGTAACTAAACTAAAGGTTCCTAAATACCCATGATGGTAACAATGGCTTTAAAGTATCCCTAATAGGCTCAACACAGCTAACTCAAAGACAACTGCAGAGGTTGAAGTAACTAAACTAAAGGTTTCTAAATACCCCTGATGGTAACAAAGGCTTTAAAGTATCCCTAATAGGCTCAAAGTCACGTCATATGTCGGAGAGGGTTAACTACCACAGATCCTTCCTTAGCTATATAGAAGCCTCTAGATATTTTTGAAATAATAGACGAATTCATGCTCGGTATAAGCTTATAATTTACCTCTAGGAACCAAAGGGGTACACGCGAGCTCCATAAACCCTCTGAATAACACAGGTCCTTCTTACACTGCTGAATGGATTAAAGCCGGTATCACACGAGAGCTTCTATAGTCAACATTCGATGATCAACACTTTCCTGGCAACATTTCTGGAATATTTTGCACTGTTATAGGAAACTAGACTGATGATAGATGAATTTAGGCAACCGAAATGTTTTAATTGTTGACCCCATAAGCTGCCAGACCAGTGTTGAGCATAAATGTTGAGTGAAAAAGCGCTCGTGTGATATCGGCTTAAGGGGGGTCACCTGCTTTTTTTATCTTTCTCTCCTTTTCTCTCTTTCTCTGGCTTGTATTCATTCGGCCCCATTCAGCCAAATGTTTTAAGACGTTTATCCCCATTCAGGTGTCGATATCTTCCTGGCGAGCGATAGCGAGCCAGCGTTGTATGGAGAAATCTGGCTTCGCCGGAGACGTTTTTTATCGAAAAATTTACAAATTTAGCCTGCTGTCAAAACGTAAATATATATATGATGGCTCGCTACCGCTCGCCAGGAAAATATGGACATCTGCATTAGAGTAAACGTCTTAAAACAGTAGGCTGAATGGGGCCGAATGGGTACAAGCCAAAGGGAGAGGGGGGAGAGAAAGAAACAAAAGCGAGGTGGGCCCCCTTAAACTGCATACGCTGGTCTAATTATAGCCACACCAACGGTAAATATGGCGTCACCGTGCTGAATGGGTTAATGGCTACACAAACATAAGCCCTGGCAGTATCTCCACCAAGCTATACATATATAAGAGGAGAAAGGTTACCAAAATGTCTGCCAAGTTGGACGCAGAATAGCGGACCAAAGAGGTGCTGTATACTTGTTTGTTGTTCTGTCCTCTCTCATCCCCAGTTAACCCTTTGAGTACCAGCGACGTGTGTTATATTATATTCTAGCTATAATTTGAGACGTTTATCCCCATCCAGGTGTCGATATCGTCCTGGCGAGCGATAGCGAGCCAGCATTGTATGGAGAAATCCGGCTTCGCCGGAAACATTTTTCTATCGAAAAATGTACAAATTTAGCTTGCTCTCAAAACAAAATATATATATATGCAGGCTCGCTACCGCTCACCAGGAAAACATTGACACCTGGATGGGGGTAAACATCTTAAAACAGTAGGCTGAATGGGGCCGAACGGATACAACCCAAAGAGAGAGGGAGGGAAAGAGAAAAGAAAAAGCGAGGTGGGCTCGCTTAATGATTACACAAACTTAAGCCCTGGCAGTATCTCCAAGCTATAAATATATAAGAGTAGAAAGGATACCAAATGTGTGCCAAGTTGGACAGAATAGCGGACCAAAGAGGTGCTGTATACGTGTGTGTTGTTCTGTCCTCTCTCATTACCAGTAAAGACGTAGGGATATTAATGGTTGTACAGTATGCCAAATAAGTGATGTCGCGGCACCAAGTATATGTCGCTCAATAAGGTATCAGCACTATCTAAGCATTACTTCATCGTTTCCAGTGAGATATACAAACATGTTCCTATCTTTACACACCCTATTTAACATCCGACAGACATTAATACCGCACACAGCGAGCAAAACGTAATAACAGAGGAGACATGACTTATTTGGCCAACCGTACATGTAGTGTAATGGTCGTAGAGAGACTGGATAGCACCCAAGGAATCTGTCTATACAATACAAAAAATGGCCTATGCAACAATAGTTAAAATAGGACTTCAGAGGCTATCAACCCTTCTGGATTACATACATACATACATACATACATACATACATAACATTTTAAGACGCTCCTCACATATGTGCAGTTTCAGTTTCTTGTCCTAATGGCGGCGTTCCAGGCAACCCTGTTAAGGGCTGCTTCACTTGTCAAGTTTTTGGATTTGAGATCGGCACGTATAGTCCGATCCCAGGTCTTCCTCGGTCCACCCCTTGGTGCAGCTCCCTCCACAATCACAGACCTGCATCTTTTCACCCAATTTTGTTCATCCATTCTCTCCACATGTCCATACCATCCCAGTCTACTTGTACGCATCACCTCGCTAATACTGTACTCTTTATACCTAAGCGTCTCCTCAGCTCGTCATTTGTTATTCTATCCTGTAGCATGGCCCCACACATCCATCTCACCATTCTCATCTCATTACATTCCATTCTGTTGACATCCTCTACTTTAACGGCCCATGTTTTAAGCCAGCATACTGTAGATCAAGAATCGCGTCAGGAGTGGAGACCCTTTTCGAGAACTCCAGTCCCTTCGTGAATGCCTATGCAAGCTAGTTAGTTAAAATAGGACTTAAGAGGCTATCAACCCATGAGGATTATCAAGCCCACCTTAAAGTCAGGAAGAACGTGACCGGAGTCCCCGAGACCTCCAAGTTTATACCCCCCAGGTATACTGGGAATACAGTATAAACCTAGAGGTTGTCCTGCTCGGGATCCCCAGACGTCTTCCTTAATCGCGACCAGGACTAAAGCCCCCTTTCGAGAACTCCAGTCCCTGGTTGACGAATATATACTCCAGATATGTTTGACCTGCTTCATACTAGAGATGGTTTCGAAGCTTCATAATTATGATGTATCCCAAACAAAATTAACGAGTCTTCACTGTTTTGAACCCTTCAGCACTATGACGCCTGTTTACCTTTGATTCTGGCTAAAACTAAACGATTGTATGCAGTTTAACCCTTAACTGGCGGTGCCCGGCTATTGTCGAGTGAAATAAATGTGGCCTATGTGGCGGGGCCCGGCTATTGTCGAGTGCAATTTTGAGCACGTAATGTGCTCTGAGAGATAGCGGAGCGGTGGGAGGAGCGTAGGTTACCTCATGACCGCTCGCCACGGTGGCCGTGGAGCTACTGAGATGTACTCCTTTGTACTCCACCCTCTCTCACTCGTTTCACACTTAATAATGTAAGGAAATGACCGTATTTTACCGATTTTGCCCTTCGGTTGCACGATCGTTGCAAGACAACCAGTGATCGTAGAAGGATGGTTCTGCTATCATTGGAAAGCTGAATTAACACCCTTTCAGGGATGCATACTTGTATTACGCTCTGGCTCTTGTTTATGCATGAAAACGAGCACGGAAACAAGCTCGTTTACGGTAAAAACCCCCGCTGGGCGGCACAGTCAAATATACTCCACCACCCGCTCTTTGAGTGTTAAGAAGGACCTATGTTACTAAGAGGATTTATTGATATTGTATTTACTCATTTGAGTCGTATAAGATTACAAACACAAGAACAAATTTCTAATGGTAACCATCATATGATGAAAATTACGAAACAATGGTTAAAGGGGTTAACCTATTGTTTGTGTCCCTTTAACCCTTGTGTATTTAAAGGGAAGGAAGGAGGAACTAGCGTGGGTTGCCAGCCTGCCACTCAGGGTGACCATAATACAAGGGGGGTCAATTAGGTCACTCACCCATACCCCCTACCCGCCTCCCTAATCAACAGATGTGCTCTACTGGTGACAAGGGATGAGGGGGGAAAGGAAGGGGCGGACACTGACATAGGAGTGGGCAGGAGGAGGAGGAGGAGGAGGAGGAGGAGGAGGAGGGGGGGGGGGGGGGGGCAGACACTGACATACGAGGATACAGAAAAATATACAAGTGGCCAATAAGATTCAATGACCTATGCAATACAACGAATAGTCTATCTATCTATCTATCTGTCTATCTATCTATCTATTGCCTGACGCCGTGATCCCCGAAGGGGTGGCTAGGAATGAAACGCTTCCATACACCTCTGTCCCCAGTTAGTCGACGTCTCTCCTCCCAACCAGCACCGTCTTCATCCATATACTTCCTCACTCCATCCTTCTACCTCTCTTTCGGTCTACCTCTCCCTCTCTGTCGTTCCACCTCGCTCTCGTACACCCTCTTAGTCATTCTCTTGCTTCCCATACGTGCTATATGGCCAAATCATCTAAAGGTATTCCTTTTCACACTTTCCAGCACATCTAGCTCCACACCACACCTCCTCCTTACTTCCTCATTCGTCTGTCTATCCCTCCATGTAACTCCGCACGCACTTCTCAAGTAACGAATAGTCGATGTTATTTATTTTTATTGTTTCCTGTTCGGGCTCTGTCTCAAGTCTGCTACCCCCAGCTAAAATATTAAATAATGGGGTATGTGTCTGAGTATATAGCTACTGTAGATAGATAGATGTGTTTGAGTATACTTTATATAGATAGACAGATAGATAGATGTGTTTGAGTATAATTATAGATAGATAGATAGATGTGTTTGAGTATATATATATATATACATAGATAGATAGATAGATGTGTTTGAGTATACTTTATATAGATAGACAGATAGATAGATGTGTTTGAGTATAATTATAGATAGATAGATAGATAGTGTTTGAGTATATATATATATATATATATATATATATATATATATATATAGATAGATAGATAGATAATGTTTGAGTATATAGATAGATAGATATAATACAGAGGCTTCACCCATACAAATAGTGACGTATACAACTGAACCCACCAGAGGGAGGCGAGGTGTATCCCTAATACTGACACGTTAGGGTTTTTTTTTGTTAAATGTTCTCTTTGTATTAAGTTACATTGTGTTGTTTGAGGGGAGATGGGTCGTTTTTCTGGTCCCACCTTCTTCCTCATGTTTAGCCCCGTTAGTTTTCAGATTTTAAGATGCTTGCCCCATTAGTTTGTTGCTTTTTTAGATGTTTCGCACTATTTATTTGTCAATATTAAGACCTGTTGTGCTATTTAGGTGTCGATTTAGTCCTGGCGAACGATAGTGAGCCTGTAATTTGTAAGAACCTAAGGCCGGAACATTTTCCTACCGAAAAATGTACAAATTAATCTAGAAGGGGGATCAAATGGATGTTATTTAAAGTTTGATGGAGGTCTAGGGAGGTAACTAAAAAAAAATAATAAATATATGAAAACAAAATCGACCAAAAAATAAAAGATGTGTCGGATGGTTGAAGCCACAGTAGCTCGCACGTTTGGGGCTAGCAACACGTATTATGAAGTGCATGTATCCATCCTATAATTAATTTTTCCTCACTTTACTCACCCCCACTATTTACCGAAGGATAACAGGCTTTTCACAATTTATAGACAGTTATTTTTTGTTTTCCATATTAACTCTTTCAATGCGGGTGACGTCTTTTCTATTTTAGTCTAGATATCTTTAGACAATTTTATGCAGCTTAGGAAGGATCTGTAGTAACTATAAGGATTAATTTAGATAGTGTGTAGCCTTTTAATCGCTAGAGGTCTTTAAACTGAAAAAACAAAAATCTAATAGTAGCCAGAATAAAATTAAAAAGACATCTTGTAAGTGTTAAAAAAATGAACATATTGAATATCCTTCTATCCCCTAGTGTGTTGAGGATGTGAGGGAGGGAGGCAGGACATAGCCTCTGCCAGCCTGGCCACTCAGCACCGACCATTATACAGTGTGAACAATTAGGTCAGTAACCCACCACACCAACAACCAACACAACTGCTTCACTGCTACACAGAGAGGTCCACACATCACAAAGCATCAAACAACAAAGAAATTAATTGGGGGCAGATCTATAAGAGAGAATAAATAAAAAGAGGTATGTATGTACTGTATGTACTCGGGCACATAGCTGGGGGTGGCTGACTTGAGACAGAATCCGTACAGAAACAGCACAATAAAATAATATAGAAAATTCATACACATCTAGGTTACCCAGGAGAAGACCCAGAGACAGAGGACCATGATGGGCCTCCAACAAAAGATTCCCAGGTTCCAGATGTCCCGAAGACGTTCCGGTCACAGCAGGCAGACACGCAGCGGAACCACACCACAATGCCCGCCCACATACTTCCAGGCAGGGCCCTTCCTACATAAACCAGCTCCCTTGACTGGGCACCTGACGGACTATTATCTAGCCCAAGAGGTAGGCATATGAACAAATTAACTTAAAATAATTTTAACTTGTAACAGACGATATTCTAAATTAATTATAATGCATAAATGTATAACTGATGGTGTTTATGTCCCAAATGAGGTTACTGACACTCTCCCTCTGCCAGTAAGACTCTCAAAGACAAAGCTGACATTTCTATGGAGTATATAAAGGACCAGCAGCCAACAGAGCCCCGAGTGATGACAACTGTGAGGTAGGTTATGAGAAGATCCACACTATAAACTCCCTCGGTAGTTGCCATCAGCTACGTCTCATGCCTTGCCTCTCAGTAAAGCCGGTATCACACAAGCACTTTTTCCCTCAACATTTATCCTTAACACTGGTCTGGCAGCTTATGAAGTTAACATTTACATTAGTTCTGCTACCTATATTCATCTATCATCAGTCTAGTTTCTGATACCAGTGCAAAATAGTCCAGAAATGTTGCCAAAAAAAATTTGATTATCGAATGTTGACTATAAAAGCTCTCGTGTGATACCAGCTTAACCTGCATGTCAAGATCCGCTTGCAAGGAACTGGTGGAGTAGATAAGATATATTCCTAAATTCCTAAATTCACCACATCCATTTATTCATTGACTTAAGGGGGGATGGGCCAGTTTTCTGGACCACTTTCTCCCTTATGTTTAGCCCCATTAGTTTTCAGATGTTAAGATGTTTGCCCCATTAGTTAGTAGATTTTAAGACCTTTCGCCCCATTTCTTTGTCAATATTTAGACCTTTCGTGCTATTTAGGTGTACATTTTTTCCCTGGCGAATGATAGTGAGCCTGTAATGTTGGAAGAACCGGCCTTTGGCCGGGAAATTTAAAAACCGAGTGCTCTACACAGAGTGCGGTTCCGTTCTCACGTCCTAATGGCAGCGCTCCAGGCAGCCCTATTCAGAGCTG
>CM064490.1:8639736-8726197 GCA_032716605.1 Paralithodes platypus
TATTCCAGTTGGGTTGGATTTTGTATTCACCTTCCTTCCTTCCTTCCTTCCTTCCTTCCTTCCTTCCTTCCTTCCTTTCTTCCTTCCTCCCTCCCTCCCTCCCTCCCTGCCTGCCTCCCTGCGTTATAGACTGCATCACCGTTGATTCATTTAAACTCCGCCTAGACAAATATCTCGCATCAAACTCGCGACTGACTGCGTTTGTAAATGAATAACTTTATTTTATCCTCCCCTCAGTTACTAACCCATCTGTCCCCTACTAACTTCCTAATCCTGCCACGGACATTAGTTCCAGGGCAGTAATTCCCTTTCCAATGTTCCCTTACCCACTCTAAACCACTGTTTGGACACTTGATCCTCAGTGTTTTGGAGGACAAGCAACCTAGAAGGGTCACTAGATCTGTTGTTGCTTGATTTTCTTTGTACTCTTTGTACTTTGTACTCCCTCCCTCCCTTCCTTCCTCCCTCCCTGCCTTCCTTCCTGCCTCCCTGCCTCCCTCTCTCTCTCTCTCACTCCCAACTTCCCTCGTTTAGCAATACTTGTTTATCCACCCACAACTCCCCTCGTTCAAGGTGTACCCCCCACCCATCAAAAGGTTCCTATGTGGTGGGATGCCAGTGGACTCGGAGGGTGGGGAGAGAGCCATCATAGGTTATTTCAACACCCAACACAGAATTTAGGTCCATTTTCACCATGGGAGAGGGGCGTATTAATTTGCTTATTGCTTTCATCTTTTTATCATGGTTTAGTTTCCTCCCTAGACCTCCATCAAGCTGTAAATAACCACCCCCTAAACCCCTCCTTCAAGATAAATTTGTAAATTTACTCTTAAAATCACAGGCTCGCTCTCCAGGAAAAAATCGACACCTAAATGGCACGAAAGGTCTTATTATTGACAAAGAAATGGGGCGTTAAGTCTTAAAATCAACAAACTAATGGGCCGAATATCTCAAATTAATAAAACCAATGGGGCTAAACATGAGGAACAAGGTGGACCAGAAAAACGGCCCATCAATCCTTGCATTCATCTACTCCTTTATCTTTCTATCTATCTATCTATCTATCTATCTATCTATCTATCTATCCCCCACTCGCTTTCATTCATCCACTCTGCATTCACATTCATTGATCGACTTTCCTCATTTCTCTAGTATATACTCAGGCACATACCCCATAGCTAGGGGTGACCAACTCGAGACAGAGCCCAAACAGAAACAACATATTTTAAAGTTCCAATTCTTAGGGTCCGGGACCACTTTCGCGTTCCCTCGCCCCTTACTCTGTCTCGTCTAGTAGGTGAATTTTACACGGGGAGCAGGATTCCTAGCCCCCCCCCTCATTAATCTACACTTAAGGGAGCCCACCTCGCTTTTTCTTCTCTTTCTCTCCCTCTCTCTTTGGCTTGTCCATTCAGCCTACAGTTTGAAGACGTTTACCCCCATCCAGGAGTCAATATATTTCTGGCGAGCGGTAGCGAGCCAGCATATATTTTTGTTTGGACAGTAAGCTAAATTTGTACATTTTTCGATAGAAAAATGTCTCCGGCGAAGCCGGATTTCTCCATACAGTACAATGCTGGCTCGCTATCGCTCGCCAGGAAGAAATCGACACCTGGATGGGAATAAACGTCTTAAAACAGTTGGCTGAATGGGGCTGAATGGATACAAGCCAGAGAAAGAGATAAAAGGAGAGAGAAAAAAAAAGCAGGTGACCCCCTTTAACTGTATATACTTTTGTTTATCGACTGCCCCCCCACCCACCCTTGTTCCTCAATCGATCTGTGTCTGTGTGTTTGTCGGTGTGCCAGGAGAGACAGGAGGGTGGGGAGAGAGCAGCAACAGGAGGTGGGCTATTTCAACACACAACACAGGGGTATTTTGGGACCGGGGGTGATGTTTGATGCTATTCCCTGCGTCACACACACGCAAACAAACACACACACACACACACACACACACACACACACGCGCACACACTCTCTCTCTCTCTCTTTCCCTCTCCCTTTATTCCTTCTGTTTCTCTACCCATCCTCTTCATCTCTCTCTCTCTCCTCCCTCTCTCTCTCCTCCCTCCCTCTCCTTTCATTCAACCACTCATTTCTTCCTTCTGTTTCTCTACCCATCCTCTTCATCTCTCTCTCTCTCTCTGTTTCTCCTTCTGCTTACACCCTCTCTCTCTCTCCTCTCTTTATTCTTTCTCCCACTAAATGGGGCAAAAATCTTAAAATCTGAAAACTAATGGAACTTAACATGCAGGACAAGGGGGTCCACAAAAACACCACATATACCTCCCCTCAACAACCTCAATAAACCTTGCCCTCTAAAGTGTCGCGCACCCCCACCAAAATAAAGATGACCTCGAACATTACTCCCAGACTCTCCCGAACACACTTGGGGTGTGAGGGAGGCAGCAGCAGGTGGCTAATAAAAATATCTATGACTATTTACAATGGCAGCTTAAACATGTCACCGACTCTCACAAGGGATACAAATAAAACACTAGATGAGAAATGCAACCATCCCCCCTTAACCTCATAAACCCAAATAGCCCTTAACCCGGCAAATATGATAAGCCTCACGGAAGTATGTCTACAGTCAAAACCAACCATCCCCCCTTAACTTCAGAAACCCTTACCCAAATAGCCATTAACCCGGCAAGTGCGATAAGAGCCTCACGGAAGTATGTGCATAGCGAATGCAATAGGCCTCACGGAAGACCATGAAAAAAAAAATCCAAAACACCCCAAAACAAAGGAATATGTCATTAGGCGATATGATTCCCCTCTAGTACTTCCGACCACTCATCCTCATGTTTCCCCCCCCCCCACCTCCTTTTTCCCCCCTTCACCCTTCCTCAATTTATCAGCTGTGTTTCATTTTATTTCCCCCATTTATTGGTTATTTTTCGCGCGAATTTCTCTCACCCAGTTTTGTAAACACAAGTGAGTCACTTAGACCCTATGCAACTGTGAGATCTTTCTTGCAAGCCTCAGTGTAGTGCTAGAGCTTGGAGAGGGAGAGTGTATGTCTTGGGCCTCCCGCCTCAGCATACGACCGGGCGGTGAAATTATGTTTTTCACCCACCATTGCTCTGCCCACTTCTTTTATCACTCTTCAAGGTTCATATGTTCATCATATAAGTAAAATATATGCACATGAAGAAGAAATAATGCTTTATATGGTAAATATAATAAATTCTGTCAGGATCTATCTATCTATTTATTGCCTGACGCCGTGATCCCCGAAGGTGTGGCCACGAACGAACCGCCCCCATGCACCTCTGTCCCGAGTCAGTTGACGCCCCTCCTCCCAACCAGCACCGCCTTCATTCATATACTTCCTCACTCCATCCTTCCACCTCTCCTTTGGTGCACCTCTCCCTCTCTCTCCTTCCACCTCGCTCTCGTACACCCTCTTAGTCAATCTCTCACTTTCCATACGTTCCAAATGGCCGAACCATCTAAAGTTGTTCCTTTTCACACTTTCCAGCATATCTACCTCCACACCACATCTCCTTCTTACTTCCGCATTCATCTGTCTATCCCTCCATGTAACTCCGCACGCACTTCTCAAGTAACTCATTTCCACCGCTCTCACTCTTGGTCTGAGTCTCTTCCCGAACGTCCATGCTTCGCTTCCGTTAAGTTAGTGTCGGGATTACCACACTGTCATGCAAGGACTTCTTCACTTCCATACTGACCACCCTATTTCTTGTAACTGCTTTCAACGTTCCTACAACCCTCTTCCCCTTTGTTCTGTCAGGATCAAAGGTAATTAATTCGCATATAACTACGTTCGTCACAGGCCATTCTCGCACTCCTCGGGTTAATATTCCATACTTCTAATAGCCTTTACTAGCCTAGCTAATAGAAATAGCCCTCACCTCATCAGCCCTCACTACTAATAGCCCTCCCTTCATAAACCCCCAGCTGATCACCCCTCATCACCCCTCACCACCACCACCTGCCAGACCCAACACAGTGCCAAGCCTCCCACCCAACAACCATCAACCATCTGTTATTATCTCCATGGGGTTTCTACTGCATATCTATGACTATCTTACTTCTTGCTATTTATGACCTTAGCCAACCTGACTTCACTTTGAATAGCTCTCAGCCTCTCACCTCATAATCCTCACTTGTTGTTGTTGTTGTTGTTGTAGTTGTTGTCTCACCTCATAATCCTCACTTGTTGTTATTGTTGTTGTTGTTGTTGTTGTTGTAGTTCCCCAGACTGTTTGGCCGAACAGTCTTGAGTCCGGTAGACCGAAGCCGCTCCAGATGCTCGGGACCCCCGAAGGGGCCAGGGTGAGATGATATCTGTCTCTGAGAGGGCAGTGGGGGAGGGGATCATCAGCCCACGGGCTTGCACCCCCAGGCCAATGTCCCCACCGTCCGCAGCCCCCCTTACAGTGTAACCCAATCGGTGAAGGAAAAGTACTAGAGTAAAAGACAGACAGAAACGGCTAAGGTTGGCTAGAAGATGCCAAACCTGACTGAGGATAGAACCAGCCCTCACTTCTAATAACCATCACTTCATCACCCCTCAGCTATAATATCCCCAGCTGATAATCTCTCGCCACCACTACCACCACCTGGCAGCACCACCACCCCTACACCCCACTGTATACACCACCACCACCACCACCTGGCACCACCACCTGCCAGACCCAGACCCACCACCACCACCTGGCAGCCCCACCACCACCACCTGGCAGCCCCACCACCACCACCTGCCAGACCCAACACCACTACCACCTGCCAGACCCAACACCCTGCCAAGCCTCCCACTAACACAACCATAAACCACCTGTGTCTTAGGAGCTATCACCAATTGTCCCCTAGGGCTCACTATGTCATTTACTAATTTATATTCTCTTTCCATATTCTAGTACCGGTGCCTGCAATTGTGTAATTTGCTTTTATTTCTTCTTTACACTCTGAATAATATTTATAATACAATTAATTTGTTTTTAAGATACAGTATGTTACCTTGGATTTATTTTTCACACAGTCTCTTTCATTAATATTTTGTATATAAGTTTGGTTTCCTTCCCCTTTATATTTTTGTCATTCCAAACAAAATATAAGTACAATTTAAGGGTTAGTGCAGCTCTGACCAGTGAAATGAAGGGTGAACTCTGAGAGACCTGCATAGCTCATAGTTAAGACAATGTACTGTACTTCACTTGAACTGTATATTTGTTTTGTGTTTCCTAGTTCTTCACATGCAATATACTGTATAGTGATAGGGGTTGACAAATTGTTTACTATCTAATGGCCGACTCAAGACAGAGCAAGAATAGGGACAACACAAAACACAACAGAAAACAATGAACACAAAAACAAAATACAAATTCACACACATTCACACCCAGGAACCATCTCATTATATTCAGCTTGTCAGTGAATCAAGTAAGGTCTGTTTACATCTTCAAACGACCACTAACGTCTCAAGAATACCTTTGTTGTAACTAAGTAGAGTGTGAAAGAAGGAAGTGTGGGCAATAATATACAGGCCAAAGAGAAAGAGAGAGGGAGGAATGAGATATGGGTCAGAGGAGTCAAGAATAGAACTTTGGACACAGCACAACAAAGGGGTGTCAAAGATGGGGAATTGTGTGCTAAGACTTGAATGAATAGGAGATGGAATACAAGAAAAATAACATGAAATAGCATTGCTTTGGCCATTTTATCACATTCAAACACATAAAAAGCGTAAATGTATGTATGATTATATTCAGGCCCAATCCCCACTTTTTCCTTTTTTTTTTTGGGGGGGGGACTCAAGACAGAGCCCGAATAGGGATATCACAACGGAAAACAATGAACACACATCTAGGTCATCCAGGAGAACACCCAGAGACCAGGGTCACCAAGGTCCCTCCAGAACTTTCCCGGCCCCCGACCACCCGGAGAGGTTCCGATCTCGGCAGGCAGACATGCAGCGGAGCGAAACCACAAGCCCGCCCACCACACTTCCAAGCGCACCCTTCATGTAAACAGTCTCCCCGGGCCACGCGCCTGATGGACTATTATCTAATCCAACTTGCACCCGACCCCTTCCCCCAAATGAGCACGTGTTCACTCATCTATTCGCAAGCATTCTCCATTCATTCCTGTTTATTAAGCATAAATATAACCACTATTACTAAAAGTACCCATATCATCATCAATATTATTACTACTACCACCACAATATTTATAACTATAATCCGTGCATTCTAGGTTGGGCAGAAATCGTAACCCCTAACCTCTCATAACTCAAAAAGGACTACAGTAATCAAGCTAACATTTCTACCAATAGGACTTGGCTAGGGAACATGTGTATATACTGACGGCTCATTTGCTCTAGCCCTTTTTGGGTTACAGAGGTTAGAGGTTACGATTTCTGCCCAACCTAGAATGAACGGACTATAGCAGCACCTTGTCAAAGCTATCTACCACCACTGTACATATACAGTACACATAGACTATATAGACACAACCAGGTCTCTAGCAAACAAAAGCGATTTTGATAAGTTATTTTACCTTTATCTTGTATCGTTCCAGTTTTGGTTTGTTTAGTTTGCAAGTTTTACATTTTAATTTTTGCTTTTACCTTTTCTTTAAACAATAGCCACTTCCCACCAAGGTGAGATGCCAAACAGAAGACAAATGTTCTTGAACCTCTACCTCATCTCTGCCCAAACGCCTAAATTAATTCTGACAATCTGTGGGTATTTCCGTACAATATCTGTGTGCGTGACTCCCACATCAACACACACACACAGGTGGTGGTACCGAGTAGGTGGTGAGGCAGCAACACGTGTTACCACCGTGGCAACATATGATTTATGACACACCCTTTACTTCATATATATATATATAGTTTGGCCAACTCCACAAAGTTCCTACCATTTGTCATTATACAACACTGTGACTGTTGGAATAGTTTGCATGTAACTATGTACACCATTTTGGTGTGTCAACAAGTAAGAATATATATACAGTATATATATATATATATATATATATATATATATACTGTACTGTATATATATATTTTTAACAAAAGTAAACAATCCCTTATAAACTCTTTGGTTGCACCAAATGATCAATAAAAGATTTGTTTTGTTTTTTGTTTTTTGTTTTTTTGGGGGGACGTGTAACAGGGATGTGAGTGTATGCGTTACTATGGGAGTACTGTATATAGGAAGAGTGAGAATAAAAGGTGTAACTGTGGGAGTTTGTGGGACGGGAAATAAAGAGTGGTGTATTATTGAGGCTATTTGTTTGCTCTTCAGTGGTGTATTATTGAGGCTATTTGTTTGCTCTTCAGTGGTGTATTATTGAGGCTATTTGTTTGCTCTTCAGTGGTGTATTATTGAGGCTATTTGTTTGCTCTTCAGTGGTGTATTATTGAGGCTATTTGTTTGCTCTTCAGTGGTGTATTATTGAGGCTATTTGTTTGCTCTTCAGTGGTGTATTATTGAGGCTATTTGTTTGCTCTTCAGTGGTGTATTATTGAGGCCATTTGTTTGCTCTTCAGTGGTGTATTATTGAGGCTATTTGTTTGCTCTTCAGTGGTGTATTATTGAGGCTATTTGTTTGCTCTTCAGTGGTGTATTATTGAGGCTATTTGTTTGCTCTTCAGTGGTGTATTATTGAGGCTATTTGTTTGCTCTTCAGTGGTGTATTATTGAGGCTATTTGTTTGCTCTTCAGTGGTGTATTATTGAGGCTATTTGTTTGCTCTTCAGTGGTGTATTATTGAGGCTATTTGTTTGCTCTTCAGTGGTGTATTACAATGCACCCTATGGACAGCTTTGATGGTACATAATGATAATGATATATATACTGTAATAAGAATAATTTTCAAGTTTTCAGATACTTTGCATACAGTTTTAACCCTTAAAAAGCGGCTCACCACATAAGTCGAGTTGAAAAAACTGGCAAAAAACGGGTGAAAAAAGGGTGGAAATCGAGTGAAAATGGGTGGGATAGTAATGATCCATACGTCCGACATCTGTGGCCTCCCGGCCCACACTAACTCCAGTTCCCCCACCGCGCGTGAGGATGACAGTGTAACCAATAGTTCGCTAAAAGTGAGCAAGGTAGCAAAATCAGCTAAACTTCCATCTTCGAGGTAACACTGTCAGCGCTCCACGAGTGCTACGTAGCTGTATGTGGCGTCATTGTGTAGCGATTTCCACCTAGTTTTCGGCGCAATACAGTTCCTTTCATACTGATGGTTGATATAGCAGTCAAAACGGCCCAGAAAGGCCCAAAACGGCCACAGAGCACCCGCTAGAGGAGGCTTAAACCATCATACACACTAAAATATATGACTATCTTGCCTGGCAATAGATGCAGAGGGTAGGAGGTTGGCAGAGATTATATATATATATATATATAGATACTTCTAATCTCTCAGTGGGGTTCGAACCGCCGACCGTCAGGACGATAGCAGACGCATTAACCCTTATTTAGCGGGCTAGGTGGTCTATTTGACCGTAGCGCCCAGCGTTTTTTTTTTACCCTAAATAGGGTTGTTTCCGTGCTCATTTTCATGCCTAAATAAGACCCAGAGCGTAAAACAAGTATCTATCCCTGAAAGGGCGTAAACAGAGCTTTCCAATGACACCCGAACCATCCTTGTACCACCACTGGTTCTCTTGCAACGATCGTGCAACACGACTGCAAAAAACCTAAAATAAGGTAACTTCCTTACATAATTCCCTGTGTAGCGAGTGAAAAAGGGGGGAGAAGGGTGGGATACAGTTCAGTAGGTCCACTGCGGTGGTGGGGACCGGTCATAAGGTTACTACGCTCGTCCCACCGCTCAGCTCTCTCTCTCAGCAACATTACGTGCTGAAAATGGTGCTCGACAGATGTCGTGCACCGCCACATAGTCCAAATTTATTTCACTCGACATATGTCGCGCGCCGCCAATAAGGGGTTAATCAACTACACCACGGCAGTCTAAAAGACACTCAACCTTCTATCCTATTTATGTTAGGGAGAAGGGATATATACTTAATATTTGTAACTCTCATGCTTGGTGGGTTAGAATTAAATGAAATCAATTTGTCGGGACACTCAGAAATCCTTGTATGGTATTCTGGAATATGGATCCTACGACTAGGTATGAATTGAAATATATTCGCCTAGTGGGTTTCCCTTCTCCTTAACATAAATAGGATAGAGGGTTGAGTGTCTTTTAGACTGCCGTGGTGTAGTTGATTAAAGCGTCGGCTATCGTCCTGACGGTTGGCGGTTCGAACCCCACTGAGAGATTAGAAACATTTAGTGGCTCACGTGTATATGTGATATATACTCAATATATATATATATATATATATATATATATATATATACAGGTATTTGTATATATATATATATATATATATCTTAGAGAGAGAGAGAGAGAGAGAATGTCTACTACCAATATTAGACAGGCTTTACAATTACAATACAAGGATAACAAAATGATAAAAAAAGCATAAATCCTCAATATGTCAACACAGGAAGAGGTGTCTGATGACTGTATTCTAAAGGGTCTGCAATATTTACAATCGTAGTGTAGTATATTTAGCTGCTCCGGACCCAGCTGTACAGAGGACACAAGACACACACACCCCACACACACACACACATATGCACATACACACACACACACACATCCCACACACACAAGAAGGATTATATTGTGAAGGACGATGGTAAAACTAGAGGACATAGATATAAGCTAATGAAAGGAAAATGTAAAGGAGATGTGAGAAAGTATAGTTTCCCTTACAGAAGTATAAATAAATGGAATCAGTTAAAAGATGAAGAGGTGTGTGCAAAAAATATTCATACTGTATTTCCAAAGCAAAGTTAAACAATTGTAACTCAGGAAGCGGGACAAGACGAGCCTAAAAGCTCAACTCCTGTATACTACAATTAGGTAAAGACACAGACACACACACACTCAGCCAACAACCACTGACCAGAGAACCTATCATATATTTATAGAGCACAGTACACTAGTCACCTCCCATAATTGCTATAATTTATAATAAATACAGTTAACTTCCCTTTGGCCCAAGTCTGTGATATATATTTGAAATATTATCATACACTTTTGTGGATGAAAATTATTAATACTAGATGGTGAAATCTATAAATAATCATCAACATATATATATATATATAATTAAGTAAGAGTATATTTGTATAACCTTACATAGCAGTTAGCGGGTATTAAAGTTTGGCAATGCTATGTACAGTATATACTCAGGCACATACCCCATAGCTAGGGGTGGCCAACTCCAGACAGAGCCCGAACAGAAACCTATAAAGTTCTAATTCTTAGAGTCCGGGACCACTTTCATGTTCCCTCGCCCCTTTCTCTGTCTTGTTCGTGGTAACCCACCAAAAGTAAATAACACTTAATTCAGTCACCTTTCATCAATAAGTGCATTAATGGTTTCACCAATGGTATTTTCATTCAATCGGAATGTATAAACATACTCAGGCATATACCCCATAGCTGGGGGTGGCCGACTCGAGACAGAGCCTGAACAGAAATAAAAAAATAAAATAAAAAAAATCTCCAACAAATAAGCTGCCCAAGGAGAACCTTCTACAGGTCCTCTAATGTTCATCATATAAAATGTATTTGTTTAAAGATCTTCTCCCATGTTTGTATGTGTTAGCCTATATATACCTAA
The DNA here is from genome assembly GCA_032716605.1 of Paralithodes platypus. Classification (NCBI taxonomy): domain Eukaryota; kingdom Metazoa; phylum Arthropoda; class Malacostraca; order Decapoda; family Lithodidae; genus Paralithodes; species Paralithodes platypus. The sequence goes on from CM064490.1 coordinate 8,650,432, forward strand.
TGAAAGTAAGGGCAATACGTAGGGGAAGCCTCAGATGCATGTGATAAGGTGTTGCTGGAACTCCTGTTTTATCTGTCTGGCTTTCCTCACTGTTTCTGTTTGTGTGTCACCTACAGAGAGTAATCCAGCTAGCTCTCACAAACACCTCCTATCCATTTCACTACACTAAACAAGCACACCACACTTCTTTCCAATAGTGAAACCCCCCCCCCCAAAAAAAAAAATCCAAGTGTTTTACCCCCCCCCCCCCAAAAAAAAAGAAAGAAAAAGAAAAGTTTAATTTGGATATCACTCAAATTTTTGGGGGGAGACACTTGTTACAGGCAGCTTTACTTGTTGTCTCCTTCATACATACTGTATACAGTATAAGGATTCTCAAGCGCTTGACGTTCTTTACTCAACCAGAGACCATTATCCATATCCCTTCCTCAAGGAGAATCGGTAACCGCCGGCTATATCCCAGAATAACTTTTCAACCTGAGCGGGGATTGCAGACGCTATCAACTGAGCCAGCTAGATGGCTGGCAAATGACGATACTTTTACAGGAAAAAAATTACTGCAATCATTTAAGGTACAGTAACTACAGTACAGTACAGGACTGTAATTAAAGCAAGGAAACAATAGCAATAAATACAAGAATATAAGCAATACAGAAAGGTGTAAAGCATTAGCAGCCGTGTGTATATCAACTGACCTGTTCTTCTTCTTCTTCTCCCTCACTGCCGTCCTGGCCGCTGCGTTGTTGTTCTTGTTGTTGTTGTTGTTGTTGTTGTTGTTGCCGCTGGGCCCGCTTCTCAGGGTCAATCTCCTGCACAACCACACCAGTTGGAAAGCCGGTTTAAGCAAATCAAAACGTGTATGTACAGTCGGTTCAGTAAGTTTCTGGCACCTGTCAGCATCTATGACCTCTCATAATAGTGACTTAAAGCAAATTTTTCAAAGACACTGTGGACCATACAGCTTTTTTGTTTTGAAAAACAGGCAATTTGCTCCTAACGAACATTTCATATTTCAATATATCTAATTTAGAATCATAATTCAGTGTAAACTTTGTTTATTATACATTATTATTGCTTCCAACTACAGTACAGTATATGGGAATACAAATGGTTTTCATTATTATTGCTTCCAACTACAGTACAGTATATGGGAATACAAATGGTTTTCATTATTATTGCTTCCAACTACAGTACAGTATATGGGAATACAAATGGTTTTCATTTAATTAAAATAATAAGTTTAAGGCAAGTACATGATGCAGTTTTGGCAATAGTCTTCCCTTTCAGTTGTCTAATATTTGGTTAGTTTCATTCCGTTCCGCTTTTCCAGGGCTCTGACGTCACCAGAGCCCTGCCCCCCCGACCGTTGGCCACACCCACAGTGTTTGGTAGTGTCTGCTCTTGACCAGACACTACCAAACAACCTCGGGAGGCTGTATGCTTCTGTCTGGTAAAATCACCAAACATTACCATACATAACCAAAAATTTGACACTTTGTGCCTTTAAAAAATATGCTATTATTTCATAAAGTCTTATATTTCTGTCTAGGGAAGCTGAATACAGTACTGTATTACTATACCATATTAAACTTTATGAACTGGACTGGATTATTGTTTTAAAAGTTTTACATATTAATTGTAAATTAAGATATAGAGTTATCAGAGGTCATAGATGGCTCCAGGACTGACACAACTTTTTAACCCGGCTGTACAATAGAAATCATAATAATGCTAGGCTACAGTTGACATTTAGGCAGAAAACAAGTCATTAATAAATGCTTAGAAAATATAAAAGTTATGTGATATGTGATTTAAAGAAAACAAATGATAAATATTTAGCACTACGACAAGTGATTTACAGTACTGTACTTGAAAATCTATTTTTACTTTTTATACACCAAATGGTTTCAAAATACAGTATAACACCACCATAAATCAAGATATGTTTGAGCAGCTTCATAACCAACTGGCACAAGATCAAAATCAAAAGTTTCAACTCACTTGTCATAGAGCATAAAATAAATACAAATATTAACCTTTTCAGTACCGGTGCCGTCCTTTAAACTTTCTTCTGTATTTATGTATGTATATACAGTATATACTCAGGCACATGCCCCATTGCAGGGGGTGGCCGACACGAGACAGAGCCCGAGCAGAAACTACATTTAAAGTTCCTATTATCAGGGTCCGGGAACACTTTAGCGTTCCCTCGTCCGTTTTCCGTTTCTCTGTCTCGTTGAGTAGGAGAATTATACAAGGGGAAGGAGGATTCCTAGCCCCCTTACCTATTAAACGATTATGTTCAGTTACAAAAGGGCCTCCAGCAATTAATAGCGTTTGAACTATCTCACTTAACCCTGTATAATACCACAGATCATTCTTAAACTGCACAAAATTGTCTAAATATAACTATAATAAAATTTAAAAGATGTCGCCGGTACAGAAAGGGTTAAATAATAATACGGTCTCTTGAGAATTTACGGCTTAACCAAAGCAACATACAGGTAATTATAAAATCAACTAAAATACTAAATAATAATTGTATGGTCCCTTCAGAATTTAAGGGGACACTGACTGTTTTGTTGGCTTATAAATTAATTCATTCATAAATTCTTAGTTTCCTCGCTAGACATCCCTCAAACTTTAAAAAACATCCCCTAGACTCAAGATAAATTTGTACATTTTTCGGTAGAAAGATTTCCCGGCCAAAGGCCGGTTCCTCATACAATTACAGGTTCGCTATCGCTCGCCCGGAAAAAATCGACATCTAAATGGCACGATAGGTCTTAAAATTTATAACGAAATGAGACGAAAGGTCTTAAAATCGTCAAACAAATGGGCCGAACGCCTAAAAATCTAAAATTTAATGGGACTAAACACGAGGGAGGAAGGGGACCAGAAAAACGACTGTCTGCCCTTAAGCGGCGCGCTCCTCGGTGTCACTAGAAGACTGGCGAACCCAACTATAAGTTACTAGTGATGATGATGCAGTTTTTACCACCATACACGCCCTGATGAATAGCTTGGCTAGGGTGGGTGCCCTGATGAATCGGGACTTAGTGTATAGTTGCCACAGATTGCTAGACCGCACCGTTCACCAACAGCACTGACATCTGCCAATAACACACTGGCTGGCCCGAGGCTCGAACCGCCAACCTCACGGTTAGCAGGCGAACGCTCTACCAATCGAGCTACGGCCTGTGGCAATAGGTAGTTAATTAGGTAAATGAATTTGTTTATAAAATAAATTCAGAAGTTATCAAACCAGAATTACCCCCAAATTTCCAAGAAAAGAGCCAGTGTGACTCTCCCTTAGAAAAGACAAGACACGGTAAATAAACAAGAGAAAAAACAAGAGAAAAAAGAAGCACGGGATCATTCAAATTCAGCACCATGACGCCTTTTTACCTTTGATTCTGGCTAAAATTAGATGATTTTATTAAGCTTAAGAAGGACCTCTGTTACTGAGAGGGTTTAAGGAAATCGTATTTACCCATTTGAATCATGGAGGTAAATTATAAGTTAAAGAAAAACGTCTAATTGTCAACTATACAATCAAAGCTTGAGTCCTGCATATCTCCTTCAATTAAATATTTTACTTTAAAGAAAAATGACTGCATACGAAGGTGAAAGTAATACCTTTGTCCTAGCGTATTAGTAAATTCTATTCTACAAGTACTGTTGATATAAATGTAAAGTTCAGTTATATGTATGTATGTATGTATGTATGTATGTATGTATGTACTCTGGCACATATCTAATTCCTTGAACGTGACGATAGTGCATAGTTATACAGTAGGGTCTTACATAAAACGAGAAATTGGTCGATAAACGAGGCCATTCTATGCGATTTCGTTCTATGTGAACACAGCATTTTGGTGGCCCAATATGGTCAATGTTCACTGTAAGCGTAAATTTCCGTCAGGAGCGTACGATATTTCGGCGCTCTATATGAAAACTCCTCGGATTTGCCCCACTTTGGCGGCGGACTCGTTTTATGTGATCACATTCGTTCATATCGAAAATTAAATATTAATATTTTAGGTCGCTCGTTTTAATCGAGACTCGTTTTATCTGAACACGTTTTATGCAGGACCCTACTGTATGTGTGATTAATTTGCTTGGGAAACAGATTAACTTGCTCATGTAGTAATGTACACCCTATGTGGTGGTTTTATGTTCTTTAATTCATTTCAAAGTTTCATTTGATTGAAGCGTTGTTTCCACATAGTAATTCTGATTAGTTCTGTTGCCTTTATATTGTCTCATCCTCGCTTTGGTTTGTATATGTTGCAAGTTTTACATTATTATTACATACCCCATTTTTTATATTCATTTATTTATATATTGTTTTCCCAGTTATGAAGGAGATAAAGGACTTCTTATGCTAATTTGATAAACTAAGCCCACAGCAGCTTAATATAAAAACTTGTCATTGCTATACATTCAACCTACTTCAATCCATCATGAACTTGTCAAACATACAAAATCAAGGAACGTCAGCGAATTATAAACTTATCATACAAAACCAGGCACCTTCCCGTAATCGTTAACATATTAGACAAACAAAGTCGGGCAGCTTCAGTTAATCAAGAATTTTGCCAACTGAACAAAACCAAGCAACTTCAACTAATCACGAACACGTCAAACATACCAAACTAAAGCCGGTATCACACAAGAGCTTTTATAGTCAACATTCGATCATCAACATTTTTGTTGGCAACAGTTGTGAAATACTTTGCACTGGTATCGGCAACTAGACAGATGGTAGAAGAATTCAGGTGACCGAAATAATTTAAATGTTGACCTCATAACCTGCCAGACCAGTGTTGAGGATAAATGTTGAGGGAAAAAGTGCTCGTGTGATACCGGCTTAAGCAACTTGAGCTGATCATGAACTTGTCACACAATCAAAATCATCTAACTAATTTTGTCAACTGTACAAAACCAAGCAAGTTCAACTACTACTGACGTTTGGGTAACAGTGATAATTGTGTACTCACATCCATGTTGACTTGGACTCTGCCGGTGGAGCGCCTCTTGGGTTTTTTCCGGCGTTGAATGGCCGCCTGGGTGCCCTCCCGGGTCTGGGAGTTACGCTCGCCCTCTTTATCCTCATCTACCGCGGGAGAGAAACCACAAATGGAATCATGAGGGGAAAAAACAAACAATGCATAATCTATGGCACAATTATCAATATATTTTTTCAAAATCATAATTCGTCATTAACAGTTTACAGTGTTAATCATTGAAATGTTGAATAAATAAAACTTTGCATTTTCAAATACAGTAGTGTGTTTTTGGAAACCCATTGTTTTCGGACAAGGTATTTGATGACGATGATAATATAGTTTTTAACGCCATACACTCCCTTGGTTGACAGGGCTAGGGTACGCCCTTGTTACAGGGACTTTACTGGACATTTGCCATGAACCACTAGGAGTTGACATCTACCAATGGCACAGCCTAGGATCAAACTGCTGACCCTTGGATCAGCAGCCAGACGTGCTACAAACCATACCACAGCCCGCTGAGTTTACCTCAATCTTATAAATTAAAATGTAAAACTTGCAAACAAAGCAAACCCGTATGACTAACCTGGCTTCTCCTCGGTATTCTTTTTCCTCAGTTGTACAGTGACGGTGGGGGTGTCTGCCTCTCCCTCCCCATCCTTGTCTTTGGTCCGCACATTCTCCAGCGAGAACTGAAGGGGGGGAGGGGCGGGGGGAGACAATTATTATCAGTAGGGGGTGGAGGGAGAGATGTGGATGGTTAGATGGATATAGATCAGAAGAAGAAGGGCTGTGTTGTGGCAAAGAGAGAGAGAGAGAGAGAGATGTTATTGTATGTGTGTTTATATATAGGGTGGAGGGAGAGATGTGGATGGTGAGATGGATTAGAAGAAGAAGAAGAAGGGCTGTGTTGTGGCAAAGAGAGAGAGAGAGAGAGGGCTGTGTTGTGGCAAGTCTTTATTATGTTATTGTATTGTATGTACTGTACGTTTATGTATTAGTGGAGGGAGAGATGTGGATGGTTAGATAGATATATACGGGTAGATAAATTAGTAGATAGAGATAGATAGATAAATTAGTAGATAGAGATACAGATATGACCGCATTAAGTACAAAGACAAATGATCACAAAAATGGCAAATGCAGCAAAGGATTACGCACACATATGGGTAGACAATCAGTACAAAGATACGGTATAATCCTGTGTAGCGGGTAGACCTGTATTTTTATCAATAATTTGGTAATGTTACAATATAGTTTTACATTTTACATTCATAAATAGTCCACTAATATACTGTACTAAGTTAAGTTAGGTTAGGTTAAATATATTGTTCAATTATTCTTAGTAATTAGTCATCTGAAAAACAGTTCCTCCCGCGACACAGGATCTTACCCAATAATAAGGGCACACACGTTTGGCAAGAGAAGCATCGGGATTTGCACACGCACACATTGGAAGTGAGGAAGTAATAACATAATTCTTCACAAATAATGGCCAGTGAAAGCATAGGATTTTGCACACACATTAAGGGAGCCCACCTCGCTTTTTTCCTCTTTCTCCCCCTCTCTCTTTGGCTTGTATCCATTCAGCCTACTGTTTTAAGACGTTTACCCCATCTAGGTGTCAATATTTTCCTGGCGAGCGGTAGCGAGCCAGCATATATATATTTTTGTTTTGACAGCAATCTAAATTTGTAAATTTTTCGATAGAAAAATTTCTCCGGCGAAGCCGGATTTTTCCATACAATATTGGCTTGCTATCGCTCGCCAGGAAGAAATCGACACCTGGATCGGGATAAGTCTTAAAACAGTTGGCTGAATGGGGCCGAATGGATACAAGCCAGAGAAAAGGAGAGAAAGATAAAAAATGAAGGTGACCCCCTTTAAAAATCTATCTATCTATCTATCTATCTATATGCTATATAATATATAATATAATAATATATATTATATAATAACATCATTTTTCACAAATAATGGGCAGTGAAAGCAGAGGATTTTACACACACACACACACATGGTAAGTGAGGATAACATAATTCTTCACAAATTATGCCAGTGAAAGCATAGGATTTTGCACACACATGGGAAGAAAAAACAACATTGATAGGAGTAATGTTCATCTAACCGGACTTTATCAATTTAATGATGGTTTCAAATCCCCCTGACTGCCGGAAAATCGGGGTCTTACTGTATATTTCTTCAAAATCACAATTCTTCATTTACTGTTTATAGTCTTGATCTTTCTGTACACCAATAACCTCCAAATGAAATTAACCCTCAATTCGCGGTGCCGGTCATATGACGGGAGAGAATATTGGCCACCCCTGCGGCGCCCGTCATATGACGGGTGCCATTTTGAGGCCATTATGAACCCTGAGAGAGAGATCGAGCGTTGGAGAGACGATAGGCGGCCTTGGACCTCTCCCCACGGCGGCGCGGAGTGCACTGAGATCCCTCCCAGACCTCTCTTTCTCACATACCCTCCCTCGCACAAGGAAAACCGCCCAAATCCCTATATTTACCGATTTTCCCCTTCAGTTACACGGTCATTGCAAGATATAACCAGACATCGTACAGGGATGATTCAGATCTCATTGGAAAGCTCTATCTTTGCACTTTCACGGATATATAATTGTATTATACTCTGGCTCTTGCTTAAGGAGATATTTCCACTTGAGGGACTTTTTTCTTGACCCCTTTCTCCCTCATGTCTAGCCCCATTGCTTTTGAGATTTTAAGACGCTTGCCCACTAGTTTGGTGATTTTAAGAATTTCCACCCCATTCTGTCAATTTTAAGACATTTCGTGCCATTTAGGTGTCGATTTTATCCTGGCGAGCAATAGCGAGCCTGTAATTTAAGAGTAACCGGCCTTTGGCCGGGAAATTTTTCTACCGAAAAATGTACAAATTTATCTTTAAAGGGGGTCAAGGGGGTGAAATTTTAAGATTGCTGGAGGAGTAGGAAACAAACTAAAAACCTCCCCTTAAGCATAAAAAAAAGCATGGAATGAAGGTCATTTTCGGCAAATATACCCACCAGACGCTACCATGATACACACGATTTTATTCAGTTTAAGAAGAGCCTCCAGCAATTACCAGGCTTCAACCCATCTCACCTAGTCCTTCTTACAACCACAGGTCCTTCATAAGCTGCACAAAAACGTCTAAATAAAGCGAGAATAAAATAAAAATGACGTCATGGCTGTGAAGGGGTTAAGGGGAGGGTTTTAGTTGGTTCCCTAGACTTCCATCAAACTTAAAATTACTCCCCCTAGACCCCCTTTCAAGATAAATTTGTAAATTTTTCGGTAGAAAAATTTCCCGGCCGAAGGCCGATTCCCCTTAACCCAGTGAGACCCAGCGTCGCACGTGTTGCGTCGGCAGTGTTTGATCACCAACTCCCAGCGACGCATCACGTGCGTCCGACATATAAAAAACACTTACGTGGCTCGTAAGGTAGGAAATGGCGGGAGAATAGGAGGGGGAGGTACCGTAGTGTGTGTGGGAGCCGGGCCAGTAGGTGTGAGCGGGCCGAGACAGCCGCGCGGCTGGTGGTGGTGGGCTTAGTGGGGATACTTTACACCCTTAGTTCACCGCCACTTTGAACCTTCATTACTCCGGTCGTATGGGAGCTAGAGGCTTGAGATTTATGTGAGACACTCCTTAGGATGTATGCCGTACAATGCCATACTCAGTTTTTACCCTAGTGCTCCCGGGCGGGTGGTCATGCGGGGGAGACGAACTATTGAAACCCCCCCCCCCCCAAATGACCGAAATGAGTTTTTTTTTATTTTTGTCTTCATTTCTCACCATTCTCTTCCATTTTGGCTCAACAAATTTTTTTGAGCCCCCCCCCCCCAAAAAAAAAATTCCGAGGTGATTTTTTTTTTTTTTTTTTATTTCTCATCCTTGTCTTCCATTTTAGCAAACAAAAACAAAAAGAAGTGAAAATGGCTTGGGACTGGGGTGAACAAAATATTATAACTAGCCGGGGCTCAACGGGTTAAATTACAGGCTCGCTATCGCTCGCCAGGAAAAAATCGACACCTAAATGGCACGAATGGTCTTAAAATTGACAGAAATGGGGCGAGGGTTCTTAAAATCGCCAAACTAATGGGGCGAACATCTTAAAATCTCAAAAGCAATGGGGCTAAACTTGAGGGAGAACGAGGTCCAGAAAAAAATCCTCCAGGTGGAGATCTCCCCTTAACCCGAGCAAGGTTGGGAACTGGGAAGCAGGAACTTTATCATTGGACTGTACTTGTGGTGGGTCGGCAGTGGGCAACTCAAGCAAGCAAACGGACCTATAATGCCGGTATCACACACGAGCGCTTTTTCCCCTAACATTTATCCTCAACACTGGTCTGGCAGCTTATGAAGTCCCCATTTAAACTATTTTGGCTACCTAGATTCATCTATCATCAGCCTAGTTTCCGATACCAGTGTCCAATACTTCAGAAATGTTGCCAGAAAAATGTTGATCATGGAATGTTGACTATAAAAGCTCTCGTGTGATACCGGCTGAACCCTCTTCCTTTTCAGCTGACGATAAAATTAACCCTTTAGCAGCTAATTTCTCGATACTTAGCCCTTGTCTAGCGGGGTGTTTTGGGCTCATTTGGGCATATTCAGGCCCTCCTGCATGATAAATCAAGTATCTGCATGAAAAAAAAATTATTTAGCAAAAAACTAGGCACTAAAAGCTTCAAAATGAGACCAGAACGAGCTACGTAGCACTCGTGGTTCTCTTGCAGTGGTGCCACGAACATGGAAGTTTAGCATATATCTGTATATTTTTCCCAGCTATGCTCACTACTGGCTACACTGCCGGCCTCTCGAGACCACAGGGAACATGAGTTATGGGCGGCGGTAAGCCCTGGGAGTCGGCTGTCTGGCCCGCTGCGCTCCCGGCCATTTGCACTCGATTTTAACCCTTTAAAAGCCTTAAAAATGCTCCTAACTTGCTGCAAATTGGTGCACGACTTAAGTCGAGCGCCGCCAATAAGGAGTTAATGGACAAATGTAAACTACTATGTCTCTGCATCATACTAAGACCAAGTTTATATAATTACCACCATATGTCACTAAAAAGTCTTCAAATTAACTGAGAAATCTTGATGGGAACTTTGCAATTTACCGTCCGATAAAAAGATACAGACCATAACTACCCAAGCTTGACCACGAATACATGCAGGAAATCAGAGCAAGCCACCTTTGATTATACACCTCCATCCTTAAGGGGAGGTATTTAGTTTGTTCCCTAGACCTCCACCAAGCTTAAAATTACACCCCCTTGAGTCCCTTTCAAGATAAATTTGTACATTTTTCGGTAGAAAAATTTCCCGGCCGAAGGCCGGTTCCTCTTAAATTACAGGCTCGCTATCGCTCGCCAGGATAAAATCGACACCTGAATTGCACGAAAGGTCTTAATATGGGGTGAAAGTTCTTAAAATCGCTAAACTAATGGGGCAAACGTTTTATAATATCAAAAGCAATGGGGCTAAACATGAAGGAGAAAGGGGTCAAGAAAAAAATCCCTCAAGTGGAGATCTCCCCTTAACTAACTACACCAAACTTAAGCCGGTATCACACAAGAGCATTTATAGTCAACATTCCATGATCAACATTTTTCTGGCAACATTACTGGAATATTTTGCACTGGAATCGGAAACTAGACTGGTGACAGATGAATTTAGGTTACCGAAATATTCTAAATTTTGAACTTATAAGCTGCCAGACCAGTGTTAAGAATAAATATTGAGTGAAGAAGCGCTCGTGTGATACCGGCTTTAAACGTTTGTGTACGGTAGCGCTAATAAGTCATGTCTCAGCTGTCATTACGTTTGGCTGAATGATAATTATTAAAATGATAATAATAATGATAATAATAATTATTATTATTATTAATGTCTGTTGTCAGATGTTGAATAGGGTGTGTAAGTGTAGGAACATGTTTGTATATCTCAGTAGAAACAAATAGATCAAGCTTTAGATATTGCTGATACCAATAATTCATCAAAATATAATTGGTGCCGAGACATCACATATTTGACCGACTGTACATCTGGTCTAAGCAATAATTAACCCCTTTAGTGTGATGTGCATCATTATCACTTAACCCTGACTATTATTAGATGCTTGATTCAACTTAGGAAACACCGTCAAAACCAAATAGGTGAAAACAACTGTAAAACATTTATTCATTCCCATAGGTTCTTCCTAAGCTGCATAATACAGCCTTAGACAGCTTGAATTAAATCTATATCTTACGTTTCGAGCTACACAGAACCCATCTTCAGACAGATGGGTTCTGCGTAGCCCGAAACGTAAAAGAAATACAGAATCCAAGCTCTTTCCTGTGTCTACCTTCCACCTAATTCATCCACTTGTCATAATGGATCAGCCATAAAACAATCTGTTGATATCCAGAATAAAACAAAGTATGGTCATAGCTACGGGGATAATCAAAGAATTGACCACTTGCGAGTTTCAGGTTATAAGGAAGTTGGAGCCTTAGACATCGATACTTAGCAGAATTACCAGCCAAAATTCTGTTGTAGCGCAATTATAAACCCATTAAATTAAAATAATCATACTTTCTATCCATCAGAAACCTGCATCATTACTGCATTTCTGTTTTGCATCGATGTTTACGGCTCCACCTTCCTTATAGCCTGAAACTCGCAAGTGGTCAATATTATTGTATGATCATATCTCGGGTGGCTTACTAAAGAGGTCGTCTAAGTTATCCAAAGTTTCACATGGTACAAAAGCAAGAGGTATTTAGCTTGTTATAACACAACATGTACTGTACAGTCGCGCTAATAAGTGATGTCTCGGCACCATGTATGTTTTGATCAATAATTGATGCCAGCAATATCTAAGCTTCATTTCTTCATATCGAGTGAAATATACAAACATGTTCCTACACTTACCCACCCTATTCAAAATCTGACAGACATTACTAAAGCACAAAACAAGCCATACGTAATGCCAGCTGGGACATGACTTATTAGCGCGACTGTACAGTATTTCGATATTTTACTTCTATACAGCACAACATAGCAAGCTGCAATTGTGCCTAGGCTACAAATTGGCTTCAGTCCAAGTAGAATTGTCCATGCATCTATACCCTGTGTCAGCTAACGTGGCAAAAATCCTGACCCCTTAACATCTTATAGCTTCAAATTAATGAAGACAATCGAGCTGGTATTCATATTATTGTGTAAGGGTAAACCAGTAAATAAATGTGTGAAATTACTGCCTGTTTGTTATAGCCGTTTCTGAAATATATAGAAGCTATGGATCAGAATTATTGCCAAGTTAGCTGACACCGGGTTTTGTCATCTCCTCACGTCAAATATGTCCAATTTCTCATAATTTATATAAGTCTGAGTAGAAGAGTTCATGCATACAATTGTATGTTTGACATGTGAACTACTTCAAAAAAATTATAGTTTTCACCAGTAATAGAATCAATATATTTTGATGTCAACTATATACTGTATATATCCAGACTTTCATAATTTGCATCAATCTGAGTAAGGTGTCCATGCATCAATTTGTGTCTCTGCCTTGTCAATTGTGTCCAAACAATTTGATTAGTTCCTTTGTCTTTATATTGTCTCGTCCCAGTTTTGGTTTGTTTATTTTGTAAGTTTGTGAGAGTAAACAAAACCAAAAGGTCAAATAATATAATTGATAGTCTGTTGTAACCCAAACATCCATACATCAGTAACACCCCTCACTATCAGACCAACGCTGATCAGCCAATCCAGGGATTCCCAACCAAGTACAGTATCTGGTCTGGACGGTACCTCTCTTCTTCAAAGTCCGATAGACTGAGGTAATACTTGAACAATGGAATTTAGTCTGGACATATATTTTACGGTAAAGACCCAGATACATAGGGTATCCGGACACCCGATATACTGTTCAGACGGAATATCGCTCTAGTATTTTGGACAAAGTCCACTAGATTGATGTAAAAGTCTGTAAGACTGAAGTCAATGTCTGAAAGATTAAAGTTCACTAGATTGATATAAAAGTCTGCAAGACTGAAGTTAGTTTCTGAGAGACTGAAGGTGTTTCACACTTCTGAAAACTTCCAGACAGGGTCTCCCTTCTATTAGTCCATAAGAGAGGGGTTTTACTGTCATACTGTATAGTGTATGTTGGCTGTCAAATGTGTCCAAATGTTCAGAGAAAATTATAGTCAGTGAAAAACAACTAAGAGCAAAGGGTTTAACAGGCAGGTGCTCTGACCCTATTCTTGTCTGTGTCGTCGAGCTTGAGCCTCCATGACGGACGGCGTTCATCGTCCTCGCCCCGCGTGGGAGAGTCCGGCTTTGGCTTGGCTGCCGGCGACGCTCCACCGGATACATCTTGGCTGTCTGGACTAGAGGTCTGCCACGGGAGCAGTCAAAGTACTTCAGATACACCTTACAGTCCACAAACACTCAAGTGGTTTTCATTCCTCTATTATTTTAGGCTACAATAAATACACACGCACACATAGGGACAACCCACGTACACTTTTTTCACAACAGGACATTTATTAAATTGGTAACCCGCAGAGACACATGGTTGGTTTAACCCACTGATATGGACAATACAACCACATAAGATGACATTATTGTAACCAACATGAGACAAGGTCTTTATAAAACCAACATTAACATGGTCACCCAAACCTCCTAGACATGGACATATTAAACCACAAAGATATGATCATCATAACCAGCAGGACATGGTATTATCATCCATACAAAACATGGTTATTCTAAGCCATAAAAAAGTCATCACAGTAACATATACTGGATTAAATATAAAAGTGCAGCCATTTAAAGCACAAACTTTCTATGCATTTATTATCTATCTAAGGACAGGATGTTACCCTACATCGCATCAAATAATTAGTACTTTTCATAATCCACATACTATAGTAGAGAATATGCATTAGTTGTTGCAAATTGAAATATCTTAGTTTCTATGCAATAGAATACTAGAATTCTGTTTTGTTTTGTTTTCACCACAGAGCAAGTATACAGGTCTCCCTCACTATCCGATGCACCAATTTACAATATTATTTAGGATTCGCTATACGATTTTTCTATTTAACCCAGTGAGCACCAGCGTCGACTCACGTCTAACGGCATTGTAAACTGCTGCCAGTACCAGCGTCGGCTATAGTCGACGGCCCTTATTGACCATTGATAAAAGGCTCGTACAGGGTTCAGATTTGTATGGGAACTGCTTTAGGATCTCACGGAACAATACCGATGTTTGGCAACCCCCCAAGCCCAGGCGTGCGGGGAATGATTTTCCAGTATACAGTTGGTCCTCCGGTAACGCGCACTTTGGAAACGCGGATTTGGTGGCACGCGGTACACCCCAATAATAAAAATTTTTGCTAACACGGTCAATACTTACACTGGCGCGGGGTCTAGCTGGGCGCCGAACCTTTACTCCCGACTTTCGTAATTTACCGATGCTCATATCTCTGCAAATATATGGCCTAACCAAGTGTTTATGCCTACCAGAGGTAGATATGATCGTTGCTGTGCGTTGGGTGAAGACTAGAACACCCTACATTGTGTAGTTATTGTGTGAGGTGAGAATAATTACCGAAACACACTTATATTATTGTTTGGCTGTCGAGTGAGTGTGTGTGTGTGTTGTCATCGTGTGGAAAACGTGGCTAGGCTATCTCGGTCGCCGAATCTTTACTCCCGACTTTCGTAATTTACCGATGCTCATATCTCTGCAAATAAATGGCTTAACCAAGTGTTTTTGCCTACCAGAGGTAGATATGATCGTTGCTGTGCATTGGGTGAAGACTAGAACACCCTACATTGTGTAGTTATTGTGTGAGGTGAGAAATAATAAGACGGCGAGTTATGCGGGAATTCCGAAGTTACGATTGTCGCCATTTACCGATGCTCATATTTCTGCAAATAAATAGCCTAACCAAGTTGTTATACATACCAGAGGTAGATATGGTCATTGCTGTGCATTGAGTGAAGAGTAGACCATTCTAAAATGTGTAGTTATTGTGTGAGGTGAGAAATATGATGGCGGGATTTCAGAGCTTCGATCGAAAAATGTCGGCTACTGCTGTGACTCTCTCTCCTTAACTAGCCTAGCTGCCTAGCCTAAACTAAATATTTATTCAGAGGTAAGAGTTGTTGCAATGGGCAAATCAACTCATCGCACATGTCAAATAAACTTTATAATTGATTTAATTATTATAACATAGGCTTCAATGGAGAAAAAGTGGACTTTCTAGAAATCCCCAGAACACCAAGGTACCTTTAACATGCAAACATATAGGTTCGGTAACGCGGTTTTTGGTAACACGGGAGGTTACCAGAACCCATTAGCCGCGTTACCGGAGGACCAACTGTATTGCCTACCCATCATCCCATGTTAATTGTGACTTCCCCCCGCCCCACAGGACCCCCCAAATGACCTAGGTGAGCGGTTTTATGTTGTTTTCCTTCATTACTAACCCATCCCGCGTGTTTGCAGGCAAAAAGAAAGTACAAGTAGCTGGGTCTGAAGTGTGTTTTTTATTAAATCAGCTGGTGCTCAATGGGTTATGATCGGGCTTTCAAGAATATAAGCCAATCGTAAAGCAAGGGAGACCTGCATTACTAATTCCTGACAAAACTTGCATATTGTTCCCACCATCATCCTGACATCAGACATTTCACAACATAAAAGCTGGCCTTGGCAGATCCTCCACATCACTTGTCCATACATTCATCTTTCACTGCTTACACAAGTTTGATCTTTCTCCTAATGCCAATGTCAAGTAAGGGGCAGTTTGTATCGGAGTCTGGGAATCAGGTACCAGGTTTTAGCTCATTTAAGGGGGGATGGGCTGGTTTTTGTGGCCCCCTTCTCCCTCATGTTCGGCCCAGTAGTTTGACGATTTTACCCCCTTTCATCTCATTTCGTTGTCAATTTGAAGACCTATCGTGCCATTTAGGTTTCGATTGTTTCCTGGCAAGCGATAGCGAGCCTGTAATTATAAGAGGAACCGGCCTTCGTCCGGAACATTTTTCTACTGAAAAATGTAAAAATTTCTCTTGGGAGGGGGTCTAGGGGATCTTTTTTTAAGTTTGAGGGATGTCTAGCGAGGAAACTAAAAAAATAGATGAATAAGTGAATTCATTGGCCAAAACAGCAGCCACTGTCCCCTTAAGAATATGCGTTACCAGATTCAAAATACAGTACCTTAGATCATGGAGGTGGTAACTGTCAATCCACAATGTCCCTCCACAATGGCTTTATCTATATTCAGAATATAGTATTTATCTCCGGTCTTTAAACCTGTATGTATGTATCCATTTATCTACTGTTAGAGTCCTCAATCCCTAAACAGCTGGTCACAAACTTAGTTTCTTCAAGTGGTACTTTCCCCTGACAGATAGTAGCTTTCTCTCCAACTTTCCCCTGACAGATAGTAGCTTTCTCTCCAACTTTCCCCTGACAGATAGTAGCTTTCTCTCCAACTTTCCTCTGACAGATAGTAGCTTTCTCTCCAACTTTCCCCTGACAGATAGTAGCTTTCTCTCCAACTTTCCCCTGACAGATAGTAGCTTTCTCTCCAACTTTCCCCTGACAGATAGTAGCTTTCTCTCCAACTTTCCCCTGACAGATAGTAGCTTTCTCTCCAACTTTCCCCTGACAGATAGTAGCTTTCTCTCCAACTTTCCCCCAACAGATAGTAGCTTTCTCTCCAACTTTCCCCTGACAGATAGTAGCTTTCTCTCCAACTTTCCCCCGACAGATAGTAGCTTTCTCTCCAACTTTCCCCTGACAGACAGTAGCTATCTCTCCAACTTTCCCCTGACAGACAGTAGCTTTCTCTCCAACTTTCCCCTGACAGATAGTAGCTTTCTCTCCAACTTTCCCCTGACAGATAGTAGCTTTCTCTCCAACTTTCCCCTGACAGATAGTAGCTTTCTCTCCAACTTTCCCCTGACAGATAGTAGCTTTCTCTCCAACTTTCCCCTGACAGATAGTAGCTTTCTCTCCAACTTTCCCCTGACAGACAGTAGCTTTCTCTCCAACTTTCCCCTGACAGATAGTAGCTTTCTCTCCAACTTTCCCCTGACAGATAGTAGCTTTCTCTCCAACTTTCCCCTGACAGATAGTAGCTTTCTCTCCAACTTTCCCCTGACAGATAGTAGCTTTCTCTCCAACTTTCCCCTGACAGATAGTAGCTTTCTCTCCAACTTTCCCCTGACAGATAGTAGCTTTCTCTCCAACTTTCCCCTGACAGATAGTAGCTTTCTCTCCAACTTTCCCCTGACAGATAGTAGCTTTCTCTCCAACTTTCCCCTGACAGATAGTAGCTTTCTCTCCAACTTTCCCCTGACAGATAGTAGCTTTCTCTCCAACTTTCCCCTGACAGATAGTAGCTTTCTCTCCAACTTTCCCCTGACAGATAGTAGCTTTCTCTCCAACTTTCCCCTGACAGATAGTAGCTTTCTCTCCAACTTTCCCCTGACAGATAGTAGCTTTCTCTCCAACTTTCCCCTGACAGATAGTAGCTTTCTCTCCAACTTTCCCCTGACAGATAGTAGCTTTCTCTCCAACTTTCCCCTGACAGATAGTAGCTTTCTCTCCAACTTTCCCCTGACAGATAGTAGCTTTCTCTCCAACTTTCCCCTGACAGATAGTAGCTTTCTCTCCAACTTTCCCCTGACAGATAGTAGCTTTCTCTCCAACTTTCCCCTGACAGATAGTAGCTTTCTCTCCAACTTTCCCCTGACAGATAGTAGCTTTCTCTCCAACTTTCCCCTGACAGATAGTAGCTTTCTCTCCAACTTTCCCCTGACAGATAGTAGCTTTCTCTCCAACTTTCCCCTGACAGATAGTAGCTTTCTCTCCAACTTTCCCCTGACAGATAGTAGCTTTCTCTCCAACTTTCCCCTGACAGATAGTAGCTTTCTCTCCAACTTTCCCCTGACAGATAGTAGCTTTCTCTCCAACTTTCCCCTGACAGATAGTAGCTTTCTCTCCAACTTTCCCCTGACAGATAGTAGCTTTCTCTCCAACTTTCCCCTGACAGATAGTAGCTTTCTCTCCAACTTTCCCCTGACAGATAGTAGCTTTCTCTCCAACTTTCCCCTGACAGATAGTAGCTTTCTCTCCAACTTTCCCCTGACAGATAGTAGCTTTCTCTCCAACTTTCCCCTGACAGATAGTAGCTTTCTCTCCAACTTTCCCCTGACAGATAGTAGCTTTCTCTCCAACTTTCCCCTGACAGATAGTAGCTTTCTCTCCAACTTTCCCCTGACAGATAGTAGCTTTCTCTCCAACTTTCCCCTGACAGATAGTAGCTTTCTCTCCAACTTTCCCCTGACAGATAGTAGCTTTCTCTCCAACTTTCCCCTGACAGACAGTAGCTTTCTCTCCAACTTTCCCCTGACAGACAGTAGCTTTCTCTCCAACTTTCCCCTGACAGATAGTAGCTTTCTCTCCAACTTTCCCCTGACAGATAGTAGCTTTCTCTCCAACTTTCCCCTGACAGATAGTAGCTTTCTCTCCAACTTTCCCCTGACAGATAGTAGCTTTCTCTCCAACTTTCCCCTGACAGATAGTAGCTTTCTCTCCAACTTTCCCCTGACAGATAGTAGCTTTCTCTCCAACTTTCCCCTGACAGATAGTAGCTTTCTCTCCAACTTTCCCCTGACAGATAGTAGCTTCCTCTCCAACTCAAAACATCTAGCTAAAAGTAGAACAGAGAAGTTAAAAGCCCCAAAACATAACCCTAATTTTAGTATTTTCCCATATAAAATTAAGTTCTAAGTGCTGATGCCGGAATGTAACCTGTTTTGGGGAGCACTGCACTGTAGGCCTACTGTATTTCATAATTCAGTCCACCATTACACAGCTCACACTCAGATTCCTCAGATCCCAGGCCATTTTACTTGTCTACTGGGTACACCATTATTGTTTCATCTGTCCACCTCTTCACACCAGATGGAATTCTTTAAATCACTCATTTTCAAAGTTCATAATACGAAGATGGTTCATTCACTCCTAATTTTATGAGCAATACTCTGTTATACAATCATTCCCTTACTTCTATATCAAATTAATGACAAATTATAATATAAGACCAAACTACAGTAAAGTCACAATCTAATTACTTGTCCCATCTTCATTAATACAAATTTGTATTTATGAAATAATCAAAAATACAATATATGTGTGCACTAACAACTTTGAAAGTTGAAATTAAATGTAAAACTTTCAAAACAAACAAACCAAAACAGGAACCGCTCAATATAAAGACAAAAGAACTGATCAAAATCCGAAGATAGGACAGATGTTTTGAGAGCGACTGTGTAAGATATAAGAGTAAGGGTAAAAGCAATGGATACTTATAAGAATATAGGGGATGAGAAAAAGATGAATTAGGTTGTGGTGGGATATGAGAGGTTGAGGATGTGGATGGTATGGAAAGGAGGGGTGTAGGGGGGGGGGGGGGGGGGATGTGGATGGAACGGATAGAAATGATGGGTTGGAAAGGTGAGGTGTGGGGGGCTTGACTGGGAAAGGGAGCGGCATGAGGAACAGGAACAGGTCTAGGTGTATGTGTAGTGTTCCGTGAAGGCAAGTAAGACTATCTAGTCTAGCGGTACTTACATTCTGTTGTTGTTGTTGCTTGTTCTTCATGAGCTGCTCGGCGGACTTGATATCCTCGAGAGTGACCCCCTGTGTGGAGCGTCGGGTGGAGCGGACCATCTTGGCGTGGGCCTTGCGTTGAGTCTCGCTCTCCTCGTCCCGGCTGGGCGGCACGAACGACCTACGTGAATGTATCAAGCTACACATCAGGTCACACAGCCCATCCCGCACCCAACCCGGGCAGACAGACAGACAGCCAGGTCCCACACCACACACACACACACACACAAAACACAATAACACCATCAAATATATTACTATTACTTAAATAGTATAATTTTTTTAGTAGATTTCATGTCAGTATAACCACCACCAATACTATAGTCTATTCGCTGTAAGTAGGCGAGAAATCATGACCTCTATCCTCTGTAACTCAAAAAGGGCTTCAGCATAATGGTTCTACATTTCCACATCTATTCCTTGACCGACTCTTCCCAAATGGTAGAAATATTAGCTCGATTACTCTGGCAATTTTTTTAGTTACAGAGGTTAGAGGTCATGATTTCTCGCCTACTTACAGTGAATAGACTTATAAAAACGCTTTCCTTAACTTATTTTTACTGCAATCAACACAATCAACAGTAATCAACATTTTTCAATAACTGATTACAATTCAGTAATTAACATTATTGGTGTCTCAACGTATTGTATACTGTATATATTTTGAAGAAGCATGTACTGTATAACATTTAAAATTCCCTCAACAGTTGTACATAAACTTTCTACCATATCAATTACTGCAGTATAAGCTTGAATGTGCTGTACTGTAGTCAAAAGTCAAAATATGTCAGAACTAGTAATTGGACTAACAAATAACTTATAAAGAGTATACTGTATATTGTTGCTTGATAAACTCCTGGTGGTTTGTGTGTGTTTGTGTGTGTGTGTGTGTGGCATGTAACCAGCAATATTAGCTTAATGCACAGTAGCCACACAACAAAGATAAACATTATCAAACACATATATTGAACACTTATCAAAAGGTGAAATAAACAAATAATTATAGCTATAGCAATTATTCTTCTTAAGGGGACAGTGCTTATTTTTTGGGGTCTATAAATTTATATATTCATTTATTTTTTAGCTGGGCTAGGGTGGGTGCCCTGATGATCAGGGACTTCAGTGAACAGTTGCCACAGATTGCTAGACCGCACCGTCCACCACAACACTTGGGTGGGGCTTTGGTTTCCCGGGCGTTTCCGCACCCTCCTCAGCTCCCCGCCTTGGAGTGGCTTCGGTCACCTGGGCTTTATTAGTGGTAAGCAGGGAGGGTGTTGTGGGGGCGCTCGGCTATGGCCTTGGCCTTGCTCAGGACCTTGGGGCTGCTCGACTAGACAGCCTGGGGAACAGCAACAACAACACTGGCGTCTGACAAATAGCGATCTGGCTGGCCCCGAGACTCAAACCTTCAACCTTTCAGTTTGTAGGCGAGTGCTGTACCGACTGTGCTACGGCCCGTGGCCGTATGTAGTAAAATATTACAGCCTATACTAAAACATTATTATAAAAGCAATCACAAATATATTGCCCAAAGAATCTAAATAGCCTACAGTAATTAGAGAGTCACACAAATCAGGTAGCCCTTAGTTTAAATGGTTCAAAACAAATATTGATTTCCTATACCTGTACTGTACTGTACCTGTACTGTACTGTACTGTACTGTACCGTACTGTACCTGTACTGTACTGTACCTGTACTGTACTGTACCTGTACTGTACTGTACCTGTACTGTAAAGACAAATGTAATGCAAAAATAAATCTTGCATCAAATAATTAAACCATGAAATATGCCTACTACGGTACTAGGAAAATATTTAGAGAACCATTGATAAATAAGAATCACCTGAGGGCAAAACACCAAATATGATCAAAAGAGTTAGTACAACAAAATCCATCACAGCATTCCCACACAAAACATATGATGGAAACCCAGCATAAAAGGGGTAACAATATTAACAACATGCTTCCAGGACAAAAAGTATCCAAGATCAAAATATCACAAAAACTAAACATTCTGAAAGATGATGAAGTTAAAAGGTTAGAAAGCATTAGAGCACACATATCATCAAGGCTGGATATATGTTATGTTAGTGATGAGAACAACAAAAAACACGCACGCACGCACGCACACACAAATCGAGGGAGACCTGTACCATCCAAATAAATATGCGGTGGTAATAAGGAAATCATCTGTCGGGTTAGAGCTTCAAACATTGCCTGACAAACACACTAAAAAACTTAAGATGATAAAAAACTTCAGAAGATAAAAAAAACTTCAGAAGATAAAAAAAACTTCAGAAGATAAAAAAAACTTCAGAAGAATCAGAATACAAAACCACGACGCCGGGCGAATTGGTCTTCTGTTAAGGGGGGAGGTAGCGGCTTTTTCTGGACCCCCTTCATGTTTAGCACCATAAGTTTTGAGAGTTTAAGACGTTTGTTCCATTAGTTAAGCGATTTTGAGACCTCTCGTCCCATCTCTTTGTCAATATTAAGACCTTCCGTGCCATTTAGGTGTCAATTATTTCCTGGCGAACAATAGCGAGCCTGAAATCGTAGGAGGAACCGGTCTTTGGCTGGGACATTTTTCTACCAAAAAATGTACAAATATATCTTGAAGGGGGGGGGTCAAGGGGCGGATTGTTTAAGGTTGACGGCGGTCTAGCGAGGAAACTATAAAATAAATATATAAATAGAAAAAAAAAAAAAAAAAAAGTGGGTATTTGGGCCTGAGTAAATAGAACATAGGATAGACAAAATATCCACTACCTCCCCTTAACTTGAGAAGATTGAGGTGATTGCCATATCAGTTGTTGATGCCGTTGAAGTACGTATGAGCAAAATCAACAGGTCAGATGGAGAGAACAAAAAAAGTATATTTGCTCAAGTATTATATCTGTAGCAAAATTAACCCCTTCAGAATGATGATGCCTTTTGGCTTGTGATTCTGGTTAAAATTAGATGATTTTATGCAGTTTAAGAAGGGTTTATTGGAATCGTATTTACCCCTTTGAACCCAAGAGGTACATTTGTAAGCTAAAGAAAATCGCCTAATGGTAACCAGAATATGATGACAAATAGAATATGTCATGGTGCTGAATGGGTTAGATATAAAGCACACACATATACTGTATATACTGGTACATATACTGTATATACTGGTACATATACTGTATATACAAATCAATCAGAATAAAGTAGCGTAATAATGGCCTTAGTAAAGAGCAGAGACATGTACAGCAGACTACAGTTAAAAAAAAAAAAAAAAAAAAAAAAAAAAAAAAAAAGCCAAAGTTACAGGGAGCCAAAGCGTCACATTTTTCCTTTGCCCCTCAACTTTCCCTTTATAATTGCTGAGGGGCACAGGGCCTTGGGTGGGGCTTTTGTTTCCCGGGCGTTTCCGCACCCTCCTCAGCTCCCCGCCTTTGAGTGGCTTCGGTCACCTGGGTATTATTAGTGGTAAGCTGGGAGGGTTCTGTGGGGTCGCTCGGTTATGGCCTTGGCCTTGCTCGGGACCTTGGGGCTGCTCGGCCAGACAGCCTGAGGAACAGCAACAACAACAACAGTTAAGCCTTCCTAATGAATGGCACATTTTTGTATCCTAGCTAGGATTTTATTCAACTTTGGAATGATCTACTGGAATGAAACGGTTATAAAAGGTGCTGTCATTAACTCACGACTAGGAGTTATCCAGTGAGGTTTGGCATCCTCTACCCAACCTTAGCTGTTTCTGTCTGTCTCTTTTCTTGTATTACTTTTCCTTCTGGGTGCTGGCGAGATCGCCTAATTGTGTGGCACTGCAAGGGGGGCTGCGGATGGTGGGGGCATTGGCCTGGGGGTGCAAGCCCGTGGGCTGATGATCCCCTCCCCCACTGCCCTCTAACAGACAGATATCATTTCACCCTGGCCCCTTTGGGGGCCCGAGCATCTGGAGCGGCTTCGGTCTACCGGACTCGGAACTGTTCGACCAGACAGTCTGGGGAACTACAACAACAACAACAACAACTAATGACTATGAGATCATCCCAAACCAGAACAAACTCCTGTAATGTTAGCACAGGACACAAATCTATTGGGTCATTGGACTGAAAGGGTTAGAGTAGGTTATGTTATCATTCAACAAACACAAACACAGCAAACATACAGCAGCAGCAGCAGCAGCAGCAACAGCAGCAGCAGCAACACAGTCAAATATAATAGGGAAGTCCTCAATATCAAAAGTTAGGGCAAACAAACACTTCTCACAGACTCGGGTTAATAAGAGGTATAAATATGGCACAACAAAATGAACAGCCTTATTCACAATTAAATGTATTACAATTGTCGGCTTATCCCTCCACCGGAAAATACAATGGGATTATTTTTGCCGCAAAGCAGAAGTTACACCAAAATTATTAGTAGCGTAAGAAATTGAATCGGGACACATTTTCTTGGGGAATCGATGACGCACTTTTTTTATTTTTCTGGCTATTATTAGATGATTTTATTCAGATTAGGAAGTGCATATGGAAGTCAGGAGGGATAATTGAGATAGTCTTTACCCTTTCAATTCCCACAGATCCTTCCTAAGCTGTACATAATAGTCTAATGATAGCCAGAACAAACTGCTAAAACGTGTCATATCCTCAGGGGGTTAAGGGGGGTCACCTGATTTTTTTCTCTTTCTTGGTTGTATCCATTCGCCCCCATTCAGCCTACTGTTTTAAGACATTTATCCCCATCCATGTGTCAATTTTTTCCTGGCGAGCTATAGCGAGGTAGCATTTTATGGAGAAATTCGGCTTTGACGGAAACATTTTTCTATTGAAAAATGTACAAATTTAGCCAGCTGTCTAACACATAATCCAAAATATGATGGATCGCTATCGCTCGCCAGGTATAAATTGACACCTGGATGGGGATAAACTTCTTAAAACAGTAGGCTGAATGGGGCCGAGTGGATACAAGCCAAAGAGAGAAAAAATAGCAAGTGACCCCTCCTTAAAGTGGATGATTTTGTGCTTTATACATTATAAGTGGATCATGTACTCATAGAAAATGGGAAGCTGAATATTGGGTAGCACTTAGTTATATGTATATATTGTACAGTAATCAAAAACATATATAACTCGCACACTGGTCTGTATTAATTGACTTTTTCTCGTATGAAGTGACTCGATAAAAAACATTATATTACTGCATTATTTGTCCATTATAAATATTATTATTATTATAAATTTCTTTGGGAGGTGTTTGGTGTTGGAGTGAAATTAATAAAAAATTATTATTATTATTCATATTAGCCTGTAATCCTGCTACACTTAGTTGTGAATACGGCTGGAGATCAAAAACATTCCAAAACTTCCCGAGCACCATAAGCTATGAGGCCTGGACACCATTTTAACCCTTTGAGTACCAGCGACGTGTGTTATATTTCATTCTAGCTATATTTTGACGATATTATGCAGCTTGGGAAGGATCTGTGTTAGTTAAAAGGGTTGGTCGATATATATTGAAGCCTAATTATTGCTAGAGATCCTTCCTAAGCTGAATAAAATCTTCTACAAGTTGCCAGACTATGATAAAAAGTACGTCTCTGGTACACAATTTTAACGCCCATGCATAGTCGGTTGTATTTCAGCCGACGGTAAATTGAATCCCTTAGCAGCTAATATCTCGATACTTAAGGGGACAGTGGCTGTTTGTTAGGTCTATTAATTAATTTATTCAAATATTTTTTTAGTTTCCTCCCTAGACCTCCATCAAGCTTAGAAAAACACCCCCTAGACCCCTCTCCAAGATAGATTTGTAAATTTTTCGGTAGAAAATTGTCCCGGCCAAAGGCCGATTCCTCCTAAAATTACAGGCTCGCTATCGCTCGTCAGGAAAAAATCGACACCTAAATGGCACGAAGGGTCCTAATATTGACAAAGAAATGGGGTGAAAGGTCATAAAATCCCCAAACTAATGGAACCAACGTCTTAAAATCTCAAAACTAGTGGGGCTAAACATTAGGGAGAAGGGGGTCCAGAAAAATGGTCTGTCTCCCATTAATGGAGAAATATGAAACTACTATGTCTCTGCATCATATCAAGACCAAGTTTATGCAATCAAATCACCACAAAATCTTCAAAATAACTGAGAAATCTTGATGGAAACTTTGCAATTTACCGCCAGTTGGAATAAAACCGACTAGAGAATCCATATAGAGTACGGTATGTGATTATGTCATGTTACAAGTCGATTACTGAGTCCTAAATATTCACTGAAGATTCATACCCAAAGGTCAATTACTGAGTACTGAATATTCAATGAATATTCCTTCTCACAAGTTATGGTGCTTGGTGACTTTTTTGTGCAGCCTGATTGATTGGCTGGACACTCGGGGTTAATTTAAAACATTGGATGATAAAACAGTCTATAAAGAGAATATGGCAGGCAGGGCAGGCGTGTACGCACTTGAAGAAATTCTTAATGACACTTCCGGGACTCATTTTGGAGGTGGTCTGGGGGGGCGGGCCCGAGGAAGGGGTCTGGGGAGGGGGAGGTGGAGGGGAAGTAGGGGAGGTAGCAGGACTGGTGGTGGTGGGGGAGGAGAGGGCAGGAGCAGTGGTGGTGGTAGGGGAGGGAGGAACCTTGGGAGGGATGGAGAGGGAAGGGGCAGTTTTAGGAGGGGGAGGGATGGACCCCAGCCCCCCGTTGGTGGTCAGAGTTGTCACATTGCTGTAAGAGACAACCAACCTCTTCAGATCATCATTCTCACTCACTCACTCACTCATCACTACACCATATCACCCACTCATTCACCACCACATCAACCTTCTGGACCAGCGTGGGCGAAGGTATGCACTCTTCCGATTACTGCACCCCTCTAGTTGTTGATGCTTAGCTATATTGGCAGGTCATATCCGATAATCAGATTATATATTGCAGATTTTTTATCCGATATTAATCAACATTACCAAATCACAGCCTACTTACAAAGAAACCTGAACCCATAAAGCTTGTATGTTAGTTACCATATGTTAGTTACCTGGATATGAAGGGGTTACCACACTAGGCTCCACACATTTATATACATGGGGGAAGGCCGTTGTTTATATTATGGAGAGTCATTGTTATTTAAATTATGGCGAGTAATGACTAAGGAATTGAGAAGTAATATATAAAAGAGAAATTGGTATCGTCCAGTTTCTTAATCCGGCGGTGTTTGTATTTTCACGGGTTTCAGAATTGGGGGTTTTCAGTGAATGTTCTGATTCGCTTCTGCACATATCTACGCAAAGAAATGGCCTAACCTAAGTTATATATATCAGGAAGGCAGGAATTACTGTTATCTTGCGATGGGTGAAGACTAGAACATTGTACACCAAGTAGCTTTTGTTTGATGGTGAAAATACAATCACCAGATTTGGTGGCATTTGTTTACGTGTCATTTTTTCTTTCAACGTTCGGCTGGCACATGACTTCGCTTACACTTCGGACTCCAGAAAACTATCGACCGATTACCTTGGGCTGTGATTGCAACACCGTGTCCCTGTAATAATCAGTCACTGTGTCGCTTGCAATATCATAACTTTTTTGGTAGAGAAAGGTTTAGAGATGCCCCTTAACCCACAAAACCCCAGGGACGCATAACGTGCGTCGCCTATGTACTGTATGTAACCCACAGTCCCAGCGATGCAGTGTATGTGTCCGCCTTAATTACTCTTGTCCTATGGCACCTAGAGGGTTCAGATTTGTATGGCAACTGCTTTAGGATCCCACGGTACAATACCGATGGTTGGCAACCCTCCAAGTTCAGCTGCGTGCGTGTGGGCACGCGCAGGAGTGATTTTCAATTTTTTTGCCTACCCATCACCCCATGTTAATTACAAGTGACTTCCTCTCTTGAGTGGCTACACCTGAGGTTACGGTCGGCGCAATTAGGGTGACGCACCAGACACGTCTCTGGGGCTGTGCGTTACATACTTCGCCGACGCGTCAGACGCGTCGCTGGGGCTGTACGGGTTAAAAGAATTAAAAAAATTCAACTGTCTCATCGACAGTGGTAATTGATTATAAGTGATTAGAATAGAACTACTATTGGCCTTTTCTGATAGCAGGGGCTAGTGTGGTAATTCCTTATAGCTTCATGTGGTACTGCAGTTATCTACTTACTATGACCAATTTAGATATAGTAACCCCTAGCCTAGAGCCTCTTGTAACTCAGGAAACGGGATATACATCTCCACACCTGTTTACTGGTTGACTCTTCCCAATTGAAATGTAAAACTTGCAAAAACAAACAAACCAAAACATGGACCGCACAATATAAAGACAAAATCACTATGTGGAAATAGCAAGTTAGCAAAATAAAAGGGTAGAAATAACAGCTGAATTGCCTAACTTCATTCGAGTTATGGGAGGTTAGGCTATACATCTCCGCACTAATTTACTGGTTGACTCTTCCCAATGGTAGCAATACCAGCTTAATTACCTAACTTCATTTGAGTTATGGGAGGTTAGGGGGTTGGTATTTCCATATTATCCAGACACAGCAATGAATAAATTAAAGCTATGAATGCCTTCCCCATGTTAGATATACAGCATAAGCTTTGTCTGAAATTAGAGGTAGTGCCAGCGAACTTTACATTAATCTTGACTCGTTCATTTCTTAAAACTCAAAAATAATGATAGTAATCGGGCTGACGTTTCTATCATTTGGGAAGAGTCCACCAGGAAATATGTGCGGATATTTACAGTCACTATGTCCAGGCCCTTTAGAGTTACAAAGAGGTCAGGGATCAAGATTATTGTCAAGTTCGTTGGTGCTACCTATAGTATGACACCATATTCTGAATTACTGTGTGTGTGTTCTTTATTTATAAAGAATTATTATTTTACTTAACCCTTCCCGCACCGGCTCGCTATCCTAAGGACATTATTGAGATCCGGGCGATCTGGCCGAAAAACGTCTTTAATAGGCTACCCTTTTCTTTGTCATTTTAACTGCTAGAGGATTCCCACACATCTTTAAACGTAGTGCTGTTTCTGATCTGTAAACTGGTGTTGAGTAGAGCTCTCTAGGTCAACTGGTTCAGTTGTGATGACGATTTCCGTGGAGAGAAATTCGATACGATGTTCGCAATATCGGACCTTTGCAGACACTAATTTCGTCATAGCATACAATAACATAGATCAGACGTCTCCTTCTTGGTTTCGGAGGTACGGTGTCGCAAAGACAGGCTTTGTTTACATGCGTCGGATGCACGGCTTTCAAACCAAGCTTAACCCTTCCCGCCCGGGCAGCATTTTAAAAGGACACCGCAGCAGATGGGCAGGAGCCCGGGTGTCCTTTTAAAATCCGTAAGCTTGAAAGCCTATTCAGCTTGTTTTGAAAGCCGCGCGTCCGACGTATGTCAACAAAGCCTGTCGGAGGCGACGCGCGCACCTCTGGAAGCAAGCAGACGTCGGAGCTTTGTTGTTTTGTGGTCTGCTAAGATAGATTCAGTCTTGAAAAGTGTGTCACATTGCTAAAATCGCGGAAAAATGCGCTCCACGGAAATCGTCATCACAACTGAACCAGTTGACTTAGAGAGCTCTACTCAACGCCAGTCTACA
Source organism: Paralithodes platypus (assembly GCA_032716605.1). Classification (NCBI taxonomy): domain Eukaryota; kingdom Metazoa; phylum Arthropoda; class Malacostraca; order Decapoda; family Lithodidae; genus Paralithodes; species Paralithodes platypus. The sequence continues at coordinate 8,679,736 of CM064490.1, forward strand.
GATTGGGAACCACAGTAGGTATAGACATGTGTGGGAATTTTCTAGCAGTTAAAATAACAAAGATACGGTAGCCTAGGCATAGAAGTTTTTCGGCCATATCCCCCGGATCTCAACAACGTCCTTAGGATTGCGAGCCCGTGCGGGAAGGGTTAATAGGCTTTCAAACTTACGGCTTTTAAAATGACACCCGGGCTCCTGAAAACGCTGCCCGGGCGGGAAGGGTTAAGCTTTATTTCCACATAGCGATTTTGATTAGTTGTTTTGTCTTTTTACTGTGTTCGTCAAAGTTTTGGTTTGTTTATTTTGCAAGTTTTACATTATAATTACTGTAACAAGGCGGTGTCACCAAGCACTTTTTCCCCCAATTTTCTCGCAATATTTAGTTTTTTTGTTTTCTCATTCGTATCAGCAACTAGATTAGGGGTAGAGTACGTTAGGTGGCCGAGTTGTGATAAACCTGGAGATCTGAAGTTGCCTGACCACAATTGACCCCAAAAATTGACGGATAAAGTGCCCATGTGACATTCGCTTAAGGGGGCCCACCTTGCTTTTTTTTCTCTCTCTTTGGCTTGTACCCATTCGGCCCGATTCAGCCTATTGTTTGAAGACGTTTATTCCCATCCATGTGTCAATATTTTCCTGGCGAGCGGTAGCGAGCCAGCATATATAATATTTTTGTTTTGACAGCAAGCTAAATTTGTACATTTTTCGATAGAAAAATTTCTCCGGCGAAGCCGGATTTCTCCATACAATGCTGGCTCGCTATCGCTTGCCAGGAAGAAATCGACACGAGGATGGGGATAAACGTCTTAAAACAGTTGGCTGAATGGGGCCGACTGGATACAAGCCAGAAAAGAAGAGAGATAATAAAAGCCGGTGACTCCCCTTAATCCATAAAGTTGTACCCAATTACAACAAAGTCATCACGGTATATACAAAACAGTACCTGAAAAATATATTATATAAACATTTGTCTTCAATAACATGGGGTATATCACAAACTTTGAAGGGGCCCCACCTCGCCTTTTAAGGGGACCCACCTCGCCTTTTTTTCTCTTTCTCTCCCTCTCTCTTTGGCTTGTATCCATTCGGCCTCATTCAGCCTAGTGTTTGGAGACGTTTACCCCCATCCATGTGTCAATATTTTCCTGGCGAGCGGTAGCGAGCCAGCATATATAATATTTTTGTTTTGACAGCAAGCTAAATTTATAGATAGAAAAATTTCTCCGGCGAAGCTGGATTTCTCCATACAATACTGGCTCGCTATCGCTCGCCAGGAAGAAATCGACACGAGGATGGGGATAAACGTCTTAAAACAGTTGGCTGAATGGGGCCGAATGGATACAAGCCAGGGAAAGAGAGAAAAGGAGAGAAAGATAAAAAAAAAACCCAGTGACTCCCCTTGAGGCAGTAATTGTTCAATAACAATAATACCCGGTACAAATATCTTAAATATATTAACATTAGTTAAAAAGTCTGGGGCCGTTTCGTTCATGGCCACCCCTTCGGGGATCACGGTGTCTGGCAATAGATAGATAGATAGAAAAAGTGTGATGTGGTGATTTTGCAAACAATCTTTAAGGGGGGTGACCTGCTTTTTGTTATTTCTGTCCTTTTCTCTCTTTCTCTGGCTTGTATCCATTCGGCCCCATTCAGCCAACTGTTTTAAGACGTTTATCCCCATCTAGGTGTCGATTTCTTCCTGGCGAGCGATAGCGAGCCAGCATTATATGAAGAAATCCGGCTTCGCCGGAGAAATCTTTCTATCGAAAAATGTACAAATTTAGCCTGCTGTCAAACAAAAATAAAAAATATGCTGGCTCGCTACCGCTCACCAGTAAAAAATTGACACCTGGATGAGGATAAACATCTTAAAACAGTAGGCTGAATGGGGCCAAATGGATACAAGCCAGAGAAAGATAGAAAAGGACAGAACCAAAACAGGTCACCCCCCTTAATTTGATTTATTATAAATACACCAATATAACAAGCAGAAACATGCATCTGGCTGCAAGATAGTCAAAGGAAAATTGTGGCCAAATATGTCTAAAGAAATACAAGAAATGGGGCTTTAACCCTCGGAATCCGGGAGGCCACGAGGCTTTAATAAAAAAAAAAAAAAAAAAAAAAAATTGGCAGGAATCCGGGAGGCCTCATACGGGTCTCAAATGAGGGGCTAGAAATCGCCGCTAAAATCATAACTCGGCAACCACGCGTCGTAGCTATGTCCTCTTAACGGCAGTCTACAGACAACAAAATGTTCTACAATTTGCAAAAATTAAAACAAAAATGACTGCTCTAGGTGGTCTCAATCAGTACCTAGTGAATTATGAACTTTGCCTGTACCAAAACGGCCCCGGACACAGCGATCGGGATCATATGAGGCCCCCCGGATTTTGTGGGTTAAAGAACAGGAACTATGAATATATAACTGTGTGAAAACAAGGGGGCCCACCTCACTTTTTTTTCCTCTCTCTTTGGCTTGTATTCATTCGGCCCCATTCAGCCTACTGTTTTAAGACGTTTACCCCAATCCAGTTGTCAATATTTTCCTGGCGAGCGGTAGCGAGCCAGCATATATATATTTTTGTTTTCACAGCAAGCTAAATTTGTAAATTTTTCGATAGAAAAATTTCTCCGGCAAAGCCGGATTTCTCCATACAATGCTGGCTCGCTATCGCTCGCCAGGAAGAAATCGACACATGGATGGGAATAAATATCTTAAAACAGTTGGCTGAATGGGGCCGAATGGATACAAGCCAGAGAAAGAGAGAGGAGAGAAAGAGAAAAAAAAGCCAGTGACCCCCCTTAAGAATACCAGCCTATGTGTCCAGCGGGTGAAGCAAATACACAAATAAAGAGAATGAAGGAATGACAGACACAAGGAAGGCAAATTATTAGATGGTTCAGTCGGCCTCAATTCTGTCAACAACCAATCCTTCCAATAGGCTGTATGTTTCCGCACCAATTTCCTGGCTGACTCTTCCCAAATGGTGGAATTGTCAACTTGAGTCCGTCTCGTCCTTTTTGAGTAATGAAAGGTTAGGGGGAAAGTAAATAGCCTAATTGACCACTTGCGAGTTTCGGGCTATAAGGAAGTTGGAGCCGTAGACTTCAATATTTATCAGAATTACCGCGAAAATACAGTTGTAGTGAATATATAAATTCAGCAAACATTTGATCCATCAGCGACTCCTATAATTTCTGTATTTCTGCGAAGTATTAATGTTTATGACTCCAACTTCCTAATAGCCTGAAACTCACAAGTGGTTAATTATAATGAAGAAGACTGGAGCGCTTCTCCTGCAACCCCCGTACATCACAACATTGCCCAAGAACAGCCCTTTATAAGTTCATGATTACATTGATATCCAGTATTCGATACATGGACATTAATCGTGGTCAAGTGCTGAACCTTTTAACTGTCTTGATGGTGTAATGGTTTAGAGTGTTTAAGTTCTGTATGTGGTAACCCAGGTTCGAATCCCGGGAGGATCACATGCTTTCACTGATTTCATCTGAGGGTGTTTGGTGTTGGGAGTGAAATTAATTAACCCCTTCCATACCGGTGATGTCTTTTTTCTTTTATTCTAGCTATACTGTACTTAGAAGACTTTGTGCAGCTGAAGAAGGATCTGTGGTAGTAGAAAGGGTTAATTGAAATAGTTTAAAGCCTATTAATCCTTTCACGTTTTTATGACGCAGAGGTTGCCAGATTAGCAATAATAAATAGAGTTCTCTCACTCTTATAAATACCTCTCCAAAATTAGTTTTCTGCCCACAGCTAACTCAAAGACAACTGCAGAGGTTGAAGTAACTGAACTAAAGGTTGCTAAATACCCCTGATGGTAACAAAGGCTTTAAAGTATCCCTAATAGGCTCAAAATTGTGTCAAGAACGTGAGAGGGTTAATTGTTGGAGGCCCTTTTGAAACTGAATAAAATCGTCTAATAGCAGCCAGAATAAAGCTAAAAGACGTACAGAAGGGGTTAAGATTATTCCCTAACAAATAGCAGTGAACGAGAGCCAAAGACGTTACCTGCCGACCGAGCGTGCGGGAGGAGAGGCGGCTAACGCACTGCCGGACGACGCCAACGCCTCCATACTGTCCAAATGATTCCTGACACAAGACACACACACACAAGGAAGGTTACAAGGGGAATACAGCCTTACAAAACATAACACATGAATTTATAATACAGTTGGAAGCCTTACAAAACAAATAAATAAGAATACTGTTAACCCCTTCAGACTCATATGACGCAGAGGTTGCCAGATTAGCAATAAGAAATAGAGTTCTCTCACTCTTATAATTACCTCTCCAAAATTAATTTGCTGCCCACAGCTAACTCAAAGACAACTGCAGAGGTTGAAGTAACTAAACTAAAGGTTTCTAAATACCCCTGATGGTAACAAAGGCTTTAAAGTATCCCTAATAGGCTCAAAATCGCGTCATATGTCGGAGAGGGTTAAAAGATCTTCACAAAACAAACCAATTATAACAGTTGAAAGACTCTTACAAAACACAAGAAATAAATAAGAATACTGTTGAAAGATCCTTACAAAACAAATACATAATTATAACAGTTGAAAGATGGTTACAAAACAACAAGTAAATTCAAATACAGTTGAAAGATGGTTACAAAACAACAAGTAAATTCAAATACAGTTGAAAGATGGTTACAAAACATAACAAATACATTATACTGTAATAGAGTTGAAAGATCCTTACAAAACAAAACCAACATTAATACAGTTGAAAGATCCTTACAAGTTGGCCACATAAGTTATATTCCGGGATGTGATCTTAAGTAGCAAAGTAAAATAGCATGAATGAATTGTGAGTGGGGATACTTTTAAATTAAAATGTAAAACTTGCAAACTAAACAAACCAAAATTGGGACACGGACAATATAAAGTCAAATTAAATTATCAAAATCGCTATGTGGAAACAACGCTTACTAAAATGAAAATTATTAAATAAAAGAACACAATTAGAACACAGTCGATTAATGAGATGAGTCAACCACTGTATAATGGCGGGTGCCCAACCCCGAAAGGAGTTGAAATAGGGGAGCTATCCCCCCGCCAAAGGCGGCTTTCTAGGGCCTTTCCTAGCTGATGATGAGAGGATTGGGTTCTAGTCATGTGGTGATGGGCTGGTCTATCCGAGTGAGAACTGAGCGATCTCTGCCATACCCATAGCTTACTCTGACTGTTCCTTTTACTTATATATTTACTAGATCTCAAGTGACGGCGTCTTTTCCGTGGATTGACCTCCCTACTGCCAAGACTGGGAGCCAAAGCACCACATTTTTTCCCTTGCCCCTCAACTTTCCCTTCATAATTGCTATGTGGCACAGGGCCCTGGGTGGGGCTTTGGTTTCCCGGGCGTTTCTGCACCCTCCTCAGCTCCCTGCCTTGGAGTGGCTTCGGTCACCCGGGCTTTGTTAGTGGTAAGCAGGGAGGGTTTTGTGGGGGCGCTCGTTTATGGCCTTGGCCTTGCTTGAGACCATGGGGCTGTTCAGCCAGACAGCCTGGGGAACAACAACAACCACTGTATAAGAAACCACATCCCATAAATCAATCATGCACATGCACAATGTGGTGGATTGTGGTCTTTTATTTATAAATTATTATTTCACTTAAGCGTTGTTTCCACATAGCGATTTTGATTAGTTGTTTTGTCTTTTTACTGTCTTCGTATAAGTTTTGGTTTGTTTATTTTGCAAGTTTTACATTATAATTTCCATGTATAAGATCAAGGAGAGGAACAAAACTTATGTGGGCAACTGTACATTACAATTAGATCTGCTTATCTATCTATTACCGGACGCCATGATCCCCGAAGGGGGTGGCCACGAACGACGAAACACCCCCATGAACCTGTCCCCAGTCAGTCACCGCCCCTCCTCCCATCCAGCATCGCCTCACTCATATACTTCTTCACCCCATCCTTCCACCTCTCTATCGGTTTACCTCTCCCCTTCTGTCCTTCCACCTCTGGTTACTTGTTACAGGCAGCTTTGCCTTTTGTATCTTTCATACACACATACATAATATATAAATAAATAAACTGTTCCTCTCCGTGATCTTATACATAAAAATATAATATGCATAATCAAATTACGAGTCTAATTTCTTCATGCAGTGGTTAAGGGGGGTGACCTGTTTTTGTTCTGTCCTTTTCTATCTTTCTCTGGCTTGTATCCATTTGGAGAGAATCCAAGAGAAAGAGAGAAAAGGAGAGAAATAAAAAAAAACAGGTCACCCCCCTTAAGTGGCACCTATGGGGACTTGAATCCGCCAAAAACCTGTGCTTCCTAAGTCAATGACCTTCGCAGGGTCATTATAGCTACAGTCTTATGGTTTCACAAACCCATAATTTTGTTTTTATATCAAATTAGTTTAACCAGACCACTGAGTTCCACAAAAGAACTTAGGGGGCGCTCAGTTATGGCTTTGGCCTTGCTCGGGGTTGTTCGGCCAGGCAGCTTGGGGAACAACAACAACAACAACAACAACAACAAAAGAACTCTGATAGGGCTGACCCGAAGGAGAAGATCGAGATGAACAACTAAACAAAAAAACAGCTAAAGCCACTCATCACTTCTAGTGAAAAATTCAGTCCTTATAAATACTATCAAACAAACACATAAAAAAACCATAATGGCCACTAACCACCTTTAGTTAAAGTTGGAAATATCTACAGCTCAAGAAAATACAGGGCAGAGTAGCAGCAAGCATAGGGAGGCAGGCAGAGGGTAGAGAGTAGTACAGACATAGGGATTAACTCTACCAACAATAATACCTGTTTCAATATACAGGTATACACTGTACAGTATATGGGAATATTTCATGTCTTGCTACCTATACATATGGAGCAACGTTACATAGGGATTCATTAACCCCTATTGTACCTGAGAATATTGGAATAAATATACCCCTCAGTACCAGCCATAATGGCCAAAATGAATCATCAGTAGCGAGACAACACCCTTCCACAACGAGAGGTGGTGGGTGACTGACTCCTCTGGCCTTCAGTACCAACTAGCTAGGGGGAAGTATAAGCAGTGTTGCCAAAACCTTACAGCAGTGCTTGCAAGTCATGTTAGTGCTCCTGCTCCATATTAGAAGGAACAAGGGTCACATAATACTACATACATACATATACATACATACATAAACTTTTAAGACTGAGTGCTCCACACATACGTGCAGTTTCAGTCTCTTGTCCAAACAGCGGCATTCCAGGCAACCCTGTTAAGGGCTCCTTCACTAGTCAAGTTTTTTCATTTGAGATCGGCACGTATGGTTCTCCGAGAGAATGACTAAGAGGGTGATCGAGAGCGAGGTGGAAGGACAGAGAGGGAGAGGTAAACCGAAAGAGAGGTGGAAGGATGGAGTGAGGAAGTATATGGATGAAGGCGGTGCTGGTTGGGAGGAGGGGCGTCGACTGACTGGGGACAGAGGTGCATGGGGGCATTTCGTTCGTGGCCACCCCTTCGGGGATCATGGCGTCAGGCAATAGATAGATAGATAGATAGATAGACGTATAGTCCAATCCCAGGTCTTCCTCGGTCCACCCCTTGGTGCAGCTCCCTCCACAATCACAGACCTGCATCTTTTCACCCAATTTTGTTCATCCATTCATGTCCATACCATCCCAGTCTACTTGTACGCATCACCTCGCTAATACTCTTTATACCTAAACGTCTCCTCAGCTCATCATTTGTTATTCTATCCTGTAGCCTGGCCCCACACATCCATCTCACCATTCTCATCTCATTACGTTCCATTCTGTTGACATCCTCTACTTTAACGGCCCATGTTTCAGAGGCATACGTCATTGCAGTTCTAACACATGAGGCATACACCTTTCCCTTCAGGGGGAGAGGCATTCTTTTCATGGTCAGAATTGGCAGCAGTTCTCTGAACTTCCCCCAGCCACATCTAATTCTAGCGACAGTTGCAGCCTCGGCCCCACCACCAGCAGAGATGGTATCTCCTAGGTAACAAACTTGTCCACCAGTTCCAATGACTCATTTCCAAAATTCACAGCCACAGGATCATCACTTAACACAAGCTTGCCTTTGCACACTACGCACTCAAATTTCTCTGTTTCTGACTTATCCTTCGGCAGGGGTCCCTTTATTCTACTACAGCGCTTACTCCCATGGTGCACCCAGCATCGAGCCGTCGACAGATGCTACATTGAATCGCGTTAGCGCCCACACCCTTTCCACACACTGCACATGGGTATGCACCGCTCTTTTCCACATTGCCTCGTCTCAATCTCAATCATATTACATTATATTACATTAATGAATATTAGAAAGAGAGAGAGAGAGAGAGAGCGAGAGAATACATGATCAAAGATATAATACAAATACTGGTAAAAACAAAAATCAACCAAAAACATCCTATAAATCATCTATTGCAAAAAAAGGTAGGAAATAATTAATAACAAAAGAAAAAAAAGTTACTGTACAGGTAGAGTACAAATAAAAGGTGGGAAATAAAGAACAAAACATAAGGGCAGAAGAGGATAGCATCACTCATAGCAGCAACATACAGCAAGGACAAGGACAGGAACAGCAAGGACAAGGACAGGAACGTTAAGGAAATACCATTAAGGGGAGATGGCCAGATTTATTTACTTACTGTATTTATGGATCTTACAGGGATTTTTCTTTTAGTTTCCTCCCGAGACCTCAATCAAGCTTTAACCCCCCCCCCCCGCCCTTAGAGCCTTAACCCCTTCTGTACCGGTGACGGCTTCTTAATTTAATTCTAGCTATATTTAGACAATTTTGTGCAGTTTGAGAAGGTTCTGTGGTAGCAAAAACGGTTAAGTGAGATAGTTCGAAGCCTGTTAGTTGCTGGAGATCTTTATTAACCCTTCCTGCCTAGGCAGCATTTTAAAAGGACGCACCTTGCGAAGGCCCGGAGCCCGGGTGTCCTTTTAAAATCTGTATGCTTGAAAGCTTCCCTAAGCGTGCTTTGAAAGCCGCACGCCGAAATGTTTGTAAACATAGCCGATCGGAGCGCCGCCAAGTCTCAGCAAGAAGTCAGACCTTGTCCGCCATTACCAGTTAGAGCAAAAATTAGTCTTCCAATGTGTCCGATATTGCTAAATCCGCGGAAAAACAGCCAAAACTCTCTCCACGGAAATCGTCATCACACCTTACCCAGTTGATTTAGAGAGCTCTACTCAACGCCAATCTACAGATACAAGTAAGGGCTACATTTTGAGATTTGTGTGAATTCTGTAGCAGTTAAAATACACAAATAGGCCTGTGTTTACATACAAAGTTTTTTGGCCAGATTGCCCGGATAGGACTATCGACCTCTATAAATGCTGTCCGGGGAGGAAGGGTTAAACTGAAAATAATTTGTCTAATAGTAGCTAGAGTAACATTCAAAGGACGTCACCGGTACTAGACGGGTTAAGTTGCTGTGAGGTATCTTGAGTACGGGGCTATTCAGGGTCGGATACCTTTCTCACGCTAACCCACATGCCAAGATCGGCAAACAAGGAAATAATTTTGCTTAGGATTTATGAAGTATTGTTATTAACCACTCCTGTACCGGCGACGTCTTTTTAATTTTACTATACCTCTATTTAGACTATTTTATTCAGTTTAATAATGGCCTCAAGCATGTAACAGGCTTTGAAATATCTCACTAAACCCTTATTATTACCACAGATCCTTCTCAAACTGCACAAAATCGTCTGATTATAGCTAGAGTAGAACTAAAAACATGTAGCCAGTACAGAAGGGGTTAAAGTGCTATTCCTCAACTGGAGGTTTTAACCATAAAGTAGGTTGCCTGCTAAGACTTATTGAGTTACTTGAGCCAACCCTTTAAGTTGCTTTGTCTGACATGTACAAGACGGTTTTCCCAATGATACCAAGGTCTCATTTCCTATTTAAGTTGAGCACATTGGAAATAGGAAAAATGGGGAATGGGCCTGAGTACATACATACATACATACATACATACATTGGAAAGTACAAGAAATGAAGAAGAAAATCATGGCAAAGAACACCCTAACAATGAAAAGATAGTGAATGAAGTTAACAGAGTGAGGCAAAGGCAAAACAATAAATCAAGAGGTGAGCAGAGAAGAAAAAAATAAAAGAGCATACGATGAGCGAAGCCTTGTCAAAAGAGCGTACCTCTGGATGCGTTCTCTGAGTGAGGCAGACCGAGCCAGGAGCCGCGGGTCCTTGCTGTTGTTAGTTGGGTTAGTAGTAGAGGCACAGGAGGGGGGCGCTGCACTCCAGGGGGGTGAGGAGGAGGAGGAAGGGGAGGGGGGGCAGGCGATGGGGGTTGGGAGCACGGGGTTAGAGAGGGAGGGTCCTAGTGGTCGGTGGGTAGTGGTGCTAACAGTGAGGGTAGTGGGGGAGGTTGTACTGGTGAGTGTTGGTGTGGTGGTGAGTGTTGGTGTGGTGGTAGTGGTTGTGGTGTCAATAACAGGGGGTGGTGAGGCGGGGGTGGTGGAGATGATGACTCCTGGTGGTGGTGGTGATGATGTGATTGGTGACTGACTGACTGGTGGTAATGAGGGTTGAGTGGTGGTGGTGGTGGTGGTGGTGATGATGATATTGGGAGATGAACTAACAGATGGTGCTGGGGTATGTGAGGGTGCTAGGTTGATATCAGAGGATGACAGGCGTTGGGATACAGCGAGGGGGGAAGGAGTAACTGGGGGGTGAGTTACATCCCACATCCCTCCCTCCCTCCCTCTCTCCTCCTCCAACTGACCGAGGGCCGGACATGAGCGAGCCTTTAGCCTTTCCCTCGTGGCCCTCAGAGCGCTAGAAACAACAAAATAACGGCCATGCAACAACGGTGTGTTCTCATGCGCCCGACACACAGTATGCAGGTTAGGGGGGGGAAAGAACGGGGTTAACACAAGATTTAGTCAGGGGGGTTAGATTACAAACAGTCTGACTTGGGTTATACCATTCTGTAGGGAAGTATTGTCCTGTATCATCCAAGCTAGCAAATATATATATGTACAGTAACACCTCTCTCTTCCCACGGCAATCATCTGTATGGATGTGCAAAGTTTCCAAAATTGTGAAGTAGCTCAGTCTCTCATACTTTTAATTCAGTCATTTTATTTTATTCAGTTCTTTTATTTCAAATTTTATTTTATTAAGCGTTATTTCCACATAGCGATTTTTATTAGTTCCTTTGCGTTTATCTTGTGTCGTCCCAGTTTTGGTTTGTTTATTTTGCAAGTTTTACATTATAATTTAGAAATTTTACAAAATACTGGGATACTAATCAAGGGAAGATTTCATCTGTATGGATGTGCAACATATCCAAAAGTGTGAAGCAACTTAGTCTCTCATAGCTATTAACCCTGGTCTAGCGGGGTGTTTTGGGCTCATTTGGGCATATTCAGGCCCTCCTGAATGATCAATCAAGTATCTGCATGAAAAGAAATGTATTCAGCAAAACACTAGGCACTAAAAGCTTCAAAATGAGACCAGAACGAGCTACGTAGCACTCGTGGTTCTCTTGCAGTGGTGCCACGAACATGGGAGTTTAGCGTATAGCGGTATATTTTTCCCAGCTATGCTCACTACTGGCTACACTGCCGGCCTCTCGAGAACACAGGGAACATGAGTTAATGGGCGGCGGTAAGGCCTGGGAGTCGGCTGTCTGGCCCGCTGCGCTCCCGGCCATTTGCACTCGATTTTAACCCTTTAAAAGCCTTAATAATGCTCCTAACTTGCTGCAAGTTGGTGCACGACTTAAGTCGAGCGCCGCCAATAAGGGGTTAATTCAATCATTTGGAAATTTGACTTAATACTGTGATACCAATCTGAGCTGGATATAAAGTGTCCAGAAATGTACTTCAGGGTTTTTGACATTGTAAGACCAAGGCAAATGTCCTGCTTGACTATCCTTAGTCCACATATTGACCTCAATCTTTCAAACTTCATCTGAGAGAGAGAGTCCAAAGCCTAAACAGGATACTTATTCCTGGGTATATTTTGCAAGTTTTATAATTTAATTTCCAGAAGGCCAAAGTCAGAAAGAGAGAGGCTTTACTATACTGTACTGTACTCTGTAATGATTTATGAGGATTGTGTTCTTTTATTTATAAATTATTATTTTACTTAAGCGTTGTTTCCACGTAGCAATTTTGATTAGTTGTTTTGTCTTTTTACTGTGTTTGTATAAGTTTTGGTTTGTTTATTTTGCAAGTTTTACATTATAAAATACTTTAAACTTTAGATCACAAAACTGAATTAAATGCCTTCTTGTACCACACCCTTGTCACTGTATGCTTAACTTATACAATATAGGTAGTAAAGCCTTTGTATTTATTGAAAAATGTACCTTTACAAAAGAGGTTAAGTTAAAAGAGAATGTTTCTCCCATCCTTGCTATGAGTGACATCAACACTAAGGTTATTGCGCACTTGGGGGTATCTCAACAACTGTATTAAATGGTGTACATATATGTGTATATTATTAGTTTTTCGTAATGTACACCCTATGTGGTGGATTGTGTTATTTTATTTCAAAATAATATTTTATTAAGCGTTATTTCCATATAGCGATTTTGATAAGTTCTTTTGTTTTTATCTAGTGTCGTCCCAGTTTTGGTTTGTTTATTTTGCAAGTTTTACAATTTAATTTTCAAAGTTTAAATATAAAAGCATTTTTCCACATACTATATAGATTTTATTTAGTGTGTTGTCGTTTAGATTTTTTTAATTTGAATGAGTTTGCTATATTAATTTGAACGGTAACTTTTGAGTTAGTTTTCAAGTTTTAGATTTCAATGACTTTAGACAATTTTGGCTCTATAATACTTGAATGGATGACAGACAGACAACCCTGTATTACATTACAGTAGGTTGTACAGTTACCGACAAATGTTCCTGAGCTATTGCTATCTTCATATAGGTTGATGGTCAGATCAAATCAGCTATATACAGTATTAAGAAACACCCCGTTCTTAACATTAATCATCCATTACAAACCCCAATGTACTTGAATAAACTAATGAAAGCATATGGTCCTCCCGGGATTCAAACTCAGGACACCACACCCAGAACATAAGCATCTAAACCATTACACCACCACCTTAATAAATGTGGTGGTGGTGTAATGGTTTAGATGCTTATTATTCTGGGTGTGGTGTCCCAAGTTGGAATCCCGGGAGGATCATATGCATTCATTAATGTTTTCAAGTGCATAGGGGTTTGTAATGTTTGATTAATGTTAAGAACGGGGTGTTCCTTAATTTATTAATAGCGCGGTTGGGAATATGAAGATGATTAGATTAATATCCAGCATATATTCAAGAATGGATAATGTGGTAAGCGTATGCATCAACCTTTTAAGGGGAGATTTCCACTTGAGGGATTTTTTTCTTTGCCCCTTTCTCCCTCATGTTTAGCCCCATTGTTTTTTAAATGTTAAGACGTTCGCCCCGTTAGTTTGGCGATGTTAAGAAGTTTCAACCCATTTGTCACTTTTAAGACCTTTCGTCCCATTTAGGTGTCAATTTTTTCCTGGCGAGCGATAGCGAGCCTGTAATTTAAGAGGAACCGGCCTTCGGCCGGGACATTTTTCTACCGAAAAATGTACAAATTTATCTTGAAAGGGGGTCAAGGGGGTGTATTTTCAAGTTTGATGGAAGTCTAGGAAACACACTAAAAACCTCCCCTTAACCGTACTGGTGGTGTAATGGTTAGAGTGTTTACAAATCGGTGTGTGATAACCCAGGTTCCAGTCCCGGTGGATCACACAATATGCTTTCATTAATTTAATTGAAGGTGTTTGGTGTTGCGGTGAAATGAATACCAATAAAACAAATATATAGTTGATTTGATAAGAACATCAATCTAAACGGACATAATTGCAGAAAGAAAACGGCAAGAGCTCACGAACATTTGTGAGTAACTGTACATGAGGAATTTTATACAGAGGATTGGGAAGCATACACCAGGGCAAATCATCAATTGGGTGCATAATTTAACACTGAAGTAAGAGGGCATATTATTAGCAATTCATTTCATAATAGCAAGTGAGATTAAAAATACAACTCTTAATGTACCATAACTTGAGTTTATCAGATAATTTTGTTCAGTTTATTTGATTTGGAAACAGATTAACTTGCTCATGTAGTAATGTACACCCTATGTGGTGGATTGTGTTCTTTTATTTAATAATTTTCATTTTAGTAAGCGTTGTTTCCACATAGCGATTTTGATAATTTAATTTGACTTTATATTGTCCTTGTCCCAATTTTGGTTTGTTTAGTTTGCAAATTTTACATTTTAATTGTCCTTGTCCCAATTTTGGTTTGTTTAGTTTGCAAGTTTTACATTTTAATTGTCCTTGTCCCAATTTTGGTTTGTTTAGTTTGCAAGTTTTACATTTTAATTTGATAATGGCCACTAACTAATAAACTGACTGACTGACTGACTGACTGACTGACTGACTGACTGACTGACTGACTGACTGACTGAAGAACCTCCCAGTCTGTACACTGATAAGTCGCCATGAGGTAGGTGTAAGGTATATTTTTAAAGGATGGATACCTTATAAGGATAATGTCGGACAGGTTGGGAGAGAGTGCTCTGACCAGGATTCAAACCCACTCACTCCAGGTATTTTGGGAAGAGTTGGGCATCGTATCCACTCGACCGTGAGTGGATAAGTAAATGAAGTGCTCAACTTCTCTAAAAAATACCTGGAGTGAGTGGGATGGATACCTCTGTTGTTGTTGTTGTTGTTCCCTAAGCTGCCTGGCCGAACAGCCCCGAGTCCCTGAGGAAGGCCATGGCCACGATCGGGCTTTCCCACAGAGCTCTCATTGAGTGTAGATTGTGTTGTTGGCGTAAGTGCTTGTGTGAAATGCAGTCTTCTATGATGTGTTTAATGGTATGGGGTGCTGTGTTACATCCTGGGCAGGCGTCGACAACGGAGTAATCCAGTCTCTTCTGATAGCTCAGGAGAGCTGGATGGTGTCCGCATCTCAGCCTGGCCAGGTGGATTCTGTCCTCGCGAGGAAGGGAGGATTCGGAAGGATGGATTTCGGGAGGTCGTGCATGCAGCTGCGTGATGTCTGTGAGTGAGTGAGTGGATGGATCGGTGAGATATGAGTATGGATGTGCTTCTGGAAGTTGGTTCGGGGTGGGCAGGGAGGGAGAGAGGACAATAATTGTGTGTGATACCGTGTGCTGGGTGTTGTTTTGATATTTCTTGGTGTCTGTGGGTGTGTTGCCATATAGTTTAGTGGGTGGTCTTGGTTCGTGGAGGCTGCTGCCAGGAATTGAGTGCCTCTCATGTCCAGATGGTCTTTGACTTTGAGGATTTTGGTTTCTTGATGTAGGTGATCTGTGGGTGCAGTAGCTGTGCAGCCTGTAATGATCTTCAGGGCTTTGTTTTGAATAGTCTGTAAGGTCTTATGGATACCTCTGTTGCCAACTATACGTAGAGCCAGCGAACTTGAAAATAATTTGGACCCCTTAACTTCTTATAACTCAAAATGAATGAAAGCAATTGGGCTGACCTTTCTATCATTTGGGAAGAGTCCACCAGGTAATAGGTGTGGATATTTACAGCCAGTTTGCTCAAGGTCCTTTTGAGTTACGAAGAGGTCAGGGATCGAGATAATTGTCAAGTTCGTTGGCGCTACCTATAGAATGTGATGTACCGAAGAAACTAGTCTATTCACTGCAAGTAGGCGAGAAATCATGACCTCTATCCTCTGTAACTCAAAAAGGGCTAGAACAAATCGGCTATAGATTTCCACATCTATTCCTTGATGTACTCTTCCCAAATGGTAGAAATATTAGCTCGATTACTCTAGTCGTTTTTTAGTTACAGAGGCTAGAGATAATGATTTTTTGCCTACTTACAGCGAATAGACTACAGTACAGTACAGTATAGTGTTTTGCCAGGTAAGGTAGTGTTAATCTGTGGTTTACCTATAAGTATTACCAAACAGGTGGGCAGGTGCCCAACCCCGAAAGGAGTTGAAATAGGGGAGCTATCCCCCCCGCCAAAGGCGGCTTTCTAGGGCCTTTCCTAGCTGATGCTGAGAGGATTGGGTTCTAGTCATGTGGTGATGGGCTGGTCTATCCGAGTGAGAACTGAGCGATCTCTGCCATACCCATAGCTTACTCTGACTGTTCCTTTTACTTATATATCTTCTAGATCTCAAGTGGCGGCGTCTTTTCCGTGGATTGACCTCCCTACTGCCAACCTAGAAGTTGGCAGATTGGGAGCCAAAGTGTCACATTTTTCCCTTACCCCTAAACTTTCCCTTCATAATTGCTGAGGGGCACAGGGCCTTGGGTGGGACTTTTGTTTCCCGGGCGTTTCCGCACCCTCCTCAGCTCCCTGCCTTGGAGTGGCTTCGGTCACCCGGGCTTTGTTAGTGGTAAGCAGGGAGGATTTTGTGGGGGCGGTCGTTTATGGCCTTGGCCTTGCTCGAGACCTTGGGGATGTTCGGCCAGACAGCCTGGGGAACAACAACAACAACCAAACAGGTATGAGGGGATTTTCAAACTGTGCTAGTCACTGTTAAGTAGTAACAAGTATAGTGGTTTACAGGCCAGGACTGCATTAATTATAGTGAACGATGGGCGCCCACACCTACCCGGCACCACATACACCAGCCACACCTAGGAGAGTTCCGCAAGAAGCTCAGTGGTCTGGTTAAGCCGCTGACACATGAGGGATTTTTTCGTCAATTTTCCAAGAGCAAGTTTTTTCTCTTTTTATTTCGGGACTTTTCGTACTGGTATCGATAACTAGACTGAAGGTTGATTATGTTAGGCGGCTGAATTTTGATAAAGTGTAATTTTTTAAGCTTCCTGACCACAATTGCCCGTAAAAATTGCTCAAAAAACGGCTTGTGTGACTCCGGCTTTAATCTGCTCTACTTAACTAACTAACTAACCACATAAACTAAATATAATCAACTGGGGGTAGCTAGAATAAAATAACAGTTGTCAGCTGTTTGTTGTTGTTGTTGTTGTTGTTCCCCAAGCTGCCTGGCCGAACAGCCCCAAGGCCCCGAGCAAGTCCAAGGCCATAACCGAGCACCCCCACAGAACCCTCCCTGCCGACCACAATAAAGCCTGGGTGACCGAAGCCACTCCATGGCGGGGAGCTGAGGAGTAAGTAAAATACAATCTCCATTAATGAGTCACTGTCATTTGATCACAGTGACGAACTTGGAAACAGATTTGTCGTTTTGTCTTTTTACTGTGTTCGTCCATGTTTTGGTTTGTGTATTTTGCAATTTTTAGATTTTGATAAGTTATTTTGCCTTTATATTGTCTTAGTCCAAGTTTTGGTTTGTTTAGTTTGCAAGTTTTACATTTTAAATTTTACATTATAATTATCAACAAGAAGTTTTGGTACAAGAAGATATTAATAAACTTGCTCCTAATATTCCATGCAGGGATATAGACAAGGAACAAGTCAGCTGATACAGAATGCACTGGAGAAAGATCATCAACAACAACAGCTTTTACCCCCATGATATTCCAAACCAAAGTAGAAAAGCGCATTAATGGCACAATGTTAGTACATTACACAAAAGGTATTGTTATATTTAAGAGCCCCTTTACCCAATGGAAGGTACCTGCATAGTGTATTCAGCAGCATTACTGGCTTGGGTTAAACATATAGACAGATTATTTCTCACTGGAACTTTATAGTGGCCAAAAGAAAGTAATAAAAATAAATAATTCCACTCAAGCTACATCCAAGGATATTTAAGGCACTTAAATGTCAACATATGCAGAAATTTAACTCTTTCAGTGTGGGCTGTTATATAAAAAAATACGGTCATCACTGCGGCACTAGTCATATGACAATTACAAAATTTCTGCCTAGAACAAGGGCTGGGAGGCATGCGAGCGAGTCTTAGCAGCGCGGGACCATCCCATCCACCGCCCCCCGGGTCTGAGCCATCACTAGTGGCAGTAGGAGACATCTCCAACTCCCTTACAGACTTGGGAATAGCGGAAACCGCTCAAACTTGCTATTTTTAACCGATTTAGCGTCACATGTGCAATATCATTGCACGGCAACCAGTGGTCGTGCAGACATGATTCAGGTGTCATTGGAAAGGTCTATTCCTCTGCTTTCAAGGATATAGCATTGAAATACGTTCTAGCTCTTGTTCATACATGAAAATGTACAGGGAATGAAGGTAACTTTTAGTCCAAAACCCCCGTATGGTACAGTGCAGACCAAGCAATTGTCATATGACAAGTGCCGCAAGTGTTTAAATAAATTCAATCAATGGCAGGTAGATTAGGATTCTGATAAGTATAATTATTTTTACAATATTGTAATTCTATTCTTAGTCCCTCCGTACATTGGTAGGGACAACGAGCCTGCGTAATTGAAAGTTTTTACAAATTTACTGCACTTTCCATCCCCGATTCGTGCAAATGGGACCACCTCGCATACATGGAATCTGTCCTTGGAGGATTGCGTAAATGGATCATGTGTCAGTGGAACATTGACTGAATATCATATTGTAGCATTTATAAAGCTACAGCATTTCAACGTTTCAGAAATGCATTTTTCTCGTTAATCAAAGGTGCTTCCAGTGAGAGATAATCCCAATAATATTATACACTAGCTTAAGGTAAAATTAGTAAGGGAGTTTTTAACACTCAAGATTACCACAAAAAGCCCTATTTCCACACTAGATAGATAGATAGATAGATAGATAGATTAAAACATCATCTATGCAATATAACACAGAAGGCAAAACAAATCTATCCACATTCTCCACATTCCTAAACAAGTGGGGCTGCCAATATACTTCAAGACGACCGATAATTCAACCATTACCCGGTACCTATAAATCCAAACAAAATAATTCTCCCCTTTAGTCTAAGCTCATCTGTTTCTTTCCTATTGTACAGTCGCGCTAATAATTGATGTCTCGGCACTATGTATATTTTGATCAATAATTGGTATCAGCAATATCTAAGCTTCATTTCTTCATATCGAGTGAAATATACAAACATGTTCCTACACTTACCCACCATATTCAACATCTGACAGACATTAATCCAGCACAGAACAAGCCAAACGTAATGACAGCTGGGACATGACTTATTAGTGCGACTGTACAGTCGAGCTAATAAGTGATGTCTCGGCACCAAGTATGTTTTGATCAATTATTGGTATCAGCAATATCTAAGCTTCATGTATTCATATTGAGTGAAATATACAAACATGTTCCGACACTTACCCACCATATTCAACAGACATTAATACAGCACAGAGCAAGCCAAACGTAATGACAGCTGGGACATGACTTATTAGTGCGACTGTACAAGGACACTGGTCACTGAGATGTCACTGAGTCTACCCATACAATATCTTTCTCACCAAACTTCAATGTCCTCAAATATATCCAAGTCTCTCATATTTAACTTTCTCAAAACTGCCAATCCTCTTTCACCAAACCCTAGCCTTATAAGTGCCGTTCGCTCAGAAGGCTAGTATAAAATCTCAAATCATCATCATCTTTCACCAAACCTCTTTAACCCTTTCACGTTTTTATGACGCAGAGGTTGCCAGATTAGCAATAATAAATAGAGTTCTCTCACTCTTATAATTACCTCTCCAAAATTAGTTTTCTGCCCACAGCTAACTCAAAGACAACTGCAGAGGTTGAAGTAACTAAACTAAAGGTTTCTAAATACCCCTGATGGTAACAAAGGCTTTAAAGTATCCCTAATAGGCTCAAAATTGCGTCAAGAATGTGAGAGGGTTAATTGTCTTGGTGGTGTAATGGTTAGAGTGCATAAGATCTGTATGTGGTATCCCAGGTTTGAATCCGGGGAGGATCACATACTTTCATTAATGTCATTGGGAGGTATTTGGTGTTGGGACTTAAATTAATTAATTACATTAGATGAAATCACCAAAAATGATCTTATTCCAATCTCTCTCGCTAAACTTTATCAAAATCATCAATACAATCATTCAACGTCACTAAAGATCAACAAACCTCTCTGTCATCAAACCTATCACTCTCCCAATCTATGCAACATCAGGTAGGCTAAACCTTTATCAATAGCGCCTCTCATGAGTTGCCAAACCTATTCTATCGGAACTCAAACCTCTCCAGTATCATCGTAACTACCAAACCTTTATTAAGAGCCCACTTCGATTTTTTTTTCTCTTTCTCTCCCTCTCTCTTTGGCTTGTATCCATTCGGCCCCATTCAGCCTACTGTTTTAAGACGTTTACCCCCATCCAGGTGTCAATATTTTCCTGGCGAGCGGTAGCGAGCCAGCATATATATATTCTTGTTTTGACAGCAAGCTAAATTTGTAAATTTTTCGATAAAAAAAATTCTCTGGCGAAGCCGGATTTCTCCATACAATGCTGGCTCGCATCGCTCGCCAGGAAGAAATCGACACCTGGATGGGGATAAACGTCGTAAAACAGTTGGCTGAATGGGGCCGAATGAATACAAGCCAGGGAAAGAGAGAAAAGGAGAGAAAGAATAAAGAAAAGCCGGTGACCCCCCTTAACAAACCTCACCCATGGAAAACAAGGGAATACAAAATAGAAACTCAATAAGTACAGTAGGCCTAAATACAAATTATTCTTTCTCACCGAACCTTGTAAAATAAATAGAAAATAAAGAAAACAATAGAAAATGGAGGAGTAAATAAAAACTATTCTTTCTGACCAACTGTATGAATGCAATCAAAGCTACCGACACACTCCCCACAAGTCTTACCTCTCATCCTTGTCCGGCGTGGAGGGTGTGGTGGTGGCGGCAGTGTTGGCTGCGGTAGAGGCGGCGGTGTTGGCTGCGGTAGAGGCGGCGGTGGTGGCTGCGGTAGAGGTGGTGGTGGTGGCTGCGGTAGAGGCGGCGGTGGTGGCTGCGGCAGTGGAGGAGGTGGTGGTGGTGGTGACTGAGGTGGTGGTGGTGGTGGTGGTGGTGGAGGTACGTTTGCTGTCCTCCGCTTCTCTGCTGCTCACTCGCCCGGTTGTCAATATACTACTGCGGGGCACTTCCTCTTTTTGGCCTGTCAAGTGACAGCGATTTTGATTAGTTATTTTTGTCTTTTTACTGTGTTCGTATAAGTTTTGGTTTGTTTATTTTGCAAGTTTTACATTATAATAATTAATTCTATAATCAAAACATAGTACAGTAAACAATTATATAATACACTGTCAGTAAGGGTAGAAAGGCTGATTCATGGTTTGCACGGATATGCTTTGGTCTTCTGATGACAGCTCTCTATACGGTCTGATATTGAATGAAAAAACTTGACAAGTAAGGCAGCTCTGAACAGGGCTGCCTGGAGCGCCACCATCAGTACTGTATGGAACCGCACTTCCTGCGGGGCACTCGGTCTTTAAATTTATGACTGTATGTAGTGTGTATATGTCACCACAATGTCTGTCTCCAGTCGGCCACCCCCAGCTATGGGGTATGTGCCCGAGTATATATACATACATACATACAGTACATACATACATACATACATACATACATACATACATACATACATACATACATACATACATACATACATACATACATACATACATACATACATACATACATACATACATACATACATACATACATACATACATACATACATACATACATACATACATACATACATACATACATACATACATACATACATACATACATACATACATACATACATACATACATACATACATACATACATACATACATACATATACATGTATGTATATGACCGCTCTCCATGCACCACCATGGTCCTCTGCTGCATCCTCTATCGTCCACTAACCCGGAGATCTTTCCTCAGAACCTCATCCCAGGTTTTCCTCCATCTACCGACTGTCAGCCTTCTGACAAATTGTATACAATCAAAGCACTTCACCCAGTCATGAGTGAAAGGAATATTTCAATTATTGAAATGCTGACATAAAAACATGTTACAAACTGCAACCATGTGGATTCTATCTATCTATCTATCTATCTATCTATCTATATGCTCAGGCCCAATCCCCATTTTGGGGGTAGCCGACTGAAGACAGAGCAAGAACAGGGAAAACACAAAAACAACATAAAACAACAAATAAACACAGATAAAAAGCACAAACTCACACACATCCAGGTCACCCAGGAGAAGACCCAGAGACCAGGGTCGCTCCAGCACTCCCCCGGCCCCTGACAACCCGGAGAGGTTCCGATCTCGACAGGCACACATGCAGCGGAGCCAAAGCCACAAGCCCTCCCACCACACTTCCAGGCGCACCCTTCATATTAATCGTCTCCCCGGGCCAGGCGCCTGATGGACTATTATCTAGTCCAACTTGCGCCCGACCCCTTACTCCAAATGACCACGTGTTCACTCAACTATTCACAAGCATTCTCCATTCACTCCTGTCCACCACCACTTCCCCTGCCTGATCTATAGTTATTCCTCTATCATACAAAGCCTTTCTTACACAGTCTCTCCATCTCAATGGGGATCTTCCTGCCCTTCTATCTCCCCTTGTACCTGACTCACATATTCTCTTTGTAAGCCTTTCATCTCCCATTCGTTCAACATGACCATACCAGCTCAGCACCCTTCTGTCCACTCTGGCTGACAAATGTTCCTGCTGCCCCACTCTCCTACGTATCTCTTCATTCCTCAATCTGTCTCTACGAGTAACTCCATACATACTCCTCAAGCAGCTCATCTCCATCACATCCAGCCCTCTTTTCTCCTTTTTCTTCAGAGCCCATGTCTCAGCCCCATACATCACTGTTGGCACAACAATTCCTTGATACAGTGCACTTTTTACTTTCACTCTGAGATTTCTCGTCTTCCACATACTTCCCATTGCTCCGAAAACCTTCCTTCCTTCACACACTCTCTGTTTTACCTCCACTTCCATACCTCCACTCCTGCTTATCGTTCCTCCTAGATATTTAAAACACTCTACTTGTTCCAATATTTCCCCATCCAGCCTCACATCTAGATTCACCCTATGATCACCCCTATTACACACCATTACTTTATTTTTATTGACGTTCACCTTCAGTTTCCTCCTTCCACATACCACACCAAACTCTTTGACTACCCGCTGCAGTTTCTCATCAGAATCCGCCACCAATGCTGTGTCATCAGCGAACAGCAACTGATTCAACTCCCAATCTCTACCATGCTTTCCTACTAAACCCAATCATCTTCCCATAGTTCTCCTTTTCACCTCCCTCACCACACCATCCATAAACATATTAAACAGCCATGGTGACATTACACAACCCTGTCGCAAACCTACCTTTACCTCAAACCATTCACTCGACTCACAATGTGGATTACTGTCTTTAAAATTATGTATGTATAAATTGAACAAACGTTGTGGGGGCTCCACCAACTTATCATTAACCCGCTGAGCCCCAGCTAGTTATTAATAAATGTACCACCAGGGCCCAGCAGGTTTTGAATTTTTTTTTTATTCCAGAAACAATAGCGAATGGGTTAGGAATGAAGGGGAAAAAAAAAAAAATGGTCATAAAGTGCAAAAAATGGTCCTACAGAGCCCCCGAAAACGGATTTTACAAGAGTAAAAAATTTAAGGCAATTTTCCCCAAAAAACATGTTTTTGTGCGCTCACGTGCACGCGGATGGACTTTGAGAGTTTTCAACCATCGGCATGGGTGCGTGGGATACTTACACAGTTCCCATACAAATCTGAGCCCTCGGGGTGCCATAGGACCGGAGTAATTAGGACCGGACCGGCCACGACGCAAACGTTGCGTCACTGGGTTCTGATGATCGAACATTGCCGACGCAACACGTGCGACGCTGGGTCTCAGCGGGTTAAGTTGCTATATAGAATATATAAATACAGTAATAATAAAACTGCACAAGGTAAATATCTCACTCTTGTCGTCGTGCGCGGCGGTGGTGCTGTTGGTTTTCCGGAGCGACGACCCTGGTCTCCGCCAGGACTGAACCTCGGACTGGTCGAAGGTGTTGGTCTCCCCCCCGGTAGCCCTGGCAGCGGCTGACTGTCCCGTCCGACCCCCGGCACCACCAACACCGCTCTTGTCCGTGCTGGTCGGGATGATCTGAGGCCCCGAGTTCTCCTTGTTCACCTTGTTCCTCTTCTCTGAATTATAGGGAAACAAAACTAGGTTATAACATCGATTATTATAAGTTTGATTAAGGGGGGTCACTGGCTTTTTTTTATCTTTATCTCCTTTTCTCTCTTTCCCTGGCTTGTATCCATTTGGCCCCATTCAGCCAACTGTTTTAAGACGTTTATCCCCATCCAGGTGTCGATTTCTTCCTGCAAGCTATAGCGAGCCAGCATTGTATGGAGAAATCCAGCTTCGCCGGAGACATTTTTCTATAGAAAAACGTACAAATTTAGCTTGCTGTCAAAACAAAAATATATACTGTATATGCTGACTCACAGGAAATTATTGACACCTAGATGGGGGCAAACATCTTAAAACAGTAGGCTGAATGGGGCCGAATGGATACAAGCCAGAGAGAGAGAAAGAGAAAAAAAAAACGCGAGGTGGGCTCCCTTAAAGCGTTATTTCCACATAGCAATTTTGGTAAGTTCTTTTGACTTTATATTGAGTCGTCCGAGCTTTGGCTTGTATATTTTGCAAGTCTTACAATATGATTCATTATGCATACACAGTACTGTACATGTAGGACTTTTAACCAACATCAGAAATATACACTAATTCTTGTAATGTTGTAATTAAGAGCTTTAGATGACTTTAAAATACAGTAGGCCTAATATTAATACTGTACGGTCGAGGTTAAAAAGTGTTGTCAAATATTTCACAAAGTTTCGGACACTGACTAATACTTTAACGCCTAACGAGCGGGCCCGTCAGTAACTTCTACTACCCGCCAAGCGGGTGGTATTACCCTAAACGACCTTGTTTCCGTGCTCTTTATCATGCATAAACAAGAGCCAGAGCGTAATACAATTATGTATCCCTGAAAGGGCGATAATTGAGCTTTCCAATGACACCAGAACCATCCTTCTACGACCACGCGTTCTCTTGCAACGATCGTGCAAGACGAAGGAAAAATCCCTAAAATACGGTAATTTCCTTACATAATTCCCTGTGTAGTGAGTGTGGGTGTGTGTGGAGTAGACGTCCGTAGTCGCGCGGGACCCGTGCCGAGCGGTCATGAGCCGACCTACGCTCCTCCACCCGCTCGTCTCTCTCTCAGAGCCATTATTGCTCAAAAATTGCACACAGACTTAAGTCAGGCCCCGCCACATAGTCCTTTCTTCTCTAGACCGACTTAAGTCCACCCCCGCTAGACAAGGGTTAAGGGATAAGCACTTTTCCCAGTAACTATAAAGATACCAATAACACTTTTTGAGCAAAAACCACTGGAATCTATGACAACACTTAATACCCCCAATTGTACTTTCTCGTACTGACTAACACAGAGTAGCTCTTTGTCTAAACCTTAATTTTCACAAACAGTAATATTACATTAGTAGCTTCAGTGAATTAATTCCAAACATGGTAAAATGCTTTCTCCTTTTGCTAAACATAATCAAAGGTTACTTCTAAATCAGTAGGGTACCAATCACTCAACAATCTATAAATTATCAGTGCTATCTACAGAAAACGACTAAATTTGCAAACACTACTAGTATCAAAATCCTATTATTAGAAGTTAAAAAAGACCCACAAAACCACAAAACTGTACACAAATATACATAGATATTCAATCATATGTCAATGTAAATATATAATAAAAAAGATGCCATTCAATCCAGACAAATTATACTTCAACATTCTTCCAATATGGCATACAACATAGGATTGTAATGAAGTTCACAACTGTAAAATATATTACAACATAATATCTACAACACTATCAAGACAATGGGAACACAATAAACAAAGTGAACACAGCACACTCATAAAGGCGAGGATCAAGAAAAATACATACGGTACCACGCAACATAACAGATATAATTATAAACGTGTAGAACATAGAAGTGCACATAAAACCCCATACACATGTACACTAAAACAATCATATATCAGATATAAAACACATGAAACACTAAGAGCACACACACACACACACACACACACACACACACACACACACACACACACACACACACACACAGAAGTGGGCATGAAGACACATTCCCATATACCTCTCAGAGGCAAACACATCATCATCTCCGATGCCTTGTTTCCCCCCTGGGAAGCCCCCGCTAGAGGATGGCCATGACAGAAATGCCACCAGGCTACTGTATCGAGACATGCTTCCTTTGTCTGTGCCAAAATGCCCCTTGCACTACGTGGGAGTTTTTCTTCAATATTCTTTTCCACTTTCTTCTGCCACACAAACACAAATACACATGCTGCGCTGCGCTGCGCTGCACTGCACTGCACCGCACTGTACTGTACTGTACTGTACTGTACTGTACTGTACTGTACTGTCTATACAGTATATTGTGCCGTTCCTGTTCTGGTTTGTTTGTTTTACAAGTTTTACATTGAAATAATCTGTGAGTACACACATTTAACCAAACCACACACATCCACAAACATCCACATACTGTAAATACACAACAATCAAACATTCAGACCCACTGTACATACCTAACATACATACACACACACCATTGTACCGGCAACTTACCCACAAGCAACTTGACCGGACTAAGCGCTCGTGTACAACTACTAAACACATTATCCTCAACATCATCATCATCTTTCTCTTCTTCCTCCTCCTCTTTCCCATGTGAGGATGAGGAGGTTGTGGTGCTCTCCTCACTACTCTCCTCACCGTCTATCAACCACCAAAGAAGCAGCATGGAAAGGTACAAAAGCCAAACACGGGCGGCTAAGTCATGGGGACCCAGAGAAGCGGATGGTGGCTAATGTGTGGTAATGGCCTCTCTCAACCACTATATATAGGACACTTTAAAGGTTACTCAATATCTACTAACATTTAGTTGAGGAAAGTACCTTGATATATATTTGGTACGCTATATCAGTAAATGAAGTTGAAATTTAAATTTTAGCAATAACAAAACAAGATCTTTTACTCAAATTCTTATATACTGTACCTGTATACAGTATACAGCATATATATATATATATATTACTTTGCTATTTTTTCTAAATAAATGGATTCATTCAAATGATTTTCAAGTACGACATATTTTACTCTTGAACGGGGTGCTGTAAGCCTGACGGGCTCCACTACCTCAGGTTAAACAACCTAACATTAGTTATTTTGTCTTTTTACTGTGTTCGTATACGTTTTGGTTTGTTTATTTTGCAAGTTTTACATTATAATATCATACAGATATCAAGGTTAGTAAAACAGTTTGTGCTTGTTGCCTTATCCTCTGCTACACTTTTAAAGGGCAACACTACATTGAAATAAGTTGATAATGGGTGCCACCTATTATAAGAATATACTGTACGTCATTCATTGAATGTTCATAATATATAAAATTGAGTAGCACACAGAGTGCCCCAAGAGCTGTGAGAGAGAGGCCTTACCCTACCTACCAGAACACATCACGGCCGAACTCCAGGCCTGATCCAACATGCATGGTACACTTCTTATTAACACCTTCTGTACCGCCAACGTCATTTACATTTCATTATAGCTATATTTAGACGGCCAGACCTATGAGAGTTCCGTATGGAGCTCAGTGGTCTGGTTAATCTGCTCTACTTAACTTAGCTTATATTTAGACAATTTTGTGCAGTTCAAGATGGATCGGTGCTAGTAAAAAGGGTTAAGTGGTATAGTTTGAAGCTTCTTACATACTGGAGGCCCTTTTTGAACTGAATAAAATCATCTAATAATACAGTAGCTAGAATACAGTTAAAAGGACAGCACCGGTACAGAAGGAGTTAACAGCAGGATTATTGTAAAGCTAAAACCTCTAAATATCTCTAGATGGCTGCTGGGTTATAAGTTACAGCGTATATCATCAGCCGGCAGTGCGTTTAATCGTTACAATAGTTTAACTCACCCATCAACCAAGCACTGGAATCTATGCCTGGGATTAACACATGGATGGGATAAATAGAAAAGAGATGTAGTCAGTTATGTTTGTGTAAGAGGTTCACTTGGGATTATTTCAACACTCCCATCAAATTTGGATTTCCAAAGTAGCACCAAAGTACTGTACATACATCTCTAAACAGCTCTAGAGAGTACTATGGAAATTATCGATTGATTAATTTGAAATTGTCTGTCACACAAATGTAAATTAATGTCATTAAGTTTTCCTGTTGAGTTATACACTTGTCCACCTCTTAACCTTCCAGATTTTTATCAAATTACAAGATGTAGACAAGTAATAGGATTCTAGTGGCCACAGACCATAGCGCAGTTGGTAGAACATTGGCCTACAAACCATGAGGTTGAGGGTTCGAGTCTCGGGCCAGCCAGTGTGCTGTTTGGCAGACACCAGTGTTGAGGTGGACGGTGTGGTCTAGCAATCTGTGGCAACTGTTCACTGAAGTTCCTGATCATCAGGGCACCCATCCTAGCCCAGCTATTGAGCAGGGAGTGCATGGTGGTATACAAATAAACTGCATCATCCTCATCATGTGTGTACAGTACAGTGCTTCAAGAAACTTATATCAAACTTCTCTAGCCAGCACTTGCGTAACTATTTTAATGCTTCTTGTTCATTTAAAGCATAAGTCAAATCTCAACTTTTCTAGTCTTTTAATGCGGTAATAATATTTACGCAATTGTTGTGCAAGCGACTTATGAACTCTTATCACTGATGATATTTAATAGCACAGACTAGAAACAAGTTTATTGATCTCTAAACACTACCGTATATAATCAAAGGAGATACCAGAATACAGATGAGACTGGGAAACATAATTATGGACGATTATAATTCATTAATGACCTTTATATACTCTTTTTAAGCAATTAATACAACAAAATATGTATAATTGTGTGGATGAATGGTGTGAATCTCTTTTGCATCATAATTTATTTTTAAGAAAGAAAGAAATAGCAAATTCTATATGCGTTAGATTACCATTTCAACCATTCATTACCCGGAAATTATATTTGTATTTGTGTTCTTTAATTTAAAGATTGTATTTTGCTAAATCGTTATTTCCACATAGTGATTTTGATCATTTCGTTTGTCTTTATATTGTACCGTTCCTGTTTTGGTTTGTTTATTTTGAAAGTTTCACAATATATATAATTTCAAGAAACGCATCACATTTTGTAGGAAACATATTTTTTGTCTACACATTTTAGTTGGCATAGACCGCAACTTAGTCCTAGTGATAACATGCCTGGGAAGGATGCATATACTGTGTGAGGCAGGATGTCAAACCCAAGCAATTTTGTTTGAAGACTTGAATTACAATGAGAAGGAATACAAGACAATTGACATGAATTGACCACTTGCTAGTTTCAAGATATAAGGAAGTTGGGGCCGTAAACATTGCTATTAAACAAAAAATAAATTATAATGTAGGTTTCTGATAGATAAAAAGTATGGTTGAATGATATTACTGTATATATAAATTGACTATGACCGTATTTTAGCTGGTAATTCTGCTAAATATCGATGTCTACAACTCCAACTTCCTTACAGAACGAAACTCGCAAGTGGTGAATTAGCATTGTTTTGGCCATTGTATCACTTCTCAAGACATAATTTGAACTATAAATCAGTTTTTCATTACACATACAATAATAAAGACTACAAATAAAGGACTTGGTTTCCGTTTGACACCCTGAATGGATATACCGAGTGCTGAAAGGTGTGAGAACAACCATTTCTATAGGAGTGATCCGAGTGAGAGGTGACGGGTGGTGTGTGGTAGGGAGTACAATGCAACAGGTGTGTGGTGTATCGGAGGTATTGCAATACAACGGATGTGTCGTGTAGTAGAGGGAATACAATCATGCTCTAAAATTGTATCTAACCATCCAAACTCAAATTGTATTTTCTTCATTTGATACAAGAACATTTATCATAGGAAGATTCAATGTTTGGAGGAATAATTATGCTTCACAGGTGAAGTACTTTGACAAAGTTATTGAACAACAAAGTTTAAATAACTGGTTTTCAGTAGTGATTTTCCATTGTCTTATACTGTA
Source organism: Paralithodes platypus (assembly GCA_032716605.1). NCBI lineage: Eukaryota > Metazoa > Arthropoda > Malacostraca > Decapoda > Lithodidae > Paralithodes > Paralithodes platypus. The sequence goes on from CM064490.1 coordinate 8,709,896, forward strand.
TATTTTTTACATCGTTCTTAACACCAACAAACCCCCAAATGAAATTAATGAAAACATGTGATTCTCCCAGGATTGGAACCCAGGATATCCCATAAAAAACTTACACAATCTAACCATTACAACATCAAAATAAGTTGAAAGTACTTGTGGTGATGACTGGACAACACAACAGATGTTTGGTTTATTAAAGGAAGTAAATACAACAAGTGTTCATTTGTTGTTGTTGTTCCCCAGGCTGTCTGACCACGCAGCCCCAAAGTCCCGAGCAAGGCCAAGGCCATAACCGAGCGCCCCCACAGAACCCTCTCAGCTTTGCCACTAAGGAAGCCCAGGTGACTGAAGCCGCTCCCAGGCAAAGGGCTGAGGAGGGTGCGGAAACTCCCGGGACACCAAAGCCCCACCCAAGGCCTTGTGTCCCTTAACAATTATGAAGGGAATGTTGAGTGTTTAGTAGTTGTGACAATCAGTATAAGGGTTGGGTTGTGTAGCTGTATACAGTAATTGGTATGGATCATACCACAGAGCACCTCAAGCTATCAATGTACACATGTGTTAACTCGATCAACACAATGTCCTTTTAAAAACTGCCTTGATGGTGTAATGATTAGTGTTTAAAATCTGTATATAGTTTACCCAAATTCTAATCCCGGTGGATCACATGCTTGCTTTCATTAATTTCTTTGGGAGGTGTTTGGTGTTGGAGTGAAATTAATAAAAATAGATTAATTTATAAGTTCATGAGATACCACATTTAAGTGAGGTGTGTACGACATGACGTGTATGAGAGGTGTGCGAGGGTGGGTATTTGAGATTCAACATGTGTGACAGGTGTGAGAGACAAACTGTGAGTGTGATTATGAGAGCCTCAATACACTACGATAAGTGTGTGAAGGTGGGATGCGAGACTTAACGAGTATGTGGAGGTGGGTATGTTTGCAAGATTCAACATACAGTACTTGACTGTGACAGGTTTGTACTGGCCTAATGACAAGTGTACGAGATGTGACATGTGAGAGTGGGTATGTACACTTGGTCAAAAAAGCATCTGCACTCCTACGCTGATCATCTGGTGTGTACAGCTTGGTGGGGGTGGCAGGCAGAGGTGCCAACCCTACCGAACTGGACACACCAGATGATCAGCGTAGGGGTGCAGATACTTTTTTGACCAAGTGTACAAGGATATATATACATGTATATATATTTTGCTGAATCGTTATTTCCACAAATATTATGATACGTTATTTTGTCTTCATATTGTGCGGTTCTTGTTTCGGTTTGTCTATTTTGCAAGTTTCACATTATAATTGTCTATTTTGCAAGTTTTACATTATAATAAAGTATGCATAGTGGATGTCATATGGTGGGAATAGGTAAGTGAGTTAGTCTACTACTGGGATGCAGGCAAGACTCACCCACATCAGACGAGGACTCATCATCCTCAGACGTACCCTCGGACTCCCGCTGATCCTCGCGCTCCTTCTTGTTACTCTGCTCGCGCTGTGGAGACGTCCTGAAATATCCAACAATTTGGTTACCCTATTTCTACATTAGTTTGATTAGTTTGCTTGGGAAACAGATTAACTTGCTCATGTAGTGATGTACACCCTATGTGGTGGATTGTGTTCTTTTATTTAATAATTTTCATTTTAGTAAGCGTTGTTTCCACATAGCGATTTTGATAATTTAATTTGACTTTATATTGTCCTTGTCCCAATTTTGGTTTGTTTAGTTTGCAAGTTTTACATTTTAACTGATATTGATAAGTTCTTTTTGTCTTTTTATTGTGTTCGTCCAAGTTTTGGTTTGTATATTTTGTAAGTTTTACATTATAATTTATATCTATCTATCTATATATCTATTGCCAGACGCCGTGACCCCCAAAGGGGTGGCCGCGAACGAAACGCCCCCATGCACCTCTGTCCCCAGTCAGTCGATGCCCCTCCTCCCAACCAGCATCGCTTGCACTCATATACTTCTTCACACCATCCTTATCTAAATAAATATACATATGGATAGACCCCAAAAAATAAGCATTGTCTCAAAAATTAAATAAATAGACCCAAACAAATAACCACTGTCCCTTTAACTGGCAAATGATGAGTCTGTCACTTACTTCCTTTTTCTGGGAGTTTGTTTGTTCTGATTGACCAGTTTGAGTGAGGCCTGTTTCCGCTTCAGCTCTTCCATTAACCTCACTAAGCTGCTGTCTGCTACATCAAACGCACTCTGACCCTGAGGAGAAAAAACACAACATTAATTAATATATAAAACAAAAACCAAACACAACATTAATAAAAATATTAAACAAAAACCAAACACAAACATTAATTAAAATATTAAAAAAACAAACGTTAATTAAAATATAAAAAAACACATTAATTAAAATATAAAAAAACACATTAATTAAAATATAAAAAAACACATTAATTAAAATATAAAAAAACATTAATTAAAATATAAAACAAAAAACAACATTAGACACTTTTCATAAACATATATAATTATTTACATTTTGTGGTGGTCATGTTTTTTTATTTCATTTTTTTTTTTTTTTTTTAAGCGTTATTTCCTCATAGCGGTTTTGATCAGTTCTTTTGACTTTCTATTGTGTCGTCCCAGTTTTGGTTTGTTTATTTTAAAAGTTTTATGTTATAATAATAAAGAGGAGGGGGCTTAATACTGAACTTCAACATGGACTGTGAACTCATCACTCAGTACACCTTTCACCCTCACCGCAGTTTGCGAAATCTCATACATCTTCATTATTATACGCACCAGCCACTCTTCCACACCAAGTTTCCTCAAAGCCCACTGCACAACATCTCTAGGCACCCTGTCAAAGGCCTTCTCCAGGTCTACAAACACAAAGTAAAGATCCCTGCCATTTAGTAAGTATCTTTCCTGTATCTGCCTGACTATGAAGATAGCATCGGTTGTACCACGTTCTGGCATAGAACCGAACTGCATATCATCAATGGAGATGCTTTGCCTGATCAAACCCTCAAAGACTCTCTCACAGACCTTCATGATTTGGTCAAGCATTTTTAGGCCCCTTTAATTACCTCTATCTAGCGCATCCCCTTTTCCTTTGTATATATTTACTATTACACTCTTGTGCCAATCCTCGGGGATTTTCTCATCTTTAATAATGGTGTTTATCATCAGTGACTAAGATGACACCAGTCTCCCCTGAGGCTGTTATCATCTCCGCGACAATGTCAGAGCAACCTGGAGCTTTACCGTCCTTCATTTTATTGATTGCGTCGCTCACTACAGCTGGTGCTATCAAAGGAGGGGGTCCAGATATTGGTTTTCGATACTAAGCTATTCCTTATCCCATTCAAACTCTACATTTAGCAATCGTTCATAGTGTGCCTTCCATGCTTCTCTGATTTCATCTTCTGCATACACAATCGTCCCATTATCGTTTCCAACACACAGTTCACCTATAATATCCCTACTGTCATTTTTAACTTGCCTAGCTAGGTTGAAGATCCCATTGGGATTGTCCGTGTTACACACTTGTTCGAGGACCAGGTCCTTCACGCCTTTTCTAGCATTGTAAATAACTCTTTTGGCAGTTTGTTTAGCTGCCTGGAATTCCTCCTTGCTGCCTCCCTTCTTCCATGCTTTGAAGTATCTCCTTTTCTCTTTCACAGCATGTTCTACCTCATCGTTCCACCACCAGGAGGTCTTATTCCTGGGGTGACCCTTTGTCAGTGGCAGCGAGAAGGCTATGCTTAATCATAATAATTTAACTATCTTGATGGTGTAATGGTTAGTGTGTTTAAGATCTGTATGTGGTAACCCAAGTTCGAATCCCGGGTAGATCATAATATGCTTTCATTAATTTAATTGGGAGTTTGGTGTTGGGAGTGAAATTAATAAATTAGATTAAAACATGTTAAATTTGTAGTTTCTGTGAGTATCCCCATCACTGGCCAAAGGAAAATAAATGGAGGTCCTTACCACAAAGTTGCGAGTGTCCATGTCGGCCATGTTTTCACAGAGTATCTCGACCGCCCCGCGCTGGCCCCAGTGAGCCGCCGCGTGCAGGGGCGTCCAACCATCAAAGTCTTTCGCATTCAGGTCTGAGCTAGCATCTATTAGTAAGCTGAAAAGGCATAAATCAATCAATCAATCAATCACTGGGGGCACAACTCAATCATTACTAATAAATATATCTTTACATACTCAAAGCTACAAACCACACATTAGCTATACTAGTAACTTGGAAAAAAACAAAAAAAAACATTAATCTTTTGCATTCTGATCTGCATTAGTAAATTGGAGTTGCTCATATGACTATAATAAATACTATTGCAATCATCTTAAAATTATCTGTGCATTAATCCATGTTTCCTATAGACACTAAAAGTAAAGCCGAACTCCAAATCTTCCCCTTCCTCTATTATAGGTAACGCCTATGGGATGAGAAAGCCCAATCGTGGCCATGGCCTTCCTCCGGGACTCGGGGCTGTTCGGCCAGGCAGCTTAGGGAACAACAACAACATAGGGCGGGTGCCCAACCCCGAAAAGGGTTGAAATAGGGGAGCCATCCCCCCGCCAAAGGCGGCTTTCTAGGGCCTTTCCTAGCTGATGCTGAGAAGATTGGGTTCTAGTCATGTGGTGATGGAGGCTGGTACTATCAGAGTGAGAAAAACTGAGCAATCTCTGCCATACCCATAGCTTACTCTGACTGTTCCTTTTACTTATATATTTTCTAGATCTCAAGTGACGGCGTCTCTAACGTGGATTGACCTCCCAATCTACCAAGATTGGAAGCCAAAGCGTCACATTTTTTCCCTTGCCCCCTCAACTTTTCTCTTCATAATTGCTTGAGGGACACAGGGCCCTGGGTGGGGCTTTGGTTTCCCGGGCATTTCCGCACCCTCCTCAGCTCCCCGCCATGGAGTGGCTTCGGTCACCCAGGCTTTATTGTGGTCGGTGGGGAGGGTTCTGTGGGGGCGCTCGGTTATGGCCTTGGCCTTGCTCGGGGCCTTGGGCCTGTTCGGCCAGGCAGCTTGGGGAACAACAACAACAACAACAACATAGGTAACGCCAACGAACTTGACAATTATCTCGATCCCTGACCTCTTTGTAACTCAAAAGGACCTTGAGCAAACTGGCTGTAAATTTCCATATCTATTTCCCAGTGGACTCTTCCCAAATGATAGAAATGTCAGCTCGATTGCCTTTATTAACTTTAAGTTATAAGAAGTTAAGGGGTCCAGATTATTGTCAAGTTCGTTGGTGCTACCTATAATAAGGTAGAGGAGCAAAATTGAATCATTCACATACTGCAATTCCCTTTAACCCATCCAGCCCCAGCGAGACCATTGGCCGACATCTACTTATGTAACGCACAGCCCCAGCGACGTCCGTTGGACGTTGGCTATTTTTGTCTTATTGAAATTATTTTAGGCCGCCCAAAAGGCTTGTAGGGGTCTCAAATGGGTACACATGTTAGCTTAGGATGTGGGGCAAAGTTGGCAGCCCACAGAGACCACCCTGGGCCACCCCATTTTGTTTACGGTTAAAAATTAAATAACCAAAAAATTAAAAATAATGCCTGGGACTTGGTGTTACATTAAGTTACTTTTCGTATGGGACTCAACAGGTTACAATAAAATATGATATTGTACTGCACAAGTGTTTAATATGTTCAGCCCTCTGATACAAAATGGTACTGTATACTGATATCAAATACACTAAAGTACTGTATTTATAATAACAAAATACAAAATTAAAAACAATCACTAAAGTACAGTACAATATGCACCAAAATATACAAAATAACATCTGGCATGTGGTACCTCATAACTTTGATATAACCCTTAGCAGCAGCCACGTGTAGAGCGGTGGCCCCGGTCTTCGGGTGGGGACGGTCTGCCAGGTACCCGCTGCCTAACCAGTGTTGAGCGTCTTCCAACATTCTCCGCTCCTCACGGTTACGCGACGCATCACAGTCAATTCCTGACAATAAATACAAGATCAAGTAACATTGAATTAAGGGAAATTATCATGTAAAACTTGCAAAATAAACAAACAAAAACAGGGACGACACAATATACTGTACAGGCAAAAGAACTCATCAAATACTAACCTGAATAACTAACCTGACTATAACATAGAACAATATTTATATAAATCTATCTATCTGAAGAATATTATTACTACCGGTATGTACTGTACTGCATAAGTGTGCATTTTCTTTATCATACATGAAAAATACAGCATATTCCAAAATTACTCTAATAATTAAACATAATTGCACTGTAGTAGCATAAGCAAAAACAAAATTTGGCAAGAAAAACAATATGTGAAGGAGTCTGACAATATTTTGCTGTATATTATAGCTACAAAAAAAAACCACACAAACAAAAAATTCATAAGTTACTGGGATACTGTAACCTATATGCTGTATGCAATGTACCGGCGGCCAAATAAGTGATGTCTTGGCACCAAGTATATGTTCATGGATAATTGGTATCAGCAATGTATAAAACTTGATTTATTTGTTTCGTGTAAGATATACCTACATGTTCCTACATGTTCCTACACTTATCCACACTAACCAACATCTGACAGACATAAATACAGCACAGAGCGAGTCAGACGGAAACACAACTGAGACATGACTTATTAGCCCCACTGTACAGGTCTCCCTCAATTTACAATTGGGGTAAGTCCGATTTTAAATAGAAAAATTGTATAGCAAACCTTGAAATTAATGGGGTAAATGGGGATGCATTCTGGGACCAGCCAAAACCCAAACCCATATAAACCTATAATAATATTGTAAATTGGGGCATAACGAGGGGCGTCGCGCTCCTTGGTGCCGCTAGAAGAGTGGCGAACACATCAAAAGGTATCAAAAGGTAAGGTAAGGGAGACCTGTATGTAGGTGCCCATGGATTATTCTGGTATACGACCTTGTGGTTAGAAGCTATACGATACATTGTCAAAATCCAAACTCCTTGAACATAATAGAGTACCAGTATAGACAGAGGTGGTGTTTACCTAGAACTTTACTCATATCAGTCCTGATAGCGTAATGGTTAGTGCGTGGAATTTCGGTGTGAGTATCCTAGGTTCGAATCCTTGGAGTACCACATGTATTCATTAGTTTCATCGATTTCATGAGGTTTATTTGTAAGTTAATTGGTGGGTTGGTGATAATATGAATGACACATAGGTGTGATCCATATCGCACCTCTCACCATCTGTTTATTCATTCCAATATTTCCAGTGCATCAGCAAAAATATGCATCTACAGTACACGGGAGGTTGTGGGCCAGGGGAGTGCTGGAGTGACCTTGGTGATCTCTGGGTCTTCTCCTGGGTGACCTAGATGTGTGTGAATTTGTATTTTTGTTTTTGTGTGTTCATTGTTTTTTTTGTTTTTTTTATATAATGTTTGTGTTTTTATTCATGTGTGTTCATTGTTTATTTTTTTGTATGTGGTGTGTTGTCCCTATTCGGGCTATGTCTCGAGTCAGCCAACTCCAGTTAAAAAAAAAAAAAAAAAAAAAAAAAAAATGCGGATAGCAAATAGATAGATAGATAGACAGTACACAAAGCCAAACTTCACTTGAGACACTTTGCTCACCTCTTCTTTCTATTTCTTCTTGTAATAAATTTTCCATATCATCGGAGTCTGCTATATCGATGGCGAGGTCACCATCATTGTTGACAAGGGAGAGGTCTGCTCCCCGGTCTATTAGGAACCTGAAATAATAACAATACAACACTTAGCAAATGTACGGTTATTAAACAATTTTACATGTATTTTAGTTATAACAAGACTATTTAATTCAGCTTATGAGGATGTCAAAACTAAGTTGGGTGAAAAGATGCAAGTCCGTGAACATAGGGGGAGCTGCACCAAGGGGAAGACCAAGAAAGACGTGGGATCAGACTTTACAGTCTGATCTTGAATAAAATAAAATGACAAGTGAGGCAGCTCTGAATAGGGCTGCCTGGAGAACCGGCATTAGGACGTGAGACCGGAACCGCACTCCATGTGGAGCATTCGGTCTTTAAATATACAGTATGTACAGTATGTATACATACGTACATACATAACATTTTAAGACTGAGTGCTCCACACATACATGCAGTTTCAGTCTCTTGTCATAATGGTGGCGTTCCAGGCAACCCTGTTAAGGGCCGCTTCACTTGTCAAGTTTTTGGATTTGAGATCGGCACGTATAGTCCGATCCCAGGTCTTCCTCGATCCGCTCCTTGGTGCAGCTCCCTCCACAATAACAGACCTGCATCTTTTCACCCAATTTTGTTCATCCCTTTCGCTCGCCAGGAAAGAATCTACACCAAAATGGCACGAAAGGTCTTAAAATGTATAACGAAATGGGGTGAAATGTGTTAAAATCACCAAACTAATGGGCGAACGTCTTAAAATCTAAAAACTACTGTGGCTTAACATGAGGGAGAAGGGTGTCCGGTACTAACTTTGCTATACTGTTGAATCCACAAGAGGCTGTGGCGTGGAGGGGGGTCCAGCCCTCCATGTCCCCCCGGTTGACGTCCGTTCCTTGCTCCACCAGGAACTCCACCATGTCTAGATTGTCGTCTATACATGCCTGCAACATAAAAAATACAACCATTAATATACAGTCTTCTTACATACTGTAATACATAATATTTATAATGCACGTAGTCTTCTTCAATAATACAAAATAATTTAAATGTACAGTATATTAAGTCCTCTTAAATAATACACAATATAATAAATTTAACATACAAACTTCTCCAATAATAGTATTAATATAAAATAAAATAAAAGCTAATTTATTGAGTTTCCTTCTTGAGCTGTGATACTGTGGGCAAATAGTTACCTTGCCATCCAGAATATAACCGAGCTCTCTCCCCCACCCATTACTCCCTCTAGCTAAATTGTCCAGAAAAAAAGTTAGAGAGCCCACTAGCATGGTAGTACTCACCCGGGTTTCATAGTAATTCTCTAACAATATTTAGATGGATAAATTGACAATATTTAATGGGGTACGGTACATTAGTAAACTAGTCAAATTGACAATATTTAATGGGGTACGGTACATTAGTAAACTAGTCAAATTGACAATATTCAATGGGGTACGGTACATTAGTAAACTAGTCAAATTGACAATATTCAATGGGGTACGGTACATTAGTAAACTAGTCAAATTGACAATATTTAATGGGGTACGGTACATTAGTAAACTAGTCAAATTGACAATATTTAATGGGGTACCGTACATTAGTAAACTAGTCAAATTGACAATATTTAATGGGGTACCGTACATTAGTAAACTAGTAAAATTGACAATATTTAATGGGGTACGGTACATTAGTAAACTAGTCAAATTGACAATATTTAATGGGGTACGGTACATTAGTAAACTAGTCAAATTGACAATATTTAATGGGGTACGGTACATTAGTAAACTAGTCAAATTGACAATATTTAATGGGGTACCGTACATTAGTAAACTAGTCAAATTGACAATATTTAATGGTACATTAGTAAACTAGTCAAATTGACAATATTTAATGGGGTACCGTACATTAGTAAACTAGTCAAATTTGGCACCACATTCGCAGGTTTCACACAAACATGAGTGAGTTACACAAGGCCTTTTTCCGGGAACCTTTGATTCACAACTCTAACAGCTTCTCAAATACTGTATACTTTTATAAGAATTCGCTCCCTTACATCATTATTCTTTCGTTAACTCGTATGACTGCTAATCAGAGGGTCGGCAGTTCGATCCCACCCCGTGCCATTTGGTAGACGTCAAGAGTTTGGATACTCAGGTAGCCTATAGTGATTCATGGCAAATGTTCAGTAAAGTCCCTGTAACAAAGGCCATTCCCTAGCCCTGTATATCATAGGAGTGTACAGCATTGAAAACTGCATCATAATCATCATCATCATCAATGTTCTTAAAAAATATATGAGAGAGAGAGAGAGAGAGAGAGAGAGAGAGAGAGAGAGAGAGAGAGAGAGAGAGAGAGAGAGAGCGCGAGAGAGAGAGGGGGGGGGGGGAGTAACAGAAGAACCACTATATCTCTACACTGCTACACTATTAAACCTCTCACAGAACTTACCATACATCTCTACTTCCTCTCTCTCTCTCTCTCTCTCTCTCTCTACAGTATGTATTTCTGTATATTTATACTTGATATTGGCAGATTACTTGAATTTAAAGGCGATAATAGGGTTGGGTGGTGGGTGATAACTACCGTGTTTGATGGAGCAATAATGGTTTGGTGGTTCTCACAGGTAAGCCACGGCAGCCTTGTCCGTTTCTTAGTCATTAATGTGCAACTATAACCTCATGACACAGGGACAAGTGGCTTATTTCTACACTTTTGGTAATGCACTATATTGACAAAAATTAGGGGACGGTGTGAAAAAAACTTTGTCAAAATATCATACTGATCCAACTGTTTGTTAAGAAGTTATTCCCGAAAAACGATGCCACACGGCCTCTGAAACCCATAGTAGATGTGTGTGAATTTGTATTTTGGGCTTGTGTTCGTCGTTTTCTGTTGTGTTGTCCCTATTCTGGCTCTGTCTCGAGTCAACCACCCCCTAACAAAAAAAAAAAAAAAAAAAAAAAAAAAAAAAAAAAAATAATAATAATAATAATAATAATAATAATAATAATAATAATAAATAAATAAATAGGGAAAATGGGGATTGGGCCTGAGTATGTAGCATAGCATAGAATGAGAACGTAAGAACATGTCAAATCCAACAGCAAGTGACCCTATCTAGAGAACCAGCTTACTGTATATAGGCCTACAGTGACAGGTTCATCAAGGGAGCCCAACTCGTTTTTTTCTCTTTCTCTCCCTCTCTCTCTTTGGTTTCTATCCATTCGGCCCCATTCAGCCTACTGTTTTAAGACGTATACCCCCATCCAGGTATCAATATTTTCCTGGCGAGCGGTAGCGAGAGCCAGCATATATATAGTTTTCTTTTGACAGCAAGCTAAATTTGTATACTTTTCGATACAAACATGTCTCCGGTGAAGCCTGATTTCTCCATACAATGGTGGCTCGCTTTCGCTCGCCAGGAAAAAATCGACACCTGGATGGGGATAAACGTCTTAAAACAGTTGGCTGAATGGATACAAGTCAGGGAAAGAGAGAAAAGGAGAGAAAGATTAAAAAAGCCGGTAACCCCCCTTAACAAATAAATATATATATATATATATATATATATATATATATATATATATATATATATATATATATATATATATATACACAGTATATGCATGTATGAGAACGTAACAACGTGATATAAAACAGTCAAACAGCAAGTGACCCTGTCTAGAGAACCAGCTTATATACAGTGACAGGTTCATTAAGGGGAGGTTTTTAGTTTGGTCCCTAGATATCCATCCAGCTTCAGATTACACCCCCTTGAGCCCCTTTCAAGATAAATTTGTACATTTTTCGGTAGAAAAATTTCCCGGCTGAAAGCCGGTTCCTCTTAAATTACAGGCTCGCTATCGCTCGCCAGGATAAAATCGACACCTAAATTGCAAGAAAGGTCTTAAAATTGACAGAAATGGGTTGAAAGTTCTTAAAATCGTCAAAATAATGGGCCGAACGTCTTAAAATTAGAAAAGCAATGGGGGCTATAAACATGAGGAAGAAAGGAGTCAAGAACAAACATTCCCTCAAGTGGAGACCTCCCCTTAAGTTAGGCACGTGATCGCACATCAACTATTCTATCTTACACAATGCCCACTTTAAGGGGTGGGGGTGGGGGTGGGGGGGGGGGGGGTAGAGGGCTTGGTTTTTGGTCTATATATTGATTTATTTTTGAGTTTCCTCGCTAGACCTCCATCAAGCTTAGAAAAACGTCCCCTAGACCCCCCGTTCACAAGATAAATGTGTACATTTATCGGTAGACAAATGTTTCGGCCGGTTCCTTCTAAAATTTGAGGCTCGCTATCGCTCGCCAGGAAAAAGTTGACACCTAAAGGCCACGAAAAGTCTTAATATTGATAAAACAAATAGGGCGAAAGATCTCAAAATCGCCAAACTAACGGAACGAACGTCTTATAATCTCAAAACTAATATGCTAAACATGAGGGAGAAGGGGGTCCAGGAAAAGCGAGTACTACCCCCTTAATGATAGCCAAGTTAAGGGAGCCCACCTCGCCTTTTGTTCTCTTTCTCTCCCTCTCTCTTTGGCTTGTATCCATTCAGCCTACTGTTTTAAGACGTTTACCCCCATCCAGGTGACAATATTTTCCAGGCGAGCGGTAGCGAGCCAGCATATATACAGGTATATATTTTTGTTTTGACAGCAAGCTAAATTTGTAAATTTTTCGATAGAAAATTTCGCCGGATTTCTCCATACAATGCTGGCTCGCTATCGCTCGCCAGGAAGAAATCGGCACCTGGATGGGGATAAACATCTTAAAATAGTTGGCTGAATGGGGCCGAATGAATACAAGCCAGAAAAAGAAAAAGAAAAACGGTGCCCCCCCCCCCCCCCCCCCGTATAATCTGCACACCCGTCAAGTGGCATTATGAACCGCTTGTCCAACGAACCGGTTCCGGAACAACTTCGCTATTATTATACAGTAAACATGTTGGCAAACCCTTGATTGAATTAACATAATAGATATTAGTAAACTAGATAGTATTCAAACCTTGTGTTGTGTTTATATGTTGTTCAACCCCCCCCCCCCCTATTAGAGCGAGCTTATTGGCAGAACAAAATAAATGTGGATGAGCTTTAGTCTATTCGCTGTAAGTAGGCGAGAGAAATCATTACCTGAAATCATTACCAGAAATCATTACCTGAAATCATTACCTGAAATCATTACCTGAAATCATTACCTGAAATCATTACCTGAAATCATTACCAGAAATCATTACCAGAAATCATTACCTGAAATCATTACCTGAAATCATTACCAGAAATCATTACCTGAAATCATTACCTCAAACCTCTAGAACTAAAAAACTACTTGAGTAACCGAGCTAATATTTCTGGGAAGAGTCAGTCAAGAAATAGATGTGGTAATTGACAGCCAATTTTGTGTAGCCTTTTTTCGAGTAACAGAGGATAGAGGTCATGAGTTCTCGCCTACTTACAGCGAATAGACTATAATTACGATATTAGAGGAATTCTATGTATATAAATACTAAGCGGCAACTTAGGAGCCTTCAAGGGGAGTTATCCACCTGAGGATTTTTTTTTCTGGACCCCTTTCTCCCTCATGTTTAGCCCCAAATGCTTTTAAGATTTGGAGATAGATAAGTTAGGCGATCTTAAGAACTTTCGCCCAATTTCTGTCAATTTTAAGACCGTTCGTGCAATTTAGGTGTCGATTTTTTCCTGGAGAGCGATAGCGAGCCTGTAATTTAAGAGGAACCGGCCTTCGGCCGGGACATTTTTCTACCGAAAAATGTTAAATGTACAAATTTATCTTGAAAGGGGGTCTAGGGGGTGTAGTTTTTAGCTTAATAGAGGTCTAGGGAACAACGTAAAAACCTCCCCTTAAAGGGTTAACCCCTTCAGACTCATATGACGCAGAGGTTACCAGATTAGCAATAAGAAATAGAGTTCTCTCACTCTTATAATTACCTCTCCAAAATTAGTTTTCTGCCCACAGCTAACTCAGACAACTGCAGAGGTTGAAGTAACTAAACTAAAGGTTTCTAAATACCCCTGATGGTAACAAAGGCTTTAAAGTATCCCCAATAGGCTCAAACTCGCGTCATATGTCGGAGAGGGTTAAGGAGAGATGGGTCTTTTTCGGGGTATATGGCATTCAGAGGGGTGTTCAGTTTTCTGGATATTAATAGACGATTATATTTAGATTAGGAAGGGTATATGGAAGTCAGAGGGTTGAGTGTTTATCCTTTTAATACCCACATATCCTATCTACGCTATGGAAAATCATCTAATGATAGCCAGATTAGATTGTCAAACTGCGTTGTAATCTTCAAAGGGTTAACCCTTTCACGTTTTTATGACGCAGAGGTTGCCAGATTAGCAATAAGAAATAGAGTTCTCTTACTCTTATAATTACCTCTCCAAAATTAGTTTTCTGCCCACAGCTAACTCAAAGACAACTGCAGAGGTTGAAGTAACTACTGTAAACTAAAGGTTTCTAAATACCCCTGATGGTAACAAAGGCTTTAAAATATCCCTAATAGGCTCGAAATTGCGTCAAGAACGTGAGAGGGTTTAGTTGTGACGAGCCAGTTTCCCGCCAGCCAATCAAAACATACCCTACTCTAGTCTGTTTATTTCAAGCGGGCGTTAAGGGGGGGGTGACCTGCTTTTTGTTATTGCTCTCCTGGTCTCTCTTTCTCTGGCTTGTATCCATTCGGCCCCATTCAGCCTACTGTTTTAAGACGTTTATCCCCATCTAGGTGTCGATTCTTCCTGGCGAGCGATAGCGAGCCAGCATTATATGAAGAAATCCGGCTTCGCCGGAGAAATTTTTCTATCGAAAAATGTACAAATTTAGCCTGCTGTCAAACAAAAATAAAAAATATGCTGGCTCGCTACCGCTCACCAGTAAAAAATTTTACACCTGGATGGGGATAAACGTCTTAAAACCAGTAGGCTGAATGGGGCCAAATGGATACAAGCCAGAGAAAGATAGAAAAGGACAGAACCAAAACAGGTGACCCCCCTTAGGGGAGATGGGTCGTTTGACAGCTCATTTGCTATAGCCCTTTTTGAGTTACAGAGGTTAGTAGAGTTTACGATTTCTGCCCAACCAAGAATGAACAAACTATAGTGTCCGGTTATCATAATTGGCAACATACTTCGCTTCAAAATCCTCGTAATAGCCAGATAATGCAGATGAAGACATGGCAATTTACCGCTAGCCAATAAAAAACAAAACTACTATAGTGTTGAATGAGGAAGGTGAGAGGTGGAACTGGGGTTATACACGTCAATGGTGGTGGTGGTGGTGGGGAGAGATGATGGTAGTGGTGGTGATAGTGGTACAAAGGAAATCAAGCAACAACATATCTAGTGACCCTTCTAGGTTGCTTGTCCTCCAAAACACTGAGGATCAAGTGTCCAAACAGTGGTTTAGAGTGGGTAAGGGAACATTGGAAAGTTAATTCTCCGGCCCTGGAACTTAATGTCCGGTGGCAGGATTAGGAAGTTAGTAGGGGACAGATGGTGTGAGTAACTGATGGGGGGGATAAAATAAAGGTTATTTCATTTACAAACGCAGTCAGTCGCGGGTTTAATGGCGAGATATTTGTCTAGGCGAGTTTAAATTAATCAACGGTGATGGGCAGTCTACTAACCGTTTCGGGGGAAGCCCAGTCCACAAGTTTGACAACTCGATTGAAGAAGAAATTCTTAGAATATCGTGCTAGTTAAAAGATTTACCAATAATTTTGGCAACCGTTTTCCCCGCGTGTAATTAGATTGGGTCGATAGTGAAGTGACTTACCTACAGTTTTCATATTGTCGATTTAGCCTTATGATGATTTTCAACACTTGAATTAAGTGCGCCTCTTAATCCGGCGCTGGGTTTAAAGGAAATAGATTTTAGATTCTCTAATAAGACGCCTCGTTGCGTTATGAGTTTGTGTCTTTAGGTAGGCCAGGTATCATTTTGGTAACTCTACGTTGAACTCGTTCTAGCTTGTTTATATCTTTTTGGTAGTGATGATGGTAGTGGTGAGGATGGTAGTAGTGGTAATGATAGTGGTAGTAGTGGTAATGATAATGGTAGTAGTGGTAATGATAGTGGTAGTAGTGGTGATGATAGTGGTGGTGGTGATGGTAGTGGTGGTGACAGTGTTGAATGAGGAAGGTGGGAGTGGCTGCCTGAGGTGGAACTGGGGTCATACAAGTCAAACGGTGATGGTGGTGATGATGGAGAGATGGTGATGCGATGGGGAAATGCTGATGGTGATGCTGGTGGGGGATGATGATTCTGATGGTGGTGGAGAGATGCTGATGGTGATGATGGTTGTGATGGAGAGATGCTGATGGTGCTGGAGAGGGATGTTGATAGGGAGATGTTAATGCTGATGGGGTAATGCTGATAATGATGCAGAAATATATTGATGGTGATGCAGAGAGATATGAGTGGTGGTGGTGGGAGATTTTGGTTTTGTTTTTGTTTTTCTGTGCATGAAGGGAACCAAAGGCAAACCTGTCTGCAACAAGGGTTCGAGTCCGGCTGGGAGTATAAAACATTTAGTTGCTCCAGTCCCTTTGTGAGATATAAAATACTTTATATTAATGACTTGTGTTCGGCTGGGCGAGAATTAAATGAAATC